>SJYV01052715.1:215518-291904 GCA_006410875.1 Neotragus pygmaeus | reverse complement strand
AAAGGCTTCAGATATTTTACTAAATATGTTAGCTCTTCTCTCCTCTGTGCATAGACATGGTTCGTGGTGGAATAAAGATACTCAATCTTGGAAATTAATCTTCACTCATTATCTCTTCACTGTTGGAGACCCACATACACACCGTCCAGCAAACCTGCACTCACTCAGCATGTACAGCCTTAGTTCACACAAACAATCCAAAATACTGTCTTACTTCATTAGTCCTTTTATTAAAGTCTCAGTCCCTACCCTCACTAGGTGAAGAAGGGCAGTGTCCCACAGGCCAGATATGTTTTTAATCTTCCATTCGTGTCCATTAGATTCTCTCCTAAGACTCTATTGTGATAAAATCAACTTTGATCACATCACATCACAAGCTCCCTTTTATTCTTTTAATCAATAAATTTATTTTAATTGGAAGATAATTGCAATACTGTGATGACCTCTGCCATACATCAACATGAACTAGCCATAGGCATACCTGTGTCCCCTCCCTCCTGACTCCCCTCTCACCTTTTCCT
The DNA here is from genome assembly GCA_006410875.1 of Neotragus pygmaeus. NCBI lineage: Eukaryota > Metazoa > Chordata > Mammalia > Artiodactyla > Bovidae > Neotragus > Neotragus pygmaeus. Next base: position 291,383 of record SJYV01052715.1, on the reverse strand, counting down.
CCTCCCCATCCCAACAGTTCAGGTCATCACAGAGCACTGGCTTTGGGTTTCCTTTGTCACACTGCAAATTCCCATTGGCTATCTATTTTACACACGGTAATATACAAGATTTAATGCTACTCTCTCAAATCATCACACCCTCTTCTCCCACTGTGTCCAAAAGTCTGTTCTTTACATCCGTGTCTTTTTTTAAAAAATACTTTAATACTTTCCTTTTTAATACTTTAATACCACTCTTTCAAGGATTTGATATCATCCTTTCAAGATTTTCTCAATAGAGGAATGGAAAAAGAAACCAGATAATAGTAGGCTGTGGAAAAAGGAATAGAAGATTCAATTCCCCAGGCTTACATCACAAGCTATCAGAATATGCCACTCATTACCACTTCTTTTCACACTAGTCTCCTAGCATCTGCTTTCTTCTCTCACTTCTGGAAGGTTTTAGCTCCTACCTCATGGCAAATTTCTCTACCGTTACTCCTGTCATTATCCTCAGTGGTTTGATATTCAGTGATGGCATTTTCCAAATACCTTGTCTTTTTTCAACAATCCTGTCCTTTCCTCTATTCTGCCACTTATGCCCGTGGCCATATTAGACCCTGTCATCATCAATAAATACAGTCCCTCCATAATTTTGGCCATTTCACTGTTCAACCACTAATCCTACCCATCTAGTTCACCTCTAGTACCTTGATCCCAACAATCTTGGTATCTCTCAGTACCTACAACCCATTATTCTTTCTTTCAATTTCACACCCCCTTAGTAGCCTCACTTTCATCCTGACCAAATTCAATTCAATTCCATGGTCCATCATTATAATCACTATCTTGCATTCTGCCTTAGCCACCTTGCTTTCTCCCACTTTATTGTATTTATTACATGAACAATCTTGCTTTGATTCATTTCTCCACAATTTTGCCCCTGTACTTATGAAACTGAATGTGGCTGAAAAAGAAAAGTATATCCATGAGGACTACTCTAATGACCACTCATTTCAAATGGACTTTTGTAATGCAAGCTGGTGTTCTTACTACACTTACCTAATCCATTTACTCTCTCATTCTTCCAAGTGACTATCAATTTTTTTTTTACATTGAACTCTCATTTCTCCTCCATTGTTCTTAATATGTTTATAGCTTTGGTTCTTTTTTTAACAGAGAAAATAGGAAAAAAGAAAGAAACAAAGAAAACTTCCACAAACTTCTCTCAAAATTTAATCTGAATATTTCTATCTGGTTTAGATAGTTTCTTTATCTCCTGTTCATAGGGTTATACAGTTCACACCTTATCTAAGGCTAAATCTGCCACTAATGCACTAGACTCTATCTGTTCTTTCTTGCTCAAATACATCACTCTAGGAATTCCCCTCTCTGTCCAGAATTATTACTTCCCCCTTTCTACTGGATTTTTACCATAGCATGCAAATAAATTTCTCCAAATGCAGCAGACATAGTCCCTCCTTTATTTTTTTTTTAATTTAAAATTTTTTTTCTCCTAATATTTCTTTTGCTTGCAACCCAATCTGACGAGATATCTATATCTGCAGAGCTACCTCCTTCATCCCCTTGAGTTTCTATTTTTGCTTAAGTGTTACCTTCTCAATGAAGTCTTCTCTGGCCACTATTTACAGCTACACATCCATTCAGAACTTCCTTTCCTCTTTCCCTGCTTCATATAATGTTAAAATTTTTACTTATTTCTTCATTTTATTTCCATCTGATGATCTGCTTGTCGTTTGCCTCTCCTCACTAGAATAAAAGCTACTTGAGAAAACATGTTCATTTATCACTGCTATATCCCACAATCTAAAACATTGCCTAGCACACAAGAAGGAGTACCACAATTATTTGATAAGTGAATAGATGAAATGGTTAAATCTGCTAAGTTCAACCACTTTTTCAGAAAATTTGATGGTAGAGAAAAGGGAGATAGTTTAAGAGAGAAAGTATGGATGGTTTGGGGGAGGATTTGTTTCAGGGTTGGGGGTGGATATGTATTGCTTTAACTGAACCCATTCTTTTGGAATTAGGCCCCTGATTTTTCCTGTTTCCACAGTTCCATATGGTTCAGATGGACCACAATTTCTCAAATATGAGTATTTGAGAAATTGACATATTGAGTATTGACATATTGAACCAGACAATTCTTTGTTTGGGGAGCTGTTCTGAGCACTGTGAGATTTTTAGCAGCACTTCTGGCCTCTACCCGCTAGATGCCAGTAGCACTCCCCTCCTTCAGCTGTGACAATAGCAAATGTCTATAGATATTTCCAAATGTCCTCTCTGGGAAGTGGAGGACTCGGGGGAGAGAAGAGAAGGTGTGATTACCCCACTTGAGAAGAACTAAGGTAAATCAACTCTATCCCCAGCTCTAAGCCTGGGTAAGCAGCTTAGCCTTTGTCATCTGCTTATTCACCGCTCTGATCTAGTAAGTGGTTCAGCTGAGGATATTGACCCTATTTGTACAAATAAGAGTTAGTGAAGGCATTTTTGAAAGAGTTATTGAACCAAAGTTCTTTGTGCTGGAATGCTAAGCTGACGGGGCTTCCTAGGTGGTGCTAGTGGAAAACGACCTGCCTGTCAATGTAGGAGACCCAGGTTTNGACCCTATTTGTACAAATAAGAGTTAGTGAAGGCATTTTTGAAAGAGTTATTGAACCAAAGTTCTTTGTGCTGGAATGCTAAGCTGACGGGGCTTCCTAGGTGGTGCTAGTGGAAAACGACCTGCCTGTCAATGTAGGAGACCCAGGTTTGATCCCTGGGTCAGGAAGATCCCCTGGAGAAGGAAATGGCAACCCACCCCAGTACTCTTGCCTGGAGAATCCCATGGACAGAGGAGCGTGGCAGGCTACAGTCCATGGGGTCACAAGAGTTGGACATGACTTAGTGACTAAACCACCACCACCAGAGAATGAGGCCAACAGAAAAAAACAAAACCAGGGAATGAAACAGATTCCTAAGGATATGATTTGAATATTTAATTCCCATTTTTACTGAAACAAGCTGCACCCTTGACCTTTTCTTTCATACAACATAAAATTCCTTCTTGGTTTAAACCAGTGTGAGATGGATTTCTGTCGCCTGCAGCTGAATAAGTACTGGCTTGAACACATTTTGTAGGTGAAAAAAGGCAGGCAGTGATGAGAGAAAGTATAACTGAGGGAGCAATCTCCTGGAAGAAACAGAAAGGGATGAGAAAACTGTATAGTCTGTAAAAAGTGGTAAGTGGAATTGAGAAGAAGAATGGATAAACTTGAGAGGTGAAGAAAGAGGAACTAGAAGACCATCCTGTGATATTTTCATCCTCTGCTAACATAAGCAAGGTGGTAAGATATAATAAGGGGTTTCCAGTTGGCTCAGTGGTAAAGAATCCACTTGCAATGTAGGAGACACGGGTTCGATCCCTGGGTCAGGAAGAGCCTCTGAAGAAGGAAATGGCAACCCACTTCAATATTTTTTCCTGGAAAATCCCATGGACAAAGGAAACTGGCAGGCTATGTAGTCCATGGAGTAGCAAAGAGCCAGACACAACGTAGTAACTAAATAACAACAAGTTATAGTAGATGACTTGAGGTGCATGAACAGATGAGTTGAAGAAATGAAAATGGTACTGTGAAGGAATAAGATACCAAACTGCATGCCAATTGAAAGCAGTTTCTTAAGGAGATATCTGTACACTCATGTNGACCATGGCAAACAGGATGGAACTCGTCTCCAGCCGACCGGGGAACACAGCCAGGACCTCGGCACAGGGAGACCGCGGCACAAAGGTGGACCTCAGTGCAGGGCGACCATGGCACACTGCATGTACCTCGGTGCAGGGCTACCAAGGCACACAGCCCGAAACTCGAGGAAGGGTGACTAGGGCACACAGCCTGGACTTCGGTGCAGGGCGACACTGGCACACAGCATGGACCAGAGCACAGGGCAACTACGGTAAAAAGCCAGGACGTCAGCGCAGGGTGACTGCAACACACAGCCTGGACCTCGGTGCAGGGCAACACTGGCACACAGCACAGACCTCGACAGATGGTGACCACATCACACAGCCCGAATCTTGTCACAGAGTGACCGCGACACAGAGCCCGGAAGTCGTCAATAGCAGACTGCGGAACACAACCCAGATCTCAGCGCAGGGCAACTGTGGCATAGAGCCCGGAAGTCGTGGCTAGCCGACTGCAGAAACCAGCCTGGACCTCAGTGAAGGGCGACTGCAGCACACAGCCCGAATTTCAGTGAAGAGCGACCAAGCCACACAGCATGGACCTCCTCGCAGGGAGACCCTGGCACACAGCATGGACTGCGGGAGATGGCGACTGCGGCACACAGCCCGGACCTCAGCGGAGAGCAACCACGGCACAGAGCCCTGAACTCGTTGCCAGCCGACCGCAGAACACAGCCCAGACCTCTGGACAGGGCAACAGTGGCACACAGAACCGACCTGAGCTGATGATGACCGCATCACACAGCCCAGAACTTGGTGCAGGGCAACCGTGGAACACAGCCCGAACCTCAGTGAAGAGCGACCGAGGCACACAGCATGGACCTGGGATGATGGCGACCACGGCACACAGCCCAAACCTCAGTGAAGGGTGACCGCAGCACACAGCCCAGATATCTGTGCAGGGTGACCGCGGCACAGAGCCCAGAACTCGTCACTAGCCGATTGCAGAATCAGCCCGGACCTCGGCGCAGGGTGACTACGGCACACAGGCCGGACCTTGTCACAGAAAAACACGGCACACAGTCCGGACCTCGGCAAAGGGTGACCGAGGCACTCAGCTCGAAACTCATTGAAGAGTGACCGCGTCAAACAGCCCGGAACTCGTTGCTAGCCGACCACGGAACACAGCCCAGATCTCGGCGCAGGACGACTGTGGCACACAGCCTGAACATCAGCGCAGGGCGACCGTGGCAAACAGCCCCGACCTCAGCAGAGAGAGACCGTGGCAGAGAGCCCAGAACTCATAGCAAGCTGAGGGCGGAACACAGCCTGGACCTTGGCACAGGGCGACTGAAGCAAACAGCCTGAAACACAGTGAAGAGCGATCGAGGCACACAGCATGGACATGGGCACAGGGCGACCCTGGAACACAGCACCGACCTCGGGAGATGGTGACCACGGTACAGAGAACAGACATCGGCGCAGGGCAACTGCAGTACACAAGCCGGACCTCGCCACAAGGCTACTGCGGCACACAGCCCGGACATCTCCACAAGGCTACTGCGGCACACAGCCCGGACCTCGGCACAAGGCTAACATGGCACACAGCCTGAACCTCGGCGCAATTCATCTGCAGCACACAGCCCGAACCTCAGTGAAGGGCAAACGCGGCACACAGCCCCGAACTCGGTTCAAGGCTACCGTGGCACAAAGACCGAACCTTGGCACAGGGTGACCCTGGCACACAGCCTGAACCTCAGTGAAGGGAGATCATGGCACACAGCCCGGAAATCTGTGCAGGGCGACCGGGGTGTAGAGCTCGGAACTCGTCGCTAGCCAACCGTGGAACACAGCCCGTACCTCAGCACATGGCTACCACGGCAAACAGTATGGAGCTCTTCTCCATCCGACTGTGTAACACAGCCCGGACCTCGGCACAGGCAGACCACAGCACACAGGCCGGACCTTGGTGCAGGACGACCATGGCACACAGGCCGAACTTCAGTGAAGGGCGACCGCGGGACACAGCCCAGAAATCTGTGCAGGGCGACAGTGACACAGAGCTTGGAACTCATCGCTAGCAAACCGTGAACACAGCCTGGAACTCGGCAAGGGAAACCATGTCACACAGACCAGACCTTGGTGCAGGGCGACTGCGGCACACAGCCTGAACCCCAGTGAAGGACGACTGTGGCACACAGCCCGGAAATCGTCCCTAGCTGACCGCAGAACACAGCCCTAGACCTCGGCACCAGGCGACTGTGGCACACAGCCCGGACTCATCCTTAGAAGACCATGGAACACAGCCCTGGACCTCGGCGCAGGGCAACGATGGCACACAGGCCGGACCTCAGCGCAGTGTGACTGAGGCACACAGGCCGAACCACAGTGAAGAGCGACCAAGGCACACAGCATCGACCTGCCCACAGGGCGACCCTGGCACACATCACTGACCTCGGGAGATGGCGACCGCGGTACACTGACCGGACATCGGTGCAGGGCGACCGCGGCACACAGCCCAGATATCTGTGCAGGGTGACCATGGTACAGAGCCCAGAACTCGTCACTAGCCAACGGCAGAACACAGCCCGGACCTCGGCGCAGGGTGACTACGGCACACAGGCCGGACCTTGTCGCAGAAGAACATGGNGCAGGGCGACCGCGGCACACAGCCCAGATATCTGTGCAGGGTGACCATGGTACAGAGCCCAGAACTCGTCACTAGCCAACGGCAGAACACAGCCCGGACCTCGGCGCAGGGTGACTACGGCACACAGGCCGGACCTTGTCGCAGAAGAACATGGCACACAGTCTGGACCTCGGCAAAGGGTGACCGAGGCACTCAGCCCGAAACGCATTGAAGGGCGACCGCATCAAACAGCCCGGAACTCATCACTAGCTGACCGTGGAACACAGCCCGTATCTTGGCGCAGTGCGACCGTGGCACACAGCCCAGACCTCGGCAGAGAGGGACCGTGGCACAGAGCCCGGAATTCATCGCAAGCCGAGAGCAGAACACAGCCTGGACCTCAGCGCAGGGCCACCGAGGCAAACAGCCCAAATCACAGTGAAGAGTGACCGAGACACACAGCACGGACCTCGGCCCAGGGCGACCCTGGCAAACAGCACCGACCTCAGGAGATGGCGACCGTGGTACACAGACCAGACATCGGCTCAGGGCGACTGCAGCACACAGCCCGGACCTCGCCACAAGGCTACTGCAGCACACAGCTCGGATCTCGGTGCAAGGCTAACATGGCACACAGCTCGAACCTCAGCGCAATTCATCCGTGGCACACAGCCCATACCTCAGTGAAGGGCGAACTCGGCACACAGCCCAGAACTTGGTTCAAGGCTACCGTGGCACAAAGACCGGACCTCGGCACAGGGCGACCATGGCACACAGCCTGAACCTCAGTGAAGGGAGACCGCGGCACACAGTCCGGAAATCTGTGTAGGGCGACTCGTGTACAGAGCTCAGAACTCATCGCTAGCCGAATGCGGAACACAGACCGGACTTCNCACAAAGACCGGACCTCGGCACAGGGCGACCATGGCACACAGCCTGAACCTCAGTGAAGGGAGACCGCGGCACACAGTCCGGAAATCTGTGTAGGGCGACTCGTGTACAGAGCTCAGAACTCATCGCTAGCCGAATGCGGAACACAGACCGGACTTCAGCGTAGGCCAGCAATGGCAAGGAGGACGGAACGCATCTCCAGCCGACGGCAGAACACATCCCAGACCTCAGCATAGGCCGACCGCGGCACACAGCAAGGACCTCGGCGTAAGGTGACCGCGGCACACAGCCCGAACCTCAGTGAAGGGCTACCGCAGCACACAGCCCAAAAGTTTATGCAGGGTGACCATGGCACAGAGCTTGGAACCCGTCGCTAGCCAACCGTGGAACACAGCCTGGACCTCGGCACAGGGCGATCGCAGCACACAGGCCGGACCTCGGCATAGGGTGACCGCAGCACACAGCATGGACCTCGGCTCAGGGCAACTGTGGCACATAGCCAGAACCTCAGTGAAGGACGACCGCAGAACACACCCTAAAAATCTGTACAGGGCCACCGTGGCACAGAGCTTGGAACTCGTCGCTCGCCACCCGGGAACACAGCCCGGACTTCTGCAGTGGGCGACCATGGAACACAGCCTGGACCTCAGCGTAGGGTGACCATGACAAACAGGACGTAACTCGTCTCCAGCCGATTGCGGAACACATCACGGACCTCGGCAAAGGGCGACCGTGGCACACATCCCGAACAACAGTGAAGAGCGACAGAGGCACACAGCACAAACCTCGTTGCAAGGCGACACTGGCACACAGCACCGACCTCGGGAGATGGCGACCGTGTCACACAGACCGGACATTGGCTCAGGGCAACTGCGGCACACAGCCCGGACCTCGGTGCAAGACTATGACGGCACACAGCCCGAACTTCGGTGCAAGGCTAACATGGCACACAGCCCGAAACTCAGCGCAGCGCGACCGCGGCACATAGCCCGGTCCTCAATGAAGGGCAACCGCAGCACACAGCCCGGTCCTCGGCACAAGGCTACTGCGGCACACAGCCAGGAACTCAGTTCAAGGATACCGCGGCACACAAAATGGACCTCGGCACAGGGCGGCCGTGGCACACAGCCCGAACCTCAGTGAAGGGAGACCACGGCACAGCCCGGAAATCTGTCCAGGCCGACTGGGGAACAGAGCTCAGAACTCATCGCTAGTCGACCGCGGAACATAGCCCAGAACTCGTCGTAGGGCGACCATTGCAAACAGGGCGGAACTTGTCTCCAGCCGATGGCAGAACACATCTCGGACCTCGGCAAAGGGCGTCCGCGGCACACATCCTGGACATGGGGGCGACCGCAGCACACAGCCCAGACCTCGGGTCAGGGTAATATGTCACATAGCCCGAACCTCACCGCAGTGCGACCACGGCACACAGCCCGATCCTCAGTGAAAGGTGACTGCAGCACACAGCCCGGACCTCAGCACAAGGCTATCGCAGCACGCAGCCCGGAACTCGGTTCAAGGCTACCGAGGCACACAGACCGGACCTCGGGGCAGGGCAACCGCAGCACACAGCGTGGACTTCAGTGCAGGGGACCATGACACACAGCCAGGACCTCGGTGCAGGGTGACCGTGACACACAGCCTGGACCTTGGTGAAGGGCGACCTTGGCACACTGCCCGAAACAGTGAAGGGTGACCACGGCACACAGCCAGTAACTTGTCGCTAGCCGACTGCAGAACACAGCCCGGAACTAGGCGCAGGGCGACCGCGGCACACAGCCCAAACCTCAGTGAAGGGCGACCGCGGCACACAGCATGGACCTCGCCACAGGCCAACCACGCAACACAGCCCGGATTTCGGCTCAGGGTGATCACGGCACACAGCCCAGTGCTCAGGGAAGGGCGACCATGTAACACAGCCTGGAACCTGTTGGTAGCCGACCGCGGAACACAGTTGGGACCTCGGAGCAGGGTGAGCGTGACACACATGTCGGACCTCGGTGCAGGGCGACTCTGGCACACAGGACGTACCTCAGCGCAGGATGTCTGCAGAACACAGGCCATACATCTGCTCAGGGTGACCACGGCTCACAGCCCGGACCTCTGGAGAAGGCTACCTTGGCACACAGCACGGACCTTGGAAAGAGGAACCGCGGCACAGAGCCGGGAACAGGTCGCAAGCCAAGGGCAGAACACATGCCAGACCTGTGCACAGGGCAATCACGGCATGCAGCCTGGACCTGGGGAGTTGGCAACCGCAGCACACAGCCTGAACCTCAGTGAAGGGCAACCGTGGCACACAGCATGGAACTCATCACTAGCCGACCGCTGAACACAGCCCGGACCTTGGCACAGGGTTACCATGGTACACAGGTCAGACTTTGATGCAGGGCCACAGCGGCACACATCCCTATCCTTGGTGAAGTGCAAGCGCGGCACCCATCCCGGACCTTAAGGCAAGGCGACACTGGAACACAACACGGATATCGGCAGATGTTCACTGCAGAACACACCCAGAATCTCGTAGCAGTGTGACCGCAGCACACAGTTTGGACCTCGGCTCAGAGCGACCGTGGCACACAGCCCGAACCTCGGCACAGGGCCACCACGGAAAACAGGGCGGACCTCGTAGAAGGGTGACCAGGGCACCCAGTCTGGACTTCGGCGTAAGGTGACCCTGGCACACAGCACGGACCTCGGCTGATGGCAATCGCAACACACAACCCGGACCTCGTCGCAGAGTGACTGCATCACAGAGCCCGGAACTCTTTGCAAGCCGAACGCAGAACACAGCCAGGACCTCGGTGCAGCGCGACTGTGGCACACAGCCTGAACCTCGGTGAAGGGCAACCGTGTCACACAGCTCAGAAATCTGTGCAGGGTGATCATGGCACAGACCTCGGAACTCGTTGCTAGTCAACCGCGGAACACAGCCCGAACCTCACGGAAGGGCAACTGAGGCACACAGCCCGGAACTTGTCACCAGCCGACTGCGGAACACAACCCGGACTTCTGCGCAGGGCGACTGCAGAACACAGCTCAGTCTTCAGCAAAGGGCTACCGCGGCACACAGCCCAAACCTCAGTGAAGTGCGATCGCAGCACACAGCCCGGACCTCGAGTAAAGGCAACCCTGGCAAACAGCATGAACGAAGGCAGATGGAGATGCGTCACACACCCCCAACCTGGTCGCAGTGCGACCGCGGCACAGAGCCCAGGACTCATCACTAGCCGACCACGGAACACAGTCTGGACCTCACTGCAGGTTGACTGCAGCATACAGCCCAGATCTTGGTACCAGGCGACTGTGGCACACAGCCCCAACATCAGTGCAGGGCGACACTGGCACACAGCTCGGAGCTCGGGGATGGACAAAGGTGGCAAACAGCCCCGACCTCGGCACAGGGTGACACTGGCACACAGCAGAGACCTCGGCTTATGGCGACCGCATCACACAGCCCAGACCTTGGCGCAGAGCGACTACAGCATAGAGCCTGGAACTCGTCGCTAGCCGACCGTGGAACACAGCCAGGACCTCAGCGCTGGGCGACTGTGGCACAGAGCCTGGACCTCGGCACAAGTCTACCGTGGCACACAGCCGGACCTCGTCACAGGGCGACTGCGGCACATAGCCCGAACCTCAGTGAAGGGCGACCATGGCACACAGCACCGAATCTGTGCAGGGAGACCGTGGCACAGACCTTGGGACTCGTGACTAGCCAACTGCAGAACACAGCCCGGACCTCGGCACAGGGCGACTGTGGCACACAGCCCGGACTTCGGCACAGGGCGACTGCGGCACACAGCCCGAACTTCAGTGAAGGCGACTGCGGAACTCAGCCCAGAACTAGCCTGGAGCACAGCCTGGACATGGGCACCAGGCTACCGCAGCACACAGCCCAAACCTCAGTGAAGGGCGACAGCAGCACAGAGCCCAGAAATCTGTGCAGGCCGACCGTGGCACAGAGCCAGTAACTCGTCGCTAGCCAATCGCGGAACACCGCCTGGACCTCGACATAGGGTGACCACGGCAAACAAGCCAGACCTCATCGCACAGCGAACACAGCACACAGCTCGGACCTTGGTGAAGGGCGACCGTGGCACACAGCCCTAACCTCAGTGAAGGGCGACAGCAGCACACAGCCCAGAAATCTGTGCAGGGCGACCATGGCACAGAGCCAGGAACTCATCGCTAGCCAATCGCGGAACACAGCCCGGACCTCGGCATAGGGCGACCACGGCAAACAGGCTGGATCTCGTCGCAGGGCGACCTAGGCGAAGGGCGACCATGGCACACAGCCCACAACTCAGTGAATGGCGACCGCGACACACAGCCAGGAACTTGTCGCTAGCCAACCGTGGAACACAGCACATACCTCGGCGCAGGGTGACCGTGGCACACAGGCCAGACCTCAGCTCAGGGTGACAGCGGCACACAGGCTGGACCTCGGTGTAGGGCGACCGCGGAACACAGTCCGAAACTCAGTGAAGGGTGACTGCGACACACAGCCCTGAACTCGTCACCAGCCGACCGCAGAACACAGCCCGCATATTGGGAGATGGCGACTGTGGAACACAGCCCGGACTGTGCAACAGGGCGACCGCGGCACACAGTGTGAAGCTCGGGAGATTGTGACCATGGTACACAGCCCGGACTTTGGAACAGGCTGACCGCGGCACACAGCCCAGACTTCTGCAGAAGGCTACCACAGCACACAGCACCGAACACACCCTCGAAACAGGGAGACCGTGGCACACAGCACGGACCTCGTCACAGAGGGACAGCGGTACAGAGCCCAGAACTTATCACAAGCCGAGGGCGGAACACAGCCCGGACCTCGGGACAGGGTGACTGTGGCACACAGCCTGAACCTCAGAGAAGAGCAACCGAGGCACACAGCAGTGATCTTGCCGCAGGGCGACACTGGCACACAGCACGGAACTCAGGAGTTGGCGACCGTGTCACACAGCCCAGATATTGGTGCAGGGCAACTGCGGCACATAGCCAGGATTTCAGCCCAAAGCTACCATGGCACACAGCCCAGACTTTGGCGCAGGGCGACCGCGGCACACAGCCTGAACCTCAGTGAAGGGCGACTGTGGAAAACAGCCCGGAAATCTGTGCAGGGTGACCGTAGCACAGCGCTCGGATCTCGTCACTAGCCAACCACGGTACACATCCCGGACCTCGGCACAGGGTGACTGCAGCACAAAGGCTGGACTTTGGCGCAGGGCGACCGCGACACACAGCCAGAACCTCAGTGAAATGCGACCGAGGAACACAGCCCAGACCTTGGCAAAGAGGAACTGCGGCACAGAGCAAGGAACAGAACACAGCCCGGAGCTTGGCACAGAGCGACAACAGCACACATGCTGGATCTCAGCACAGGGTGACCGCGACACACAGCATGGACCTCGGCTCAGGGTGAGGGCGGCACACAGCCCAAACCTCAGTGAAGGGCGACTGTGGCACACAGCCCGGAACTCGTCGCCAGCTGACCGAGGAACACAGCCCGGACATTAGCACAGGGCTACCGAGGCACACAGCCTGAACCTCAGTGAAGGGTGACCCCAGAACACAGCCCAGAAATCTGTGCAAGGCGACAGAGGCACAGAGCCTGGAACTCGTTGCTAGTCGACTGCGAAACACAGCCAGGACCTCGGCGCAGGGTGACCACGGAAAACAGGCCGGACCTCTTCGCAGGGCGACCACGGCACACAGCCTGGACCTCGGTGAAGGGAAACCGAGGCACACAGCCCGAAATTCACTGAACGGCGACCGCGTCACACAGCACGGAACTCGTCGCTAGCCGACCGCGGAACAGCGCCTGGACCTCAGCGCAGGGTGAAGGTGGCACACAGGCTGGACCTCAGCACAGGTCGACAGCAGCACACAGGCCGGACCTCGGCACAGTGCAAGTGGGGCACATGGGCCGGACCTCGGGGAAGGGCGACCTCAGAACACAGGCCGGATTTCGGCTCAGGCCGACCAGGGCAAGAGCCCGGACCTCGGCTCAGGGTGACCGCGGCACACAGCCCGAATCTCAGTGAAGAGCGACCGAGGCTCACAGCATAGCCCTTGGCACAGGGTGACCCTGGCACACATCACTGACCTCAGGAGATGGTGACTGCAGCACACAGCCTGGACACCAGCGCAGGGTGACCGCGAAACACAGCCCGGACCTCAGAGCAAAGCTACTGCAGCACATAGCCTGAACCTCGGTGCAGGTTGCCCATGGCACACAGCCCGAACTTCAGTGAAGGCTGACCATGGCACACAGCACGGAAATCTGTGCAGGGAGACCGTGGCACAGAGTTCATAACTCGTCACTAGTCAAGCGCGGAACACAGCACGGACCTTGGGACATGGCAACCGCAGCAGCAGGCGGGAGCTGGGGGAAGAGTGACTGCGGAACACAGCCCGAATCTCAGTGAAGGGTGACTGCAGAACACAGCCTGGAACTCGTCACCAGCCGACCATGGAACACAGCCCGGAACTCAGCACAGGGTGACCGCAGAACACAGTCCAGAAATCTGTACCGGGAGCCCGCGGCACAGAGGCCGTAACTCGTCACTAGCCGACCACGGAACACAGCCCGGACCTCGGTGCAGGGCAACTACGGAAATCAGGCTGGACCTCGTCGCAGGGTGACCACGGGACACAGCCCAGACCTTGGCCAAGAGCGACCATGGCACACTGACCGAAACACAGTGAAGGTCGACCGCAGCACACATCCAGTAACTCGTTTCAAACCGACTGCGGAACACAGCACAAAACTCAGTGAAGGGAGTCCGCAGCACACATCCCGGACCTCGACGCAGGGCAACCCTGGCACACAGCACCGACCTCAACCGAAGGTGACCACGGCACACGGCACGGAACTTGGCACAGGATGACCGCGGCACACAGCCCGAACCTCAGTGAAGGGCAACCACAGCACACAGCATGGAACTCGTCACTAGCCGACCACAAAACACAGCCCGGACTTCGGCGCAGGGCCACCGCGGCACATGGGCCAGACTTCGATGCAGAGTGACTGCGGCACATATGCCGCATCTCAGTGAAGGGTAACTGCAGCACACAACCCGGAACTTAAGGGAAGGCGCCCCTGTAACACAGCACGGATGTCGGCATATGTTCACTGCGGCACACATCCAGANATGGGCCAGACTTCGATGCAGAGTGACTGCGGCACATATGCCGCATCTCAGTGAAGGGTAACTGCAGCACACAACCCGGAACTTAAGGGAAGGCGCCCCTGTAACACAGCACGGATGTCGGCATATGTTCACTGCGGCACACATCCAGAGTCTTTTCGCAGTGTTACTGCGGCACACAGGTCGGACCTGGGCTCAGGGCTACCACGGCACACAGCCCGGACCTGGGCGCAGGGCAAACGTGGCACACAGCCAGGACCTCAGCACAGAGGAAACATGGCACAAAGCCCGCAACTCGTTGCAAGCTGAGGGCGGAACGCAGCTTGGACCTCGGCACAGGGTGACCGCAGCACACAGCCCGAACCACAGTGACGAGCGACCGAGGCACACAGCCTGGACCTCGGAGTAGGGCAACCATGGCAAACAGGACAGAACTCATCTCCAGCCGATAGCAGAACACATCCCGGACCTCGGCACAGGGCGACCGCGGCCCACAGTCCGGACCTTGGCACAGGGTGACCGTGGCACACAGCCCGAACCTCAGTGAAGGGAGACAGCGGCACACAGCCAGTAACTCGTTTCTAGCCAACTGAGGAACAGCCGGCCCACACTTCGTTGAAGTGTGACTGCGGCACACAGCCCGGAGCTCAGTGAAGAGCGGCCGCATCACAAAGCTCAGAATTCTGTGCAGGGCGACCGTGGCACAGAGCTCGGAACTCATCACTAGTCAACCACAGAACACAGACTGAACCTCACGGAAGGGCAACTATGGCACACAGCCTGGAACTCGACGCCAACTTACCGGGGAACACAGCCCGGACCTCGGCGCAGGTTGAAGGTCGCACACATGCCGGACTTCAGCACAGGGCAACAGCAGCACACAGGCCGGAACTCAGCGCAGTGCGACCGTGGAACACAGGACGGACCTTGTGGAAGGGCAACCGTGGAACACAGGCCGGATTTCAGCTGAGGCCGACCGGGGCAAGAGCCTGGAAATCTGTGAAGGGCGACCATTGCACAGATCTCAGAACTCGTCGCTANGCAGTGCGACCGTGGAACACAGGACGGACCTTGTGGAAGGGCAACCGTGGAACACAGGCCGGATTTCAGCTGAGGCCGACCGGGGCAAGAGCCTGGAAATCTGTGAAGGGCGACCATTGCACAGATCTCAGAACTCGTCGCTAGCCAATCGCGGAACACAGCACGGACCTCGGCACAGGGCGACCGCAGAACACAGCCTGAACCTCAGTGAAGGGTGACTGTAGAACACAGCCAAGAAATGTGTACAGGGAGCCCGCAGCACATAGCCCATAACTCGTCACTAGCCGACCACAGAACACAGCCTGGACATCGGCGCAGGGCGATCACGGCAAACAGGCCGGACCTGGTCACAGTGCGACCACGGCACACAGCCCAGTCCTTGGTGAAGGGCGACCATGGCACACTGCCTGAAACAAAATGAAGGGCGACCGCGGCACATAGCCAGTAACACATTTCTAGCCGACTTCGGAACACAGCCCGATTTTGGCACAGGGCATCCGCGGAACACAGTCCGGGCCTCGGCACAGGGCGAATGTGTCACACAGCCCGGACCTCGGAACAGGGTGACCGCAGCACAGAGCCCAGACCTCTGCAGAAGGCTACCACAGCACACAGCCTAGGCCTCGGAACAGCGTTACCGTTGCACACAGACCGGACCTCTGCACAGAGGGAATGAGGCACAGAGCCCGGAACTCATCACAAGCCGAGGNTTGGCTAGACATACCTTTGTTGGCAAAGTAATGTCTCTGCTTTTTAATATGCTGTCTAGGTTGGTCATAATTTTTCTTCCAGAGAACAAGCATGTTTTAATTTCATGGCTGCAGTCACCATCTGCAGTGACTTTGGAGCCCCCCAAAATAAAGTCTGCCACTGTTTTCATTGTTTCTCCATCTATTTGTCATGCAGTGATGGGACAAGATGCCATGATCTTAGTTTTCTGATTGTTGAGTTTTAAGCCAACTTTTTCACTCTCTTCTTTCATCAAGAGGCTCTTTAGTTCTTCACTTTCTGCCTTAAGGGTGGTGTCATCTGCATACCTGAGTTTATTGATATTTCTCCAGGCCCTCAAATTTTACGTGCATTTGTATAAATTACCATTAGAAGTTTTACTGAAGAATTTAAGAAAACTTACCAGCAATAAGAGGAGCAAGTGAACCTAAGGAAAATACAAAATCATGAAAACATTAGTCTAGTTGCATGGCTCTACATAGCTCCAAATACCATAGATGTCCCAGAAATTAACACTCAGATCCCTCTTCTTTAAGTCTACTTAAAAAGATGTATCAGAACACTGAATTATACCCAATCTTTCTTCATTCTTTATGTAACAACTTCATTGGCCTTTAAAATTTTTTCCACTGTAAGGTGAGGTAGTTCACTCATGGAAAAAAACAAGCAAACAAACAATAAACTCAATTTTATAATCAAGGATTTCTCAGGTCAGAATGGAAACAACTATTAGAACAGTTTAGTTAGCATATTTTTGGAGATCCCTGTCATATCAGTAAGCACTTATAAATCAAGATTCAGCAATGGCAGAAGTCTCGAGAGCAACTTCTTTCAAAATACAGTCTGTCTTTTGTATCTGTGGATTCAACCAACCACTAATCAAAAAATATTTGAAAAAGTAAAATATTCCAGGAAGTTCAAAAAGCAAAGCTCACGCTGTGAGCCCAGCATCTATTATATAGCATTTACATTGCATTGGGTATTATAAATAATATAGAAATGTTTTAAGTATATGGGAAGATATGCACAGATTATATGCAAATACTATGCCATTTTACATAAGGGACTTGAAAATTTGCAGATTTTTGTATCTAAGGGCATCCTAGAACCATTTCCCTGAGGATTCCAAAGGACCACTATATAAGTCTGTGAGTTTTGCACCTTTTAAATCAGTGCTCTCGAATCATCCCACAAGCATGTATACTATCATGTAAGAAACGAGGCACCGGTCTATGTTCGATGCAGGAAGCAGGATGCTTGGGGCTGGTGCATGGGGATGATCCAGAGAGACAATGTGGGGTGGGAGGTGGGAGGGGGATTTAGGATTGGGAGCTCGTATACACCTGTGGTGGATTCATGTTGATATATGGCAAAACCAATACAGTATTATAAAGTAGAATAAAGTAAAAATTAAAAAAAGATAAATTGAACATAGACCTGTCAGTTTCAACACAAAAAATAAACAAGTAAATAAATCAGTGCTCATTTCTCTTTATATTCTTTCTTTACTTTCCCAATCTTCAGAAAGTCTCACTTTTACTACAATAGACCATTGACTTCAAATTCTTTTGTTACTATACCACTGATCACAAACCTATGTCCATTTAAAACCGAGGAGTCCCTAAAATTGAGGGATAACCCTCTGCTCTTCTTTCCAGTGAAACAATAGAAGCTGCAGATAAGTTTTGTGCGCTTACTGGGTGATTTGCAAACAGCCAAGGGAGGGTTCCATCGATGATCTTCCTGACACTGGCTCTGGGGACTGCCTTCTAGGGTATACCCCTCTTCACATACTAAAGTGACAACAGCTCCATATTGATACATTCTTCCAGGCTCCAGCCCATTCTGGATTCCATTTATATGTTCTGGGAAGCTACAGTTCACCTCTGAAATTAAAGGAATCTAATTTAATCTGTGTCATATTTTGACCTTTAAGAATGTAGATACTACTCTTAATGGAAAGATTTATGAAACCAATTTATTCTATTCTCAGTTAGTAAAACTTCACTGAAATAACACAAAATTATATCCTAGGCATAGACTTTTAGTGTCAACCATCTACCTCAATAACACCCTGGTTATCAAATAACTTCCTTTCTTGTGCTTTAGTCTCTAAACCAATAATGAATAATTTTTGTGGCTTCTTAGAGAAATGATGCAGGATGAATGAGTAATGTCAAGACCTCTGAATTATTTCCTCAACTTCTACTCTTCTTCTCCAGCTCTTCTTAGATGTGAATGCTTCCTCTTTTCTTCTTTTGTCTTTTTAGTGTAGCAGCCAATAGTGTGAGATTTTGGATTTGAACCTAACTCTAGGGCTTTCAAGTTGTTTGACTCTGTATAAATTATAAATCTCTCCATTCTACTAGGACATTATTCTACAGGAATAATGACACCAATCTCATGCGGTTCTCATGAAGATTAAATGACAGAAGGCAAGCAAAGTGCTGTGTGCCAACTGCTCACAGAAGGCATGCCAAGTGCTCAACTAATATTTAGTATTAACTCACCACTCATATTTCATATGCACTATTTATGATAGTAAAAATGACATTCTGAAACTTTGATAAGTATACCCGGAATCCTACCACCACTTACAGGGAAATATGCTCAAAAATTATTTTTTAGGAGTATTTTGTCAAATGCACACTTATCATAACTAACCACAGTGCACATTCAATCTGTATTAGTTGTTTAATCTACATAAGTTGTAGCTGTTTAATAAAGACTTCATCTTTTCATATTTAAATGACTACATATATGATAGCTCATATAGACTAGGCCTTCAGCCATTTTCTTTATTTTGCAATATTTAGATTACTTCATCTATTAATCCAATTAAATACATTAATTAAATGTATTTAATTAAATAATCCAATCAATGCATCTATTTGGCTATTTTAAGTTGAAAGTACTTAACTGAAAATATCTACTTGGGACAAATTTTATTAAAAAAATTAGAAAACACATAGAGAACACACCTTTACAATATGGGGCAGGTCGGTTCCAGGTTCCTTCATGTGTGCAAAGAAGGAGTGCCTCTCCCACAAGCAGGTAGCCTTGGTTGCAGCTGTACAGGATTGACATTCCAGGAGAAAATCGAGTTATGTCTCCACCAGTATGATTTCCATGGGAGATCTTAAATGGACGTTGACAGCCTAAGAAAGCTTAGACATCAATATGAAAGGATTTTTAATTTAGTACAGAGGAACACATAGCCAATATTCTCTGTAGTTGATAACAATACAAAAAAAAAGCAGGCAACAAGTCAACTGATCAGGTTCCAAAAATACTCATTCCACCCAAACCAAGCAGTACGGGACAGATATTTGCATTTCCTACTTATACCATATATGATCTGAAAGAAAATGTCAAAAGTAAGATAATGAAACATCAGTGGTTGCAGCCTACAATTGTAATCTATCAAAGAACAGTAATCTTTTCTCTTTAAATGGTAGAAAGACTGTAGTCAAGTGTCATACCTTCAAATATCTACAGGCACCAGGAAGTGATGCCAAGTTATAGAGCACCTATCTTTCTAAAAATGGCAGCTACTGCCTAATTCTAGCTATTGGTACCTTGCAGGAAAGCAAAGGGGATCCTCACTGTATCACAGATTCACAGTTTATCTTGAGCAGTAGCGATGGGTCTCACTTAAGACTGCTGTGCTAGACAAAAATAAACAGTTCTGAATTCTGTTGCCAGTTGGCATTCTCTGTTGCAGATAGCCACTGACAAGGATAAAACTACCAATGACAACTAAAATTACAAGACAATTAAGTGGGTTTTAAGGCTAGCTCCATTCTCCAAATACTCAAATATCTCTTTCTGGCTGATAGCACAGCCTTAAATATGAAATTATCAAGCAATGTTACTGCCAAACATTTGCTGAAAAAGGTATGTGCATTTTGCCATTCTAAATTAATAAAAATAATAAATTTGGAAGATCCCATCAATTTAGAAGTTAACCATTATCCTTTCATGTACCTTTTGTCAACAGGCTTGGAAAGAAAAGGGAAAACAAAAAAACGAGCTGAGAAAATAAGAAAAGCAAGTATTTTGTAAAATAATATGATTACCTAAGCTTTTAACTTGCCTTTCTGTAGGTTAAGTGACAAGTGCAGATTCAAAATCCCTTTTAAAAAATTCTATGTAACACCCCATATTTTATTCCTTAAAATATCTTACCCTTTTTGATGCAGGTTGGTACACCTGGCACCCATTTGTTGTTGGTATGGCATCTAATCAAGTGACTGCCTTTCATGATGAAGCCGGGATTGCAGGCAATATGTAATATGTCATTGTGGGAATATGAAGAATAAGTTTTATTTAGCTTGTGTCCGTGCATGACTTCTGGGTTAGGGCAGTGAGTCACAGGAGGAGATTTTAAGCACTGCGGGGCAGGTCCACTCCAAGATCCATTTCCATTAGAATCACTTATGCACCGTATACTTTTCTCTCCCAGGAGATCAAATCCTTGATCACATTCATAAGAGACTTCGTTTCCATATCGAAAGCTCTCTGGCAGCACACCCCTGTGCCTCCCATTGTTAATCTTTGGTGGATCCTGACAGTTGATAACTACAGAAGAGAACAGGAAATTCTACTTCAGATGGTACACCATAGTGGACAGTCTTCATTCAGATACAAATGCAACTATGCAACTGTGTGTACTGCAGATAGTTATAAAGTTGTTTCCTGGAGGAGGAAATGTCAGTCCACTTAATTCTTGCCTGGAAAACTCCATGGACAGAGGAGCCTGGCAGGCTACAGTCCATGAGTTTGCAAAGAGTTGGATACGGCTGAGTAACTGAGCACACATAAAGTTATTTAAATTTTAGATGCTGGATCATGCTTTCTTTAAAAAAACTTTATTGAATTTTTTGACTCTATGAATAATACATACTAATTCCAAAATAATTCAGAAAATAGAATATAAATATAGACAAAGGAATAAATACAGCTATGTTTCCATGAAATAAATGGTTTGTTATTTTTTTTAATTTTTGGCAATTGGCAGGCCTACTACAAATACAGTCATTCCTCAATACCCATAAGGGACTGATTCCAGGGTCCTCCATCAGTACCAAATTCCAAGGAAACTTAAGCTCTTTATATAAAATGGCATAGTGTTAGCATTTAACTTATGCACAGCCTCCTATATATTTTAATCACCTCTAGATGACTTATAATACTGAATACAACATAAATGCTATCTAAATATTTACAAATACAATGTAAATGCTAAGTAAATAGTACCCAGAACATAGCAAATTCAAGTTTAGTTTTTGGAAACTTTCAGGATTTAATATATATATTATATATATATATATATATTATTTACAGTTGGTTGACACAAATTTATGAAGCCTGCAAATACAGAGGGTCAACTGTATTCATTTCCTACTTGACAGTTTTGTTTCCCACTGCCAGTACTATCTAAATACTAAAACATGTTTTATAAAACTAAGCTAGAACACATACACTGCTGAGTCATAGATTAGCTCTACAGTGACCTATCCTCTTTACCTCTCTACAATCCCATGGACTTTTTTTTAAAACTTACTTTCACAAACTGGAATCTCTTGGAACCAAATCCTATTTTCATCATCTTGACATTTCTGATAAGTGTAACTCTTCATCCGGTACCTAGAGAGAGATTATAATACATTTTCTCTTCTTAAAATCACATCTCTGAAACCTAGCCTCCTCAAACCACTAATATAGACGTACTTCTAAATAAGAAATTTGGCACAGAGGAGGCAAAAGTCTTGGCCCTTCAAGTAAGAAAACTGCTTTAGACTTAGGGTCTCCCAGCAAAGACATTTCCATGTCAAGAAAGGACTGAAAAGTTAGAGATGCTAGTTAGACCTTTATAACCTCACATCCTCTGTTAATGTGACAACGAAGAACCTAAAAGGTAGTCACCAGGATAAATTGAGGCTAGAATTAATGCACAAAGCAAGATGGAGACCCTTCATGAGAATGAATCTTACTAACCCATCTTGGCAAGATGTATTAGCTGGTACTACAGGTGAACCAACTGGAGGGTTTTGAACATCTTCTCCCAAAGGTTGGCATTGTGCTTCTAAAGGAGCAAAGTTGAAATTATTTTTATGTGCTTGATATAAAAAAGAAAGACAACTCAGGAACTGAAAATACTTTCACACCGAGGGACAGACGGACTCCAATTTCCTGAAGGCATACAATGAATGGATCTGTTTCCCACAAGCAAGTAACCAAGGTCACAGGTATAGTCTACAGTCATCCCAGAGACAAAGAGGACCCTATTTCCACCTGTATGCCAACCATGGTGGAGCCCAGAGGGTGGCTGACAGCCTGGAGAGAAAACTTCCCACATAACTACCAACAAAAACTCAAGAACACTAAGTACAAAACATTTGACAATAGACAATCTGAAATTTTTAAGCAAAAGAGCAAGCCCTTATTCATTACTGAGTGCTTCCTGCTCTTTTGAAGGAAACTGACACCTTAAAAACAGATTCTCTGAATTATCTACCCTGACTATATCCCACATTCAAGAGAGCATTTGCATAAAGAACATATACAACACGAATAGACTGTTTTAATACAGAATGGGATGGTAATCTATGCCCCTTTGCTTTTTCCCACAACTCTATCTTTGGGTAGGAGGTAACAAACAAGAATAAACAAATAAATACCTCCATTTTTTCTCCACTTGAGTTTTACCTTTTTCACAGACTGGTATTTCAGGATCCCAGGTGTTATTGGCTTTGCAACGAACCTGACTGCTGCCCTTCAAAATAAATCCATCATCACACTTGAATATCACGCTGTCATTGTAGAAATATGGAGCTTCCTTTCCAGGTATCTTGTATCCATTTGCAACATGGACATTTGAGCACTGAACAGCAGGGANATTCATGATCTGAATTTTCACTTATATAATAAATTTAAGCAAAAAAAAAAAAAAAAAAGCCTGTCAACAGTGCTGAGGTTGAAGAATCCTGCCCTAGACATGGAACCCAAAAGTACTTACTAACCTCAGAATCTCTGATAAAGACCAATAAAAAGTAGCAGACTACACATAGCTTTGTACATAGACCCTCAGAGTGCTCAAAGACCTCACACCCTGAATACAGAAGCCTAAACAGCTCAGAGAAGACGTGCCTTCAGGAGACCTCTAATAAGTCAAAAACATTATTCTCTGGGGCAGAGACCACCAAGAAGATGAAAAACCTAGCATCTAGAAACAGAAACCAAATGCTCAGAGACATCAAGTATGGGACAGGAAACCTAAGAGAGCTCTGGGTCCAAAATGCTCAGATATTTCATGCTTTGAACACACACCAGACAGGTGAACAGCTCAAGAACAATAGTATCATTCATTTCCTGCTTCTAGAACTGTATTATCTTTATGTAAGTGCTTTACATTAGGGGAAGCTGGGCAAAGGGTATACAAGAACTCTGCACTATTTGTGCAATTTTTCTCTAAGTCTAAAATGATTTTTAAAATAAGCTTTTTAAAGGAAAAAAGATCAAAGGACATAGAATGGAATTTATAAACCTCAAATACATGGTTCCACAAGCTCAGAAAACAACATTATGTCCCTCTAGTAGTCAAAGAAATGCCCAAAAAAAAAAAAAGGAATTCAACTTTAAGGAAAAAAACCCACTTACCCAAGGACAAAGACCCTCAAACAGCTTAGAGCACNGGAATTTATAAACCTCAAATACATGGTTCCACAAGCTCAGAAAACAACATTATGTCCCTCTAGTAGTCAAAGAAATGCCCAAAAAAAAAAAAAGGAATTCAACTTTAAGGAAAAAAACCCACTTACCCAAGGACAAAGACCCTCAAACAGCTTAGAGACTTTATACCCTGGGACAGAGATCTACAAATGTCTGTAAAACCACAACCCCTGTGACAAGAGCCTCAAAATAGCTAAGAGACTTCACTGTAGGGCCATAGACATCATACCTTGAACTGAGATTCCAAACAATGAGATTTCACATTCTGAACACAGTCCTCCAAAATGCACACAGCATGTAATAATTATAAGTCGACTGACTTAAAAACCATTTTCCTCCTACTCACTTACACTCAGCCAAACACCTTCCCTGCCTGATGCTTAAAATCCCATCATCAAAGTTTGTTCCTTTGAGTTGTCTTTCTCCCCTTCAAAATTCTCCTTTAATTGTTACACATCTTTCTGTCCTAGAGCGTGAAATCATGCATCTCTCTCTAGTCATTTATGACCCAGCCCCTCACCCTACTCCTCCACACACACACACACACTCTGCCACACACCCCGAGTCAGGCCTGGTCCAGAAGGGGTAGGAAACGTCCAAGTCATCCTCTCCTGGGGGAGGAGGGGGTGGCTTGGAGGAGGATCATGAGATCGCCTTGAACCTTCTCTGCCGGAATCAGACCTACAAAGGCAGCCTAATACAGTGATGTCAGGAACCCTGGAGAAGAATTTTTCTCAGTTGCTGTTGTGAATGGTGAGTGGATCCTGAAATCAGTACAATGGAATGCAATATGCATTGTTCTAAAAAAGAGAAATAACAGGTAGAAGAGAATAGAAAAGATTACCCGACACATTCTGTGCCAGCCAATAATACCAGCTTCTTTTACAGGTGCGCAAACTGAAGTTCTTAGATGGGATTCGAACCTACACTGTCCAGTAGCCAAAGCCCTGCCTCAGCAACCCCGAACGCCGACCCGGGAGCCACAGCGCCTGCGCCAAACCAGCAGCCAATGGCATCCCGGAGCCGGTGGACCCCGGGCTCGTAGCCTTTAAGAGATTCCAGAAAACCTCGGTACCCTGGAAGAGCTTCTGTAGGCCATCTAGCGGCGGCCAATCAAAGCTCAGGGCAAGATTTGATCCCGCCCTCCTCATCTAGGATCCAATCACCACTCCACGACCTTCCACCCCACTCCACCCACCCCGCTGTTGCTTAGAAGCGGTAGCCAATTCAACGGGACCAAACAAGATCATGGCGGTGGCTGAGGGTGGAGTTTACCCTACCCCGGCCCCCAGGGCCGAGGTCGGTCAGGGCATCGCTATTCTCAGTCTAGGGAAGGGACCGATACACGCGCGGGATATTTCGTGTCCCCAGACATGAAATGGTTTCTTCCAGAGTACACTACCTACCCACCTCCGTGTTACCTCCCACAGCGGACTGTTCCATCTCTGCGTCGCGCGATGGCGTGTCCCGGAGGTGCAGACTCGTCAGTAACTTCATTCCCAAACCTCACGCTCTTTGTGTGTGTGACCTAAAAAGAGCTGTTTTATGTCAATACTCTAAGGATCATTCACACTTCGATTCACTTCGACATAACTACAGACTGTCTCTCTCTTTCATTTCTTCCTCCCCTTGCCCATGTTCCATCCCCCATCTCCCTCTCAAATGTCCCTCAATAGAGCATCCTAGCCTAGTGATCTTGTTGAGAGCCATGCTGAGGGATCCAACCCTCTGCTGCAGATCCCTGGCCCATAAAAAGGCATTCGTTCCCCTGATGCCACTGATAGAAGTGTGAATTTGTGTGCCAGCATGTATAAAAATTAAAAAAAAAAAGACACCTCTTCCTACTAGAAGAATGTCAGTACTACAAGGGTGTATATAGATTTCTAGTTCCCCCGTGTCCCTACAGCACCTAAAACTGTGCCCTGTACACAGTAGGTACTCAGAGGGGGGTGGGGTGGGGGTTGTTGAATAAATTGAGTCCTTTGACCCAGCAGTTCCACTTCTCAATATGCATTCTAAGGAAATACACATGCACTGGTTTGTGTGCACATGAATATGAGAAACACACAACTGGGGCTCAGGGTAATTGATGTCACACTGTTGCAGAAACCAGTAATCTAGAAACCGAGCACCACACTTGTAAGATTGGAGAACTCAGGTTTATTACACCAGTGGGCCCAAGCTCTGAGCCGCGAACAAAGGGGTTACAGAGTTTTATATACAGATAGGCATGATTAAGTGGGTTTGCAGGTTTGCAGGCACTGGGCGATTGCAAAGAGCAGGACAAGGGTGAGCGAGATAAGCTCCAGTTCCTAGTATTGTAAATCCTCACTTTCTGAGACTATGTGACTGACGTGATCCAGACTTTGCAAGGAGCAAGCTGAGTTACAGAGGCAGAAGGAACAGGAGGTTACGTAAAGTTTTAACTTTTCCTCTTCAATACCACAGAGTATGGGGTGTGAGACAAAATAAGACCTCAACACTGGAAACATACCCCACATGGCTCAGGAATGTCACATATTGGACATAGCACAAAAGAACTTGGAGAACTCACATGATGAGGCATAGATAACCAGTTCATAGATCTCATCCTTTGGTCACAGACTCCTATAAACATCTTAGAGATTTTACCCTCTGGGACACCAAAATGCCTCAGGGACCCTTCACACTGGGACACAAACCCCAAATAGCTCACATACCTCATACCACAAACACAGACCCCCCAACAGCTCAGAGATCTTGTCAACTGAGATTTACATTAAAAATCTAGACAAAGACCTCTGGCTCTTGACACAGACCACAAAACAATTCAGAGGTCTGGACACAAACAGTGAGGGTGCTGGAGGGAACATTTAAAAGACATACTGTTAATGGGAAAGCAAGTAGGAATGCAAGTGAAAAAAATGCTCAAAAACATGAGATGAGCACTGGCCCTGCAAAGTGTTCTGAGACCTTATACCCATACAACTCAGAGAAACAACTCAGACACAAATCTTGTGCCCCAAATCATAATCACTTCAGTGATCACACTCCCTAGGATATTGACCCCAAGGAGCTCAAAAAGGTGACATCCTGCACGTAAGTTCCCAAACAACTCAGGAGACTCTCACACCCTGGGACAAAACAGGGTGTCTTGTCCCCAAAAAATAGAATAGTGGGGACTTCCCCAGTGGTCCAGTGGTTAAGTCTCCATACTTCCATTGCAGAGGGCACAGGTTCAGGACGTAGTGGGGGAACTAAGATCCTTCTGCCATGCAGCATGACCAAATAAATAAATATAATACAGCAACCTGTGACTCCAGAAATAGGTCTCTAGACTTCCCTGGTGGCTCAGACAGTAAACCATCTATCTACAATGCAGGAGATTTGGGTTCGATCCCTGGGTTGGGAAGATCCCCTGGAAAAGGAAATGGCAATCCACTCCAGTACTATTGCCTGGAAAATCCCATGGACAGAGAGGCTACAGTCCACGGGGTCGCAAAGAGTCGGACACGACNTACAATGCAGGAGATTTGGGTTCGATCCCTGGGTTGGGAAGATCCCCTGGAAAAGGAAATGGCAATCCACTCCAGTACTATTGCCTGGAAAATCCCATGGACAGAGAGGCTACAGTCCACGGGGTCGCAAAGAGTCGGACACGACTGAGTGACTTCACTTCGCTAAACAGCTAATGAGACTTTATACTCAGGAACACAGACATCCAAGTATTCATAGACCCCCTACACCCTGGAAGAGAGGTTTCAAAACACTGCAGAGATATAACCCTCTGTTACAAAGGCCCCCAAATATCTCAGGTACCCCAAAACACAAGACACAAAGTTCACAACAACATAGAGGCCTCATACCTTGGATGCAGACCTGGAAACAGTTCAGAGACCTTACAACACAAGTTAAATGAAAAAATAGAAGATTTCATAGAAATAAACCACAAATAGCCTATGAGACTTCATACTCAAGAACTCAGACACTCAAAAAACACAGATGCCTTGGAACAGGGACACTGGTACAACTCAGTGACCTCACTGTTCGGACATAGACCCTAATATAGACACATCACTCTCTGGAACTGAGATCACCAAAATGATCAGAAACCTCATGCCTGGAAACAAAACTCAGTTTACTCAAAAATCTGACATCCTATAACTCAGGATGCACATGACCTCAAACAACTTGCACATTAAAACCAAGAATCCCAAACCACTCACAGATCTCCAGACACGGGTACCCAGCACCTGACAGACTTTGTACACTAGATGCAGACTTCTAAAACATTTCCGAGACTGCACATTCTGGGATAGAGACCTGACAAGAGAATAGCGATGTCCTACTTTGTGACACATTCCCATAAATAATTTTTGAAACTGACCCCAAATAGGGCAGGGACATCATAATCAAGAAAGTAATCCCTACCCTCCTACACTCTTGGTGGGAATGTAAATTGGTGCAGCCACGACAGAAAAATGATATGGCAATTCCTTCAAAAACTAAAAATAGAGTTATCAGATGATCCAGCAATCCCACTCCTGGCATATATCTGGAGAAAACTCTAACTAAAAAAGATACATGCAGCCCTAATCTCTATTTATAGCAGTACTATTTACAATAGCCAAGATATGGAAGACATGGAGACAACCTAAATGTCCATTGACAGATGAATGTATGTACACACACACACACACACACACACACACACACGGGCTATTATTCAGCCATTAAAAAGAATGAAATAATGCCATTTTCAGCAACATAGATGAACCTAGAGATTATCATACTAAGTGAAGTAAGTCAGAAAAAAAGACAAATACCACATGATCTCACTCATATGTGGAATCTAAAATATGACACAAATGAACCTATCTAAGAAACAGAAACAGACTCAGAGACCTAGAGATCAGACTTGTGGTTGCCAAGGAGGCGGGTAGGGGAGGGATGAATTGGGAGTTTGGGGTTAGCAGATGTAAACTATTATATAGAGAGTGGGTAAACAACAAGGTCCTACTGTACAGCACAGGAAACTACATTCAATACCCTATGATAAACCATAACAGAAAAGAGAATGAAAATGACTATATATATATATATAGTAATATATAGTGATTCACTTTGCTATACAGCAAAAATTAACACAACATTGTAAATCAACTATACTTTAATAAAGTGAATTTTTTTTAATAATTACCAAGGGTTGTACAGATTGTATTTAGTTTACCTTTATCCGTTCCCCCACTCCATACTCCCCNGCAACATGGACATTTGAGCACTGAACAGCAGGGAGGGAGAGTTTACAGAGAGGAGCAGGGCCACTCCAGATGCCTGTCCCTTGATCATTGCTTATACAACGAATTGTGCTCTCCCCAATGAGGTTGTACTTCACTCCTCTCTCTGGCTCAGGGTAACATGTGTAAGTGACTGTAGTTCCATACAGGACATCTTCTGAAGAACTGCCTGTGTGTACTCCATTGTAGATAACAGGAGGTGGTGGGCAGGTGATATCTGGAGGAAGGAAAACTTACTCTACAATTCTGTTTCAGTATTAAACACCAAAGAAAATAAATGAAGCTGATTATACATCTTTTATCAGTTTCCTAGAGAATATGGGTGAGATATGATTATGTTTTGTGTCAAAACTCATCATGTATGTAAAATTCAATTTAAAAGATGTCATTGACATGAATCCACCACAGGTGTACACGAGCTGATGTATGGCAAAGCCAATAGAGTATTGTAAAGTAAAATAAAGTAAAATATATATATATATATATAATATTGTAAAGTAATTAACCTCCAATTAAAATAAATAAATTTATATTTTAAAATATAGATAAATAAAATATATAAAAAGAAAAAAGTAAAAGATTTCATTGAAAAAATCTTTGCAATGTGTTAAAAGATATATATATATATAAATATTATATTGTGACTAAAGTCAGATAGCAAATTATTAATAAAAGGATTCTTTTTATAACAACCAATAGGTCAATAGGCAGACAGAATGAAAATCACAATCACAGAAAACTAACCAAATTGATCACAGGGACCACAACCTGTCTAACTCAATGAAACTATGAACCATGCCAGGTAGGGCCATCCAGGACAGATGGGTCATGGTGGCGAGTTATGACATAATGTGGTCCACTTGAGAAGGAAATGGCAAACCACTTCAGTATTCTTTCTTTGAGAACCCCATGAACAGTATGAAAAGGCAAAAAGATATGACACTTGACCCCCTCAAGTTGGTAGGTGCTCAACATGCTACTGGAGAAGAATTGTAAAGTAAAATAAAATAAAATAAAACTCCAGACTTCACAGAAACAAAAAAAGAAAAGAAAGAATGAATGAATGAAGCGACAGAGTCAAAGTGAAAACAATGCCCAGTTGGGGATGTGACTGATGATGGAAGTAAAGTCTGATACTGTAAAGGACAATATTGCATAGGAACCTGGAATGTTAGGTCCACAAATCAAGGTAAATTGGAAATGGTCAAATGAGATGACAAGAGTGAACATCAACTATTTAGGAATCAGCAAACTAAAATGAACTGGAATGGGAGAATTTAGTCCAGATGACCAATATATCTATTACTGTGGACAAGAATCCCTTAGAAGAAATGGAGTTGCCCTCAAAGTCTACAAAATAGTCTGAAATGCGGTACCTGGGTGCAATTTCAAAAATGACAGAATGATCTCTGTTCATTTTCAAGGCAAACAATTCAATATCACTGTAATCCAAGTCTATACACCAACCACTAATGCCAAAGAAGCTGAAGCTGAATGGTTCTAGGATGGCCTACAAGACCCTCTAGAACTAACACCCCCAAAAGATAGTCTTTTCATCACAGGGGACTAGAATACAAAAGTATGAAGTCAAAAGATACCTGGAACAACAGGCAAGTTTGGCCTTGGAGTACAAAACAAAGCAAGGCAACGGCTAACAGAGTTTTGCCAAGAGAATGAACTGGTCATACCAAATATCCTTTTCCAACAACACAAGAGATGACTCTGTACATGGACGTCACCAGATGGTCAATACCAAAATCAGATCGATTATATTCTTTCCAGGAGAAGATGAAGAAGCTCTATACAATCAGTAAAAACATGACTGGGAGCTGACTGTGGCTCAGGTCATGAATTCCTTATTGCAAAATTCAGATTTAAATTGAAGAAAGAAGAGAAAACCACTAGACCTTCAGGTAAGACCAAAATCAAATCTCTTCTGATTATATAGTGGAAGTGACATATAGATTCAAGGTATTAGGTCTGATAGCCAGAGTGCCTGAAGAACTATAGACAGAAATTCATGACATTGTACAGGAGGCAGTGACTAGGACCATTTGAAAGAAAAAGAAATGCAAAAAGTCAAAATGGTTTCCTGAGGAGGCCTTACAAATAGCTAAGAAAAGAAGAGAAGTGAAAGGCAAAGGAGATAAGGAAAGATATACCCATCTGAATGCAGAGTTCCAAAGAATAGCAAGGAGAGATAAGAAAGCCTTTTTTAGTGACCAATGCAAAGAAATAGAGGAAAACAATAGAATGGGAAGAAACTAGAGATCTCTTCAAGAACATTTAAGATACCAAGGGAACATATCATGCAAAGATGGGCACAATAAAGGAGAGAAATTGTATAGACCTAACAGAAACTCCAGTACTTTGCCCACCTCATGAGAAGAGTTGACTCATTGGAAAAGACTCTGATGCTGTGAGGGATTGGGGGCAGGAGGAGAAGGGGATGACCAAGGATGAGACGGCTGGATGACATCACGGACTCAATGGACGTGAGTCTGAGTGAACTCCGGGAGATGGTGATGAACAGGGAGTTCTGGCGTGCTGCGATTCATGGGGTCACAAAGAGTCGGACATGACTGAGTGACTGAACTGAACTGAACAGAAGCAGAAGATATTAAAAGGTGGCAAGGATACACAGAAGAGTTATACAAAAAAGATCTTCAAGACTCAGATAATGATGATCCTGTGATCACTCACCTGTAGTCAGACATCCTGGAGTGTGAATTCAAGTGGGCATTAGGAAGCATCACTGCAAACAAAGCTAGTGGAGATGGTGGAATTCCAGCTGAGCTATTTCAAATCCTAAAAGATGTTGCTATGAAAGTGTGGCACTCAATATTCCAGCAAATTTGGAAAACTCAGCAGTGACCACAAGAATGGAAAGTTACTTTTCATTCCAATCCCAAAGAAAGGCAATGCCAAAGTAGGTTCACACTACCACACAAATGTTCACCCGCTAGTAAAGTAATGCTCAAAATTCTCCAAGCTAAGCTTCAACAGTACTGAACCAAGAACTTCCAGATGTTCAAGCTGGATTTAGAAAAGGCAGAGGAACCAGAGATCAAATTGCCAAAATCCGTTGGACTGTAGAAAAACAAGAGTTCCAGAAGAACATCTACTTCTGCTTTATTGACTATGCCAAAGCCTTTGACTATGTAGATCACAACAAACTGTGGAAAATTCTTAAAGAGATGGGAACCCCAGACAACCTTATCTGTCTCCTGAGAAATTTGTATGTGGGTCAAGAAGTAACAGAACCAGATATGGAACAATGGACTGGCTCCAAATTGGGAAAGGAGTACATAAAGGCTGTATATTGTCACCCTGCTTGTTTAACTTATATGCAGAGTACATCATGCAAAATGCTAGGCTGGATGAAGCACAAGCTGGAATCAAGATTGCCAGGAGAAACATCAATAACCTAAGATAAGCAGATGACATTATCCTTATGGCAGAAAGTGAAGTGGAAGTAAAGAGCCTCTTGATGAAAGTGAAAGAAGAGAATGAAAACTCTGGCCTAAAACTCAACATTCAAAAAATGAAAATCATGGCATCTGGTCCCATCACTTCATGGCAAACAAATGGAAAAACAATGCAGTGAGAGACTTTATTTTCCTAGGCTCCGAAATCACTGAAGATGGTGACAACAGCCATGAAATTAAAATACACTTGTTCCTTGGAAGAAAAGTTATGACCAACCTAGACAGCATATTAAAAAGCAGAAACATTACTTTGCCAAAAATGTCCTTCTAGTCAAAGCTAGAGAGCTATGAGTGCTTCCCTCATAGCTCAGCTGGTAAAGAATCTGTCTGCCATACAGAAGACCCAGGTTCAATTCCTGGGTCAGGAAGATACCCTGGAGAATGAAATGGCAACCCACTCCAGTATTCTTGCCTGGAGAATCCCATGGACAGAGGAGCCTGGCAGGCTGCAGTCCATGTGGTAACAAGATTGGACATGACTGGGTGACTAAAGAGAGAGAGAGTCAAAGCTATAGTTTTTCCAGTAGTTATGAGTGGATGTGAGAGTTGGAGCATAAAGAAAGCTGAGCATCCAAGAATTGATGCTTTTGAACTGTGGTGTTGGAGAAGACTCTTTCGAGTCCTTTGGACTGCAAGGAGATAAAATCAGTCAATCCTAAAGGAAATCAGTCTTGAATATTCATTGGAAGGACTATTCTGAAGCTGAAACTCCAATACTTTGGGCACCTGATGCAAAGAACTGAC
This sequence comes from Neotragus pygmaeus, assembly GCA_006410875.1. Taxonomy (NCBI): domain Eukaryota; kingdom Metazoa; phylum Chordata; class Mammalia; order Artiodactyla; family Bovidae; genus Neotragus; species Neotragus pygmaeus. Next base: position 258,027 of record SJYV01052715.1, on the reverse strand, counting down.
TCATTGGAAAAGACTCTGTTGCTAGAAGGACTGAAGTCAGGAGGAGAAGGGGACACCAGAGGATGAGATGGTTGGTTGGTATCACCTATGTGATGGACATGTGTTTGAGCAAGCTCCGGGAGTTGGAGATGGACAGGGAAGTAAGTTGCAAAGAGTCGAATACAACTTAGTACTGAACTGAACTAAATAGGTCAATAAACAGCACAGTGGAATAGAATTAAGGTTTTTTGAGATGGTATATCTTTGTGTTGCAATGGTATGGTAGGTTAGCCAAGAATTTTTATTGTTTTTTGAACATCTACTTTTTGATAGGCAATGTTCTCATCCTTAATGTAAGGATCAGTTCAGTTCAGTTCAGTTGCTCAGTTGTGTTCAACTCTTTGCGACCCCATGAAACGCAGCATGCCAGGCCTTCCTGTCCATCACCAACTCCCAGAGTTCACTCAGACTCATGTCCATTGAGTCAGTGATGCCATCCAGTCATCTCATCCTCTGTTGTCCCCTTTTCCTCCTGAGCAGCATCAGAGTCTTTTCCAATGAGTCAACCCTTTGCATGAGGTGGCCAAGGTACTAGAGTTTCAGCTTTAGCATCATTCCTTCCAAAGAAATCCCAGGGCTGATATCCTTCAGAATGGACTGGTTGGATCTCCTTGCAGTCCAAGGGACTCTCAAGAGTCTTCTCCAACACTACAGTTCAAAAGCATCAATTCTTCGGTGCTCAACCTTCTTCACAGTCCAACTCTCACATCCATACATGACTACTGGAAAAACCATAATCTTGACTAGATGGACCTTTGTTGGCAAAATAATGTCTCTGCTTTGGTAGTAGCATTTAATTATGACAACTTTGAGGTTTGCAATCTTATGGCAACATTACAGATAAGAGGCATGAGTTCAGAGAAGTTACATAAATTGCCCCAGGTCAATAAGCAGAAATAGAATCTGAGTTCAGATCCCATTTCAGTCCTCTTTCTCTCCACTAAGCTAGTATATCCAGAATTAAGGATGATGGTTCATATACTTCCTGACCTCATTACTCTTATTCTCCCAAATCACATAAGAGAATCAGTAACTAAATGCATTCACATTAAGTGATTGCTATGCTTTGAGTAAAAAGAGGAGGCAACAAAAAACAAAACTGTACAACTATAACTATTGGCAGAGAGAAAAGAATGGAATCTAATGTTTGTAATCCAATAACATGCCTAAAACAGAAATCTCACAGGAAGCTAGATCCTCTGTTATTCATATTCATTGATCTCACATTATTCTAGGTCCTCTGTTATTTTTCTACTCACCTTTACAAAGACGAATTTCCATAAACCAAGGAATTGTGCCTTGACACTGCTGATAAACACTTTCACCCAGTCGGTACCTAGGGACAAAAGTCAAGACATTTTGTCATCTGTGGACCATTAGCCTAAGCAAGAGCTATTGGCTCAATAGCACATATTACTTTCAGAACAGGCAACTATAGGAACATAAATGTAGCCACCGTGAACACAACCCATCCACTGAACAGCATAGTTTCCATTAATGGAAAAACAGAGTGATCAGCATGTCCACAAACCCATGAAGAAGGTCTTTGAGATAAACTCTTAACACAGGTCTTGCAGTGTACCTAGTGTAGTCTGAGATAGTCCTCACTTACCCTTCATCACAAGAAGAGTTAACATCTGGTCTAATAAATTGGTTCTTGGGTTTTTTAAAGACTTGCTTTCCAACAGGTTCACATTCTGCCACTAAGAAAAAAATGGAGAATGAGAAATTAACTGAAAGCCATCTCAAAACCAAACAAAAAACAACAGAATCAAAATCCAGAGTCTGGCACCTTTGCATGTGGGAGCAGTGGGTACCCACACTCCATCAGGGGTACAACGTATGGATTCTTCTCCTACCAGCACATAGCCAGGGTCACAGCTGTATTTTATGGATGTCCCAGAGTCAAAGAGAACCCTGTGTCTATCTTCTTTTTGCCCATTGAGGATTTTAGGAGGGGCTTGACAATCTAAAAGGAAAGCAGAGAATTTTTCTCATGTAAACAACAAAAAAACTGAGCCAAAGATATTGATATCAATGCTACAATTCCATTCTGGTGGCAGTTGTACAGTACAGCTATAATCTTGCAGTCCAGTTTTGGGTAACTTTAGATCAGTGGTTATCTTTTTTTCTTTTTTTTTTTTCTGCATTAGGCTGCTGTAGATTGTTTTCCATTCCAACTGAGTGCTCCAACTCATTTGCTGTCTCTTCCTGTCTTAAGAAATCCTCTTGTATGCTTCTAATGCGAGATTCTGATCTATCTGTAGGGTGGGATTTTGCTGAAGTCTCTTTTAAGAAATCACTGTTAAGACAAGCAAACATTTTCCCCAGTTTTTTTTTTTCTTTAAAGAAATGGACAATTTAGTGATCACTAATGTTTTTCCACCAAGAATACTTCCACAAAATGAATGGCAGATAGTGTTTTAAAAGGCTTCTGTATAACTTATATTCACTATATTTGGTGTGGGTGGGCTTCCCTGATAGCTCAGCTGGTAAAGAATCCACCTGCAAATGCAGGAGAACCTGGTCTGATCTCTGGGTTGGGAAGATCCCCTGAAGAAGGGATGGGCTACCCACTCCAGTATTCTTGGGCTTCCCTGGTGGTTCAGATGGTAAACAATCTGTCTGCAAGGTGGGAAGATCTCAATCCAGGGATAGAGAAACAATGTAAACAGTGACAGACTTTATTTTCTTGGACTCCAAAATTGCTGCAGATGGTGACTGCAGCCATGTAATTAAAAGACACTTGCTTCTTGAAATAAAACCTATGACCAACGTAGACAGCATATTAAAAACCAGAGACATTACTTTGCTGACAAAGGTCTGTATAGTCAAAGCTATGGTTTTTTCCAGTAGTCACATATGGATGTGAGAGTCAGATCATAAAGAAAGCGGAGTGCCAAAGAATTGATGCTTGTGGACTGTGGTGTTGGAGAAGATTCTTGAGAATCCCTTGGACTGCAAGGATATCCAACCAGTCAGTCCTAAAGGAAATCAGCTCTGAATGTTCACTGAAGGACTGATACTGAAGCTCCAATACTTTGGCCACCTGATGTGAACAGCTAACTCATTGGAAAAGACCCTGATGGGAAAAATTGAAGACAGGAGAAGGGTATGACAGAGGATGAGATGGATGGATGTCATCACTGACTCAATGGACATCAGTTCGACCAAGCTCTTCAAGTTGGTGATGGACAGGGAGGCCTGGTGTGATGCAGTCCATGGGGGTCACAAGGAGTCGAACATGACTGAGTGATTGAACTGACCTGATACTTGGTATAATTGAGGGGAATGGAAGCTGGAAAAAGTCCTGCTGAGGTCCATAACACCTTCTCTAATGTCTCTAAAGAAGGAGTCAGTAGCATTTATTCTGAACATTGGAATACCCACCTTTTTCACAGACTGGTACTGACGGTTCCCATGTGCCTTGGGCATTACATCGGACTGCCCTGCTACCCTTCATGGTAAAGCCAAATATGCAAGCAAATACCACAGTGTCATTATAGGAATACTGATCTCTCTGCCCAGATGATATTTGGCCTCTTGGGATCTGAGGAGGTGGACACTGAACCTCAGAAACAGAAAGTTCACAACGTGGGGCAGGTCCACTCCAGGTCCCAGTCTTCTGATTATCAGTGGTACAACGGATAGTTCTCTCCCCAACAAGGATGAAGTTCACTCCTTTCTCTGGGCCCGGGTCACAAGTGTAACTGACTGTCCTTCCATATCGAAAGATCACTGAAGAGGTGCCTGTATGTCTTCCATTGAGTATAGGAGGAGGTGATGGGCAAAGAATTTCTAGAAAATTAGAGAAAGAGTTGACAAGATTACAGCTGTACTATCAACCAAGAATGTCTCTGGTGTTTCTAGATGCCGCTCTCACATCCTGGGTTCAGGGACAATAGTGTTTGAATCTGTAATGAATCTGCCAAAGCAGGTATACAAAAATAATTCAGAAAGTATGATCTAAAATTTTGTTCCTGAATATATCTACTTTGCTGATTCTTTTATTTATTTTACCAAGTATATAATCTCCATTATGTGCATGGCCTGGATGGCAACTGTACATAGCTTTCAGAGAAAGAAATGCTCAGGAACCTTATTTTACCTGAGTAAGCAAAGGACAAAGAGATAATACAAGGATGCTTCAGTGAAGAACATATCCCTTAAAATCTAAAGATCTCTTCACAATCTGTGCAAGTCAGTGAAACTTTGAGCCATGCTGTTCAGGGCCACCCAAGATGGATGGTCATGATGGACAGTTCTGAAAAAATGTGATCCACTGGAGAAGGAAATGGCAAACTACTTTAGTACTCCTACTTTGAGAACCCCGTGAACAGTAAAAAAAAGACAAAGATCTCTCCTGTATAGTAACAACTGGACAAAAAACTTTCAGTTAAGCTGAGAATGCAATGTCTTGCTGAACCTCTGGCCAAGGAGCAAGTTACAAACTACAGTTGCCTAACTTACCTTCACATGCTGGCATCCTGGTCCAAAAAGTACGCTGTTCAACAATTACACACCGACTAGAAAGTGGTCCTTGTAACCGATACCTGGTGACAAAGGGATGTCATTCAGAATGATTAGGCAGAATGAAAGTGTCTATTAAAAATACAAGATAAATTCACTTAATTTGTGGGCACTAACTTCTTTTTATCAGCATTATCTCACAACCTCAAGTTGTCCATCATGTGGACCCCAGCTGTTTCACAGTACACACCATACACACATAAGTCAAATGAATGAAATCCCAGTGGGCCTCTGGACACTCACCCTTCATTACAGGAAAAGTTCACAGTTGCACCAACCCCAAAACTAGTGGGCCTCTTTATCTGCCCATTGAGAAGTGATCGTGGAGGTTCACACTGTGCCTCTAAGAAAGCAAGCCAAAGGTGAGCAAAATATGGCAATTAACATAATAGCCCCAATTTTTCAAAATATAAATTTATTTATTTTAATTAGAGGTTAATTACTTTATAATATTGTATTGGTTTTGCCATACATCAACATGAATCTGCCACAGTTATACACATGTTCCCCATCCTGAACCCCCCTCCCTCCTCCCTCCCCATACCATCCCTCTAGGTCGTCTCAGTGCACCAGCCACAAGCATCCAGTATCATGCCCCGAACCTGGACTGGCGATTCGTTTCATATATGATATTATACATTTTTTCAATGCCATTCTCCCAAATCATCCCACCTTCTACCTCTCCCACAGAGTCCAAAAGATTGTTTCATACATCTGTATCTCTTTTGCTGTCTTGCATACAGGGTTATTGTTACCATCTTTCTAAATTCCATATATATGCATTAGTATACTGTATTGGTGTTTTTCTTTCTGGCTTAGGAATATATCTACTTAAAGAAACTAAAGACCTATATATAGAAAACTATAAAACACTTGAAGGAAATCAAAGAGGACACTAATAAATGAAGAAATATACCATGTTCATGGATCAGAAGAATCAATATAGTGAAAATGAGTATACTACCCAAAACAATTTATAGATTCAGTGCAATCCCTATCAAGCTACCAACGGTACTTTTCACAGAGCTAGCCCAAATTCTTAATACAGATGACTGTCAATTTAGAGTACCTTTACATGTGGGAGCAACAGCACTCCAGTCTCCCGAAGATAAACAGTGAATGGTGTTTTCTCCAAGAAGTAAATAACCAGGTTCACAACTGTAGGTCACAGTCAATCCTGGAGCAAAGGAGGCAGCACTCTCTCCTGTGTGATGCCCATTGGCAATTGTGGGAAGTGATGGACACTCCAGGGGGATATCTTTACATACACATTAGGAAAAAGGTCATCAGATAACAGTTCCTTCACAGTCTGTATTTTGACTTAGTACATACATCCAAGTAAATGATACATAATCTATGGCAAACAGTCATTATTAATATTCAACTCAGTCGTTTAAAGATTAAACAGGTGTGTTTAATTATATCCATTTTATACTACAAATAGTACATTATCTTTTAGTTATACTTTATGAATTATATTTGCCATGTGAAAATCTTCAATTACCAAAAAATAAAGTCCATTTTTCACTCATACTCCCATTCTACCCTTAAGCCTATTCTATGCTCCAAAAGTAGCATGCTGTTATTTATAAGATTATCCTGCCAGATATCAGTAATATAATTTGTTTTTAATCCTATATGTGATGTATATACACACATTTTTGCTGTGTGTGATGCTCAATACATATTATTCAATGCCTTGCTTTATTTGTTTAATAATCTATATCTTTCCATGTCAATACATAGAGGCCTATCTAAGTCTTTATAAAGACTTAATTGTTTTTCAGGCTTCCCTAATGATGGAGAAGGCAATGGCACCCCACTCCAGTACTCTTGCCTGGAAAATCCCATGGATGGAGGAGCCTGGAAGGTTGAAGTCCATGGGGTCACTGAAGTTCAGACATGACTGAGCGACTTCACTTTCACTTTTCACTTTCATGCATTGGAGAAGGGAATGGTAACCCACTCCAGTGTTCTTGCCTGGAGAATCCCAGGGACGAGGGAGCCTGGTGGGCTGCCGTCTATGGGGTCACACAGAGTCAGACACGACTGAAGTGACTTAGCAGCAGCAATAGCTCAGATGGTAAAGAATCTGCCTGCAATGCAGGAGACTTGGGTTCCATCCCTAGGTCAGGAAGATCCCATGGAGAATGGAATGGCAACTCATTCTAGTATTCTTTCCTGGAGAATGCCATGGTCAGAAAAGCCAGGCAGACTCCAATCTTTGGGTCTCAAAGAGTCAGACATGATTGAGTGACTATCAAACACACACAATTGTTTTCCATGGTTACCTCATTTATGACTATCTTCAGAATGCCTCCAAGATTTTATAGATAGAATCATATTTTGATTATTTTGATAGCACAGTTTTTGTCAAATATTGCCAGATCCCATAATTAGATAACTGAAATTCAGATTTAAAGTTCAAGCAACATAAGTCAAACAAAATAAGAAGAAAAGAAAGAGCTTACAGTAGTTCCTATTCTCAAAGTTGTTGTTCAGTTGCTAAGTCATGTCCAACTCTTTGTAACCCAATGGACTGCAGCATACCAGACTTCCCTGTCCTTTACTATCTCCTGGAGTTTGCTCAAACTCATGTCCATTTTCAAAGTAACTTGATTTGAGATGTTATGGCTTAGGAGATGAGTTTGGAAGATAGTGTGGATCACTCAGAAAGTATTCATAGAGGTCAAAGGGAGTGGCAAATCATTTCTGCCATACTACATTAACAGCTCTTATAGATAAATTTTAAATCCATTTTGTGTGTTTTTGCTCTAACAGTCCACCTTTCTTTTCATTTCACAATACCCTAGATAGACAGTTTAAACTATCCACTTCTCATAGTCCAGACTAACTCTGGCCTCCATCGTTGTGAGACATTCCAATCAGTTATTAGGTGTGTTCAGTTAGACTTTCCTATTATATTTTAAAATTATTTGCTCTATTGATGAATGAACATTTATATCCCTCTACATCTAAGAAAAAAACAAACAAACAGGAAACTGTCATTTTCACCCTTTCCCTTGCTTCCTCCCTCCACCCTTACCATTTACACATTCACATTGTTCTTCCTTCAGAGTGATCCCAAACTTAACCTGCACAGAAATGCAAGGTTCCAAGCTCCTGGTTCAATTTTATTTTCCTTCTACTCACCACTCTCACAGGTTGGTAATGGTGTTGGACCCCATGCTCTATTTGCTTGGCACCAAACAGTTTTGTTTCCTTTCATGGTGAAATTGGCATTACAGGAAAATGTCACAGCATCACCATGTCTGAATGGTGGTCTGGATGTTTTAGTTCGGTATCCCCCTGGTACTATGGGTTCAGAGCAGACAGATTTGCTATTGTAATATTCACAGATGGGAGGAGCTTTATCCCAGATTCCATTCACATTGTCTTTACTTATACAAAAAAGACGTCTTTCTCCAATGAGGCGGAAGGGACTGAAACATGTGTAGGTCACCACAGCATTAAGAGCTACAGGACTAGAATGATAACTACTGCGTCCATTTTTGATAGAAGGAGGGGAGTCACAAAAAATCCCTGCAAAGTAGGAAAGAAAATATGTGGTCACACTGATCATGAAAATAAGATTCAAATTTAGATAAAAGATCCAAATATAGGTCATGTCACTGTTTCAGAAATAGATTAGAAATTTGTATACTTTATTTCTTACTCATACTCATTCTAACAACTCGGTAAGAGCTGTCCCTAAGCTGCTAAATTCTTACCTTTCTCTTGATCTTCAGCAAAAAAAGCAATTAGGACCAAACAATAACAATGAAACAGAATTTATTGAATAGTTCTGTGCCTAATCAACTTTAATAATGAAACAAAAGGTAAATAGTACATGAAAATAATGTTAATGACATACTATTTACATGTGTACAATTTGGGATCAATAGGCCTAGTTTCAAATCCCCACAGTCATTCAATAGCTGCATGACCTTAGGCAAGTCTCACCCTCTTTAAGCCTCAGTTTCCTAATCTAGTAAGAAAGTAGCTGAACAGGACAAGTACAATACCTGGAACATGTTAATTACGCAACACCTATTTCAAACACAACTGGGGCTATAATTATAGAGACCACATTCTGCCCTGTTACAAAAGATACTGCATCCTCACTGCAAGTCAATTGTCTTCTTTTAATGCTTGTCTCCTTTGAAGAAGCCACAGGAAATGGTTTCAAATAATGTCTTTTATTTACTTGTCCTAGTGGGCATGAAGAATATTAATTGTTTATAGCTGTGCTAATATATGTACACTTTTCCTGAGTGAGTCTCAGAATAAAGGAAAAACTGCCAGCCTCTGAAACTTCTGGTTGATTTCCATTTAGCTCCAAGATTTGCTCATCACATGAGGAAGTGGCATAACCATGTCAGTGCATAAGTGCTATTGATTTTCAGCTAGAGTAATTTTTGAGAGCCTTTATCCTTATACACATAGAATACTCAACACCGTTTGTAGTCAATTGAATAAAGTTAGTTTTGGCCTGCATTCTAAAACACACAGTAGAGTGGCATATATATGTTCAAAGCATACATGCTGATGATTTTATAATTGATAAATGCATGAGAACACACCAAAAATCAAGAGGCACAATCCATACTTGATTATATTTGCTTTCTACTCACGTTCACAGACAGGAAACTTATTACTCCATAGTACTCTCATTCCTTCTAAGACACACTGACTAGAAGACTGGCCATTTAATCGGTACCTTAAACAATAAGGTGCAGCAAGTTATCACCAGAACAAACCAATTCTCCGTTACATCGAAACTAATCATTNCCCTCTGAGCCACCAGGTACTGTAATTTATAGTCTCTACTTCCCCCTTTTATACTCTGTCAGTTGATGGCAACATCTAGCAAGTCTTGTTGCTTAAAAAAATATATATATCATTTCCTTTCTGTAGCTCATTATTTACCACCTGTCCTTAATTCAATTGATCATCAAGTTTTCATGACTAGATTCCAGAAATCTCTCTCCAAACCAATTATTTTGCTACTACTAAAATCTCTCATTAAATCACTGAGTAATAAAATTTACCTTTCTAATGCTGGTTGCCACTGGTCCAGTACATGTTTCATGCCACTACATACATTGTCATTAGAATCACAAATGCAGTCATGCCACTCCCCACATTAAAAAACTTACAATCACTTATCAATGTTCATTGGAAAAAAATGCATGGCCCACCACAGTTAAGTTCCAGTCCTCATCATCTACTATTTCTCACTATGAATCTTGTGTTCCAACCACAATTTTTTTTCTATTTTCTATTTTTCAAAGACATCATGTTCTTTCATATCTTTATATGTTGACATATGCTGTTTTTTCTGTCTATAATTCCCAGATGTCACTGTTCTCCTAGATAGCAGTTATTATTTACTTCTCTGTGATGTCATATAATTTTAAGTCTATAAATATAAAAAATTATACCATAGCACAGTGTTTGTGCTAGCTCACAATATAGCTTAATGCTTTATACCTAGTGATTATTCAAATATATTCTTGATTACTCAAATATATTTCTTGAATTGGGTAAGATTGAGGTGAAACTAATATCAGAATTAGTTTATACTAATATATATATATTAGTATATACTAACTTTTACTAACTAACAGTACAGAGACCATAGAACAAAGTCGTGGAGATTATAGGATAAACAGAGTTGACCAACTGTGATGATTTAACTCCAATACCCAATATCTAATACCCTTAAGAGTAAAAGAAAACATGGAGAACCTAGGAACTCATTCATTTGAGATTACTGACTAATTTTCTTATCTTTTATTTCGAAAATTACAGGTTAGCCCATAGAGACATGCTATAGACTCAAAGATTCTTCTATTACAGATTACTCACGTTTACAGAATTGCTGAGCATTTGACCACTTGGAGGTCTTTAGGCAGGTGACAACGAATGACTTCTTGAAATACCCAGGAAGGCACTCATATTCCCAAGTTTTGCCAACAGCAAACTCAGACTGATCACTCTGAATTTTAGGCTTAGCAAAAGGATACCTGGGCAGGAATTTACACTGACCTAGAGACAAAGATCACAGGAATATCAAAACTAAGAGAGGCTAAAATCTCTACGGGCGGGATGATCTGGGAGAATGGCATTGAAGAATATATACTATTATGTAAGAAACGAATCACCAGTCTATGTTTGATACAGAATGCAGGACGCTTGGGGCTGGTGTACGGGGATGATCCAGAGAGACGTTGTGGGGTGGGAGGTGGGAGGGGGACTCGGGATTGGGAGCTTGTGTGCACCTGTGGTGGATTCGTGTCGATGTATGGCAAACCCAATNGGTCAAAGAAAATGTATCTTACAGTATGAATGCATATACAGAGAAACAAGCTCAGGAGTTCAAAGACTTTTTATGGCATACTTCAGAAAAAGAACTGGAGAAAATAATTTTTTAATAAAATTCTGTAAAGACCCTGGAGTTCCACCGTTATAAAATCTCATAAATAGAAACTAAAATGGTATAATAACTTTTCTGTGATATCACAGGAAACAAGTATATCAGATCTTGTGAGCTCATCTCATGTAAGAACCTCTAAAATTACTTTTATGAATTAACATTCCTATTTTAGTCTTTAAACCTTTAGGTCCTAGCAAGGAGAAAATAGGATTATTTTTTATTCTTCATTATTTTTTCCATTAACCTAATGGAGTAATATGCCCCCAAAAGAGTTTAGCAAATTCTTTTTGATGAGTACCAGATAAAAGGAGAGAGTTGTTTCAAGATATATCCCTGTGATTTAAAGTAATTGTGATTATGATGATGAAAAAGAAACAAATCTTATTCTAGGAGATGAGAAAAAAAAAAAAAAGCTGTAATGCCCTGATGCTTAAGAATGTACGTTGAAAAGAATTTTTCTAGATATGAAAGACAGTTCAAGTTTCAACTCCAGAATGATGGTATATTTGAATATCAAATCTATAAATCTCCTTTTTCAAACAAATCTGAAACAGTTACAGGTGCAAGTCAAAGAACAAACATGGACTAACTGACACAAAGGGAAACACAGACCTCCCAAGGTTATAGCTGGATCCAGCCTTTTTGTAGCCAACACTTCTATTGATGTCATACAGACAGGAATCTCTGGTGGAGGCATAGGCCAAACCACAGGGAGGGAACACAGCCCCGCCCATGCATAGATAATTGTTTTTTGTGTTTTTTTTTTTTTTTACAGTTCTTTTTTTTTTAATTTACTTTATTTTACTTTACAATACTCTATTGGCTTTGCCCCATCAGAACAAGACCCAGTTTCCCCCACAGTCAGTCCCCCCCATCAGGAAGCTTCCATAAGCCTCTTATCCTTATCCCTCAGAGGGCAGAGAGAATGAAAACCACAATCACAGAAAACTAACCAAGCTGTTCACATGGACCACAACCTTGTCTAACTATGAGCCATGCTGTGTAGGGCATGGGGAGAGTTCTTACAAAACGTTGTCCACTGGAAAAGGGAATGGCAAACCACTTCAGTATTGTTGCCTTGAGAATTCCATAAAGAGTATGAAAAGGCAAAAAGATAAGACACTGAAAGTTGAAGTCCCCAGGTCAGTAGATGCCCAATATGCTACTGGAGAAGAGTGGAGAAATAACTCCAAAAAGAATGAAGAGACTGAGTCAAAGCGAAAGGACCACCTAGTTGAGGATGTGACTGGTGATGAAAATAAAGCCTGATGCTGTAAAGAACAATATTGCATAGGAACCTGGAATGTTAGGTCCATGAATTCAGGAAAATTGGAAGTTATCAAACAGGAGTTGGCAAGAGTGAACATCGATATTTTAGAAATCAGTGAAATAAAATGGCCTGGAATGGGAGAATTTAATTCAGATGACCATTATATTTACTACTGTGGGCAAAAATCACTTAGAAGACATGGAGTCGCCCTCATAGTCAAAAGAATAGTCTGAAATGCAATACTTGGGTGCATTCTCAAAAATGACAGAATGGTCTCTGTTCATTTCCAAGGCAAACCATTCTGTATCACAGTAATTCAAGTAATCCCCAACCACTAATGCCAAAGAAGCTGAAGTGGAACGGTTCTATGATAACCTACAAGACCTTCCAGAATTAACACCAATAAAAGATGTCTTTTTCATAATGGAATGCAAAAGTAGGAAGTCAAGAGACACCTGGAGTAACAGGCAAATTTAGCTTTGGAGTACAAAATGAAAGGGCAAAGGCTAACAGAGTTTTGCCAAGAGAATGCACTGGTCATAGCAAGCATCCTCTTCCAACAGTACAAGAGATGATACTACATACAGACATCACTAGATGGTCAATATTGAAATCAGATTGACTATACTCATTGCAGCTGAAGATGGAGAAGTTCTATACCCTCAGCAAAAACAAGACCAGGAGCTGATTGTGGCTCAGATAATGAACTCTTTATTGCAAAAATCAGACTTAAATTGAAGAAAGCAGGGAAAACCACTAGACCATTCAGGTATGACCTAAATTAATCCCTTATGATTACACAGTAGAGGTGACAAATATACTCAAAGGATTAGATGCGATAGAATCCCTGAAGAACTATGGATGGAGGTTTGTGACATTGTACAGGAGGCAGTGATCGAGACCATCCCCAAGAAAAAGAAATGCAAAAAGGCAAAATGATTGCCTGATGGGGCCTTACAAATAGCTGAGAAAAGAACAAAGTGAAAAAAGCAAGAGAGAAAAGGAAAGATATACTCATCTGAATGCAGTTTCAAAGAATACCAAGGAGAGATACAAAAGCCTTCCTCAGCAATCGATGCAAAGAAATAGGGCAAAACAACAGAATGGGAAGAGTAGATATTGCTTCAAGAAAATGAGAGATACTGAGGGAAAATTTCATGCAAAATTGGGCAAAATAAAGGACAGAAATGGTATCAACCTAACAGAAGCAGAAGATATTAAGAAGTGGCAAGAATACAAGGAAGGACTACACAAAAAAGATCTTAATGACCCAGATAACCAAATGGTGTGATCACTCACCCAGAGACAGACATCCTGGATTCAGAAGTTAAGTGGGCCTTAGGAAGCATCATAACAAACAAAGCTAGCAGAGGTGATGGAATTCCAGATGAGCTGTCTCAAGTCCTAAAAGATGATGCTGTGAAAGTGCTGCACTCAATATGCCAGCAAATTTGGAAAACTCAGCAGTGGTCACAGGACTGGGAAAGGTCAGTTTTCATCCCAATCCCCAAAAAAGGCAATGTCAAAGTAGGCTCAAGCTACCACGCATTCATCTCACACCCCAGCAATGTAATACTCAAAATTCTCCAAGCCAGGCTTCAACAGTACCTGAACCACGAATTTCCAAATATTCAAGTTGGATTTATAAGGCAAGGGAACAAGAGATCAAATTGCCAACATCGGTTGGAACTTAGAAAAAGCAAGAAAGTTCCAGTAAAACATCTACTTTTTCTTTATTGACTATGCCAAAGCCTTTGACTGTGTGGATCACAACAAACTATGGAAAATTCTTAAAGAAATTGGAATCCCAGACCACCTTACCTGTCTCCTGAGAAATCTGTATGCAGGTGAAGAAGCAGCAGTTAGAGCAGGACATGGAAGAACCGACTGGTTCCAAACTGGGAAAGGAGTATGTCAGTGCTGTATAATGTTACCCTGCCTATTTAACTTATATTCAGAGTTCATCATGAAAATACTGGGCTGGATGAAGCACAAGATGGAATCAAGATTTCTGTGAGAAATATCAATAACTTCAGTTATGCAGATGACACCACCCTTATGGCAGAAAGTGAAGAGGAACTAAAAAGCCGCTTGATGAAAGTGAAAGACGAGAATGAAAAAGCTGGCTTAAAGCTCAACATTCAAAAAATGAAGATCATGGCATCTGGTCCCATCACTTCATGGCAAATAGATGCAGAAACAATGGAAACAGTGAAAGACTTTTATTTTCTTGGGCTCCAAAATCACTGCAAATGACCGCACCATGAAATTAAAAGACGCTTGCTCCTTATAAGAAAAGCTATGACTAACCTAGACAGCATATTAAAAAGCAGAGACATTACTTTGCCAACAAAGTTCTGTATAGTCAAAGCTATGGTTTTCCCAGTATTTATGTAAGGATGCCATGATCTTCATTTTTTGAATGTTGAGCTTTAAGCCAGCTTTTTCACTCTCCTCTTTCACTTTCATCAAGAGGCTCTTCACTTCCTCTTCACTTTCTGCCATAAGGGTGGTGTCATCTGCATACCTGAAGTTATTGATATTGGACTATAAAGAAAGCTGAGCACTGAAGAATCGATGCTTTTGAACTATGGTGTTGGAGAAAACACTTGAGAATCCCTTGGACTGCAAGGAGATCCAACCAGTCCATCCTAAAGGAAATGAGTCCTGAATGTTCATTGGAAGGACTGATGCTGAAGCTGAAGCTCCAATATAGAAAGAACCAACTCTTTGGAAAAGACACTGGTGCTAAGGAAGACTGAAGACAGGATGAGAAGCGGATAACAGAGGATGAGATGGTTAAATGGCATCACCAACTCAGTGGGCATGAGTTTGAGCAAGCCCTGGGAGTTGGTGATGGACAGGGAAGCTTGACATGCTGCAGTCCATGGGGTCACAAAGAGTCAGACACAACTGAGTGACTGAACTGGTTGACAGGATCCAAGAATAGCCTTTACTATTGGAACTCATGTCACACTGTAGGTCTCCTGTTTCTTTTCTCAACTCCTCTGTCTTCCTCCATTAACACCTACAAATGTCTTCAAGCACATACTTTTGCAAAACAGCAAGACTCTATGGGGAAAGTCAGGGTTTGACCTCAGTGAAGATCAACTTCATGACCCTGTCATTATTTGTATCAATTCACCCTAATTAAATGATTTAACCTATACATATCCAATGTGAATAAGAACAACTCTAAATAATTCTAAAAGCTGAAAACCTGTCTGAATTTACAAGACTTATTCAGTAGTTATAACATGGACTAAGATGCAACCAAGATCTTGGAGAAGCAAAATGTAGAAGTTACTTTATAACATGACATTTGGGGGTGAATTAAGTAAGAATCACACTTTCTGGATGAGAAATATTAGGAAATTTTTATCTTCAAAGAGACTTAGGAATTTCCTCTCTTTTGGGGGACACCAAATCTTATTAGTAGGGCTTCCTTTGTGGCTCAGATGGTAAAGAATCTGCCTGCAATGCAGGAGACCTAAGGTCTATCCTTGGGTTGGGAAGATCCCCTGGAGAAAGGAATGGCAGCCCACTCCAGTATTCTTGCCTGAAAAATTCCATGGACAGATGGGCCTGGTGTGCTACAGTCTATGGGGTTACAAAGAGTCAGACTTGACTGAGTAACTAACACTTATACTTTTCAGCTCTTATTAGTAATGAAATTATCAAAATCTCAGGTCAGAGGACAGAAATTCCAAAATGATGTTTTCCACAATAGAAAAGGGAACATTATCTATGAACCACTAAATAACATTATTTTTCTTAAGTTGGATCCTCTTCACATCTTTTTAAAATCAGGACTAAACATCAGTATAAATAATGACAGGATCTAAAATAGAAGATAGTGACAAAATATTGACATATACATCACATAAACCATGTTAAAACTAAGTATGCAAAGGGATTTCTAAAGAACAAAAATATATTTAATTCTTTATTTGTATTTAAGGAGATTTACCTGAACTGGCTTAGAATTCCATTTGAAATGAATAAAGAACAAATATATAGGATAATAAAAATAAACCTGAAATTTAATACAGATAGCAGGTAGGAGGAGAAAATATTATAGATAATTAGAATTATTATGATCAAATATCAAAACACTGGATTTCCTTACTATTTGATAATTTTTGAATGACCTATGTGCATACTAACCAAGCTACTGTCTTAAACACAGAATATGCATCAATGAACATTAGACACAAGGTTATCACCTTCATGGAAGTTATATTAAAATAGAGAGAGACAGACTGTAAATAAATAGATGATATATAAAGGAAATAAACAGAATTATGTATCAAAATGTAATGGACTGGGAAAAGGAGGAGACAGGATGGCATACAACTTCAGTTATGATGATTAAGGAAGACCTATGAGGAATAGACATTTAATTTATGACTGAAGGATAAGAAGGTGTCAGCAAGGTAAAGTGCTAGGTAAAAGCATTTTAGGCAGAAGCCTAAGATCAGGGATGGATTTCCTATGCCTTAGGGATAGACCAGGGCTTCCCTGGTGGCTCAGATGGTAAGGAATCTGCCTGCAATGTGGGAGACCTGGGTTCAATCCTAGGATTGATAAAATCCCAGGGCATGGCTACCCACTCCAGTATTCTTGCCTGGAGAATTCTGATGGACAGAGGAGACTGGTAGGCTACAGTCCATGGGGTCACAAAGACAAAAGGCAAGTGTGGCTGGAATTTGGTGATCAGAGTGGAATGGGATGAAGCTAGAAAGCCCAGCAGAAAGAATTGCACAGGGCTTCTTAGTCTACAGTAGGATGTCACCATGTTCTTTTGGGTGGATGTCATTGGAGAGTTCAAGCAAGAGAGTCATGTGATCTACTTTAACTTTTAAAAAGAATAGTCTGGTAATTGGATAGAGAATGGACTGAACTTTTACTTTCAGAAGTAGGGAGTGCAGTCTGGAGGCTATAAAAGTAGATTAGACAAAATAAAATAAAGCTTGGATACAAGGAGACAGTGAGAAACAGATAAACTAGGAATATATTATAGAAATGAAATTGGTAGGACTCTATTGTACTAGATGTGGGGCTAAGGGAATGGGAGTATTCAGTAATGGTTCCAGGCTTTTTAAAACAAAATTTATTTTATATATTCATTTATTTGACTACACTGGGACTTATTTGATGCATGTGGGATCTAGTTCCTTGACCAGGGATCAAACCAAAGCCCCCTGCATCGGGAACACAGAGTTTTAACCACTGGACCACCAGGAAAAACCTAATAAATGGCTTTTAAGCTTTTGGTTTGAGCTACTTGGGTGATGGTAATACAATGTATTGAGATTGGAATGGACTTCTGTGTGTGTGTGCGCGTGCGTGCATGCATGCTCATGTGTGTGTTGTGAAGAATGTACAGAATTGGTTCCACTTTAGACTTGGTGTATTTAACATACTCAGTGGACATTAAGATGCAACGCAATTGCATGCACAAATTTGTCTCGCAGGAGAGAGCTCAGGGCTACAGATAATACATATGAGTCATCAACATATAAATAGTATTTAAAGTCATGAGACTGGATAGCTCTCTTAGGAAGAAAGTATGGAGGAAAACAGAAGAGGCCCAGGACTGAACCCTAAGACCCTCTAAAAATATTAGAGACAGGGCAAAAAAGACTAAAGGTAACCAGAGAAAATAGGTAAAAATAGGAGAAAATAGGTAAAAATAGGTAAGAATGTCTTGTTTTGGAAGATGATAATGAAAACTGTTTCAAGAGGAAGAAGTCAGTCAGCTTTTGCTGAAAGACTGAAAAAGGTAAAGATAGAAAAATGACCATTGGATTTGTTAGCAGAAGGTCAGTAGTGACCTTGATGAGAATAGCTTCAACACAATAGTGTAGAAAGAATCCTGTCTGGGGAGGATTAATGAGAAAAATAAGTGTGAGAAAGTAGTCAATGAGAATTTTTGCTGAGAAAGATGAGAAAAAGGACAAAAAAGTGGAATGCCACTTGATCATGAGAAGCTTCTTCCCGCAACCAAAGAAAGGATGCCCTGGAGCATATTTAACTGCTGGTGGGGATCATTCAAGGAACAGATACAAATGGATGATACAAGACAGGGGATATCTGCAGAGGTAAACTCTTTGCACGGGAAAGAGAGGATAGAGTGTGATCATGAATACAGAAAGAGGATCTGACTTTTGTCAGGAGGAAGGATATTTCTTGCATTGTTATAGAAGAAAATGGAACTTTCTTACTGAACTCCTAGATATGTGCAAATGCTGGGGATTCATCAGGCAATAAGACAGATAAAGGCCTTGCTCTCATGGCCTGGTAAGGGAACAAACATGTAAATAAATTAGAAGGTTTTATATGATGATAGGTGCCCTGTGGAAAAAAGAACGTGGTTATGTGATAGAGTGACCTGGGGCAGGAGCTACTTCAGGTAAGAGAGAGTCAGAGAAGAATAACAGTGGGTCTGAGACCTGAATGTTGAGGAGACAGGTAAGGGGTGACCTGTAGACAAGTATTTAACAGAGGAAAACTAGTGCAATAGCTAAACAAGTGTGACTCCAATTAAGGAACAGAAAGAAGGTCAGCGTGGCTGGAACAGAGCTGGTGAGTGAGGAATACAGAGAATTTCAGAGAGAGGCAGAGGCTTGGCATTGAGTTTAAGGAGCATGGATTTTGTCTCAACGTGATGGGAAACCCTTGGCAGGTTTTAAGCAGAGGAGAGAAAAGGATCTGATTTCAGACAGAGGTAAATGGAAAATAGGGGAATTTCTCTTAATGATTTTGTTTCCTTAGTATTGGATGAGGTGAGGCTGTCAGTCAAGGTAAGAGTGAAATTTAACAGTATAAGAAATTTGAATTGGCTTATGCAAATAGGCAAAAGGAGAAAAACAAAGCCACTCTGAGAAGGAAATTTGGTCTTTAAGACACTTGCTTCAGAATTTTTCAGAATGCTTGTTAAATTTTGGATTCCTAGGCCAACTCCCAAACATTTCTCTGGAAGGTAAGATGGAACCCAGAAACCTGTATTATAAAAAGGTACCATAATTCCTCAAAAAATTAACAATAGAATTACCATATGATTCAACAATTACATTTCTAGGGAAATATACAAAGAAAATGAAAACATTAACTTGAAAAGATATCTCTACCCCCGTGTTCATAGTGGCATTATTTATACATGTAAAATAGCCAACACATGGAAATAACCTAATTGTCCATCAACAGATGAGTGAATGAAGAAGTTGTGGATGAATACATACAATGGAATATTATTCAGCCATTAAAAAGCAAGGAAATTCTACCATTCACAACAACATGGATGATATTTGAGGGCATTATACTGAGTGAATAAGTCAGAGATATACAAATAATGTATGATTTCACTTATATGTGGAATCTAAAAACAAAAATACCAAACTCATAGAAAAAAGAGATCTGATTTACAATTACTGAAGACAAAGCATGGGAGGAGAATTGGAGGAAGATGATCAAAAGTTTTAAATGTCCAGTTGTATGAAAAAAAAGTATAGCAATGTAATGTACAACATGATGACTATAATTAACGTGGTTTTATGATGTGTGGGAAAATTGTTAATAGAGTATGTCCTAAGTTCTCATCACAAGGAGAAATTTTTTTTTCTTTTCTTTCTATGTTGTGTTAACTAAGTGGATATTAACTAAACTTACTGTGGTAATCATTCTACAGTATGTGAAAATCAAACCATCATGCTGTACACCTTAAACTTAGTGATGTATATCAGTTATTTTTCAATAAAACTGGAAAAATACATGTATGCATACTTTTTGTAAAAGGAATGTCAAGAGTTTCTTAAGCATGCTCAGAGGCAGGAACTGCCCAAGAGCCAGGGGATGGACAGGGGAGGGTACATAGTAGAAGCAAAAGTCAGGAGGAGGGCATGGGCTGAGCATGAGCAGGAGATCATGGGGCGACAGTCAGGCAAGGTGAGCAGGAAGTGGTGGGGGATCAGGAGGGGTGTGCTTGAGTGAGATCCAAAGGCTTGAAAGACTGAAGACATCAGATTTAACCTCAATTCCACAGTCAGTAGGAAGCCCTTTTAGATTTTTGAGCAAGGGAGTGAAATAATGAAAAAGATATTTTAATTTTAGTTTTCATGCATGGAAAGGTTGGACAGGTATCAGAATAACCTGTAAGAGAGAAGGTTGTTACAAAGGTAATCATAATGAGAATGATAGGAATATTGGTGTGAGAATGATAAGACAAACAACAGAAGCACACTAGTTATGACAGCTCAGTAAACCCGCTCTTTCGTGTGTCTGGAGTTAAGTGACTGAGAGGATAGTCCTGCTCTGGTACTGGAAAGGGGATGCTCTGGCATCCTTGGGGGAACAATGAATCGACAGGGTTGCTAAAGAAGTTGATTTTCTTTTTTTTTTTTTTTTACTTTATTTTACTTTACAATACTCTATTGGCTTTGCCATACATCGACATGAATCCACCACAGGTGTACACGAGCTCCAATTGATAACATCCTCTCTGAACTTTAGAAAAATGAATGGAACACTGGCAAGAAGTCTGGTCAGGAACAGTGCCACACAGATGTGTTAGAGAAAGTTGTGAAAGAACATTTGTTCAAAGAGAGTTAATAGGTAGGAGAGAGAGGGATGAAGATAGTGGTTTGGGAAAATGTTCAATTAAGGGTCAGGAAAAAGTTGAATGTCAGGAAGCTGACAAAGTAAACTGTAATAGAACCAAAATATGCAATATCCCCTAGCAAGTTGGCAGTGGTCAAGCTTAAATGCTGACTCCATCAGAACAGATTCAGATAGTTATCTTATTACTGGCATTTAGTAATAACACCGAACATCCAGCTTTCATTTGCTTAATTTCATCTGATATTCAGGGCAGTCCAGTAAGGGTAGGGGCTGCTTATCACTAGCTTCCTTTTAAAGATGAAGAAACTGAGGCTTGGGAACTAAATGACTTGCTTAAAGTCACGTAGGTATTGAGGTCTGTATACAGTAAATTTCTTATCCAATGTCCTCTGAAAATTATTAGACAGTCATATCTAGCCTATTACCAAGAAACTCCAATCTTAAATTACAATACAATTTAATTCACAATTTAAAATTAAGCCAGTCTGGAGGAAGAAAATTATAATAAACTTTGAATGACACTTTATGGTGCACTTGCCAATAAATAACACAAAGAACTGCAGTTTTTATTCACATATCAGCTTTTCTAAGTAGCTCCAGATGTTTATCATTTAGGATCTCTCTACCAATATCACATCAAAATTTATACATATATATATATATATATATATGAATCACGCCTGGGAATCAGACATTATTCTTTTTTGGAAAGCTAGCGGGAGGCTGTGCTGTTTTTATTGGCAGGGGGGGGGGCATTCAGTGTGTGCAGAAACTCCCGCGCCTAGCGGAGCATGCAACTGCACTCAGCACAAGTAGGTTTCGGATAAGTGTCTGGGCATTAGCGCACGCAGACCTGCGGGATCCAGAGCGCTGAGTACAAGCTGAGTCCCGGCGGCTCGGGGCCCGGCGAGCACGGGGCGGGCACGTCACGCCACGGGACACACTGGACAGATCACATAGTGCCATTCCGTCATGCAGCCAGCGATACTGGTGGCCCCAGCACGGGAGCAGCGAGCGAAGACCTTCAGGACCAAGGGAAGTGCCCCCAAACGAGCGAGAAGCAGGCAAGTTGTCCCACCTTCTCACTTTTGACTGCTTCCTTTGCATCGTGGCACAGAGGCCATCCCGGTCCCAGACGCGTCCCTACCTCCGTGATCCCATTCCCAGCTCACCGAGGACCCCCGGCGCGAGAAGAGTCAAGAAAACACAGATCGGGCCCGCGGCGCCCATGCCACTGCTGCAGCCCCAGCGGCGGGATGCGTTCTGAGACCCGCGAGCCTCCAGCTGCTCCGGGAAGACAGGGCTAGAGAAGCTGGCAGCTGCAAGCAGGGGAAGGTGGGCCCTTAAGTAGTATCTGGCCCACGTGCTAGCCTGAGTGCACACCTGCAGGCTGCTGGGGGCGGGACCGCACCGTGAGGGTGGCAGAAGCAGCTGCGGGTTGGCCCGGGGCCGGCGGGCGGAGGAACTCTGATTCACTGTTTGGCTCAGACTCCAGTCTTCAGTTCAGTCGCTTTCCAACTTTTTGGAACGCGCAGCCCAGGCCATCTACTTTTGTCGCAGGGGCTCTGAAGCAAAATAGCACTACCCTGACTAATCTATGATGCTCTCCTGTTCTGTCCTATTCTATCATCTCCTCTCCTCCCTCGTCCAACCCTTCCTCCCTCTGCTCACCCTCCCTTCCCCCCCTCTCCCTTTCCCCTTTCCCCACTTTCTCTCTCTTGAAAATTCTGGTTCGGATTCGCTAAATTCATTTCAAAAGTTATTCATGTTTCCAACCTTCCCTTTGAAAACCGTTTACTTACAAAGGAAACTAAGGAATAGCAACCATCTCTGATGTCCTTTTCTTTTTATTTTGCAATAACTGAGACAGAAAAGCTGCAAAAGTAATACAAAGGATCCCCACACATCCATCACTCAGATTATCCAAATGTTAACATTTTACTATATTTTCTTTTTCATTCTCCAGCTCTCCCTCTTTCTAGATAAATAACTATGATATAGTTATATAGAGATTTAGATATATACACATATAGGTTTATAAGTGTATATGATTACAATTATATAGTTTTTTACTTTGGAACTCTGAGATAAGTTACACGCATGATGCCCCTTTTCTAAATACTTCAATATGTATTTCCTAAAAACGAGAACATAGTCTTACATAATTTCAGTACAATGAGCAAAAACAGGAAATTAACGTATTACCTAAGGGACAGACAGTACAGATTTCTCCAGTCATCTAATATTCGTTATTATGGCAAAAAAAAAAAAAAAAAGTGGGGGAAGGCAAGTGCCAATTCATGCACAAAGGAACACACACCTGCTTTTTTCCTGGTGCTGAATCATTCTAGGATCATGCATTGCATTAGATTTTTTTTTTCTCTCTCTCTCTCATTTATTCTGTTAAAGATCCTCAGTCTTTTTGTTTTCCTGACTTTGAAACTTTTGAAAGTATGCAGCAATTATTTTTGTTTAATGACTTTTAAATTAGTTACCTATTGCAAGTAGCAAGTTACCCTTAACTTATTAACTTAAAGCAAGAATAAACACACATTATCTCATACAATTGCATGTGTCAGAAATTTGAGAGCATATAAGCAAGGTGGTTCTGGCTTGAGAGCTTTCATGAGGTTGCAGTCCAGACATTGGCTACAACTGCAGTCATCTGAAAGTTGAACTGAGACTGGAGGATCTAAGTCTGAGTCGACTCAATCACATGGCTGTAGGTTGGAGGCCAGATATCCTTACCAGGAGGACCGCGCCCTGGGACTATTTGAGTGTCCTTGTGATATGCCATCTGGCTTCTTATAGAACAAGAGAAAAAAGCAGAAGTCACAATGTCATTTAAAATTTATTCTCAGAACTCATACTATATTACTTCCATAGTATCCTGTTGGATGCTTGTGATGGTTAATTTTATGGGTCAGCTTGACTGGTCTATAAGATGCCCAGATAAATGGTCAAAAATATTCTGAGAGTTTCTGTATCGGTGTTTTCAAAGGATATTAACTTTTTTTGGTAGCATATATTTATTTTAATTATTTCCAGTTTTGTTGATATATAATATTGTATTAGTTTAAGGTGTACATCATAGTGACTTGATATATGTACATATTAAAAAATGATTAGAATGGTAAGTTTAGTTAACATCCATCACTTCACATAGTTACAGAGTTTTCTTATAATAATTTTTAAGATCTACTCTCTCAGCAACTTTTAAATATGCAGTACAGTGTTGTTGACTATAGTCATCCTGCTGTGCATTATATACCCAGAATTTATTTATCTTATAACTGAAAATTTGTGTCTTCTGACCACCTTTACTCATTTTCCCCACTTCCCACCTGCCCCCATCTCTGGCAGCCACCAATCTGTTCTGTAATTATGAGTTCATTCTTCTTAGATTTCACATGTAAATAAGATCATACAGTATTTGTCTTCCCCTGTTCGACTTGTTTCACTTAGTATAATGCTTCTGAAGTTCATCCACATTATNTTCCCCACTTCCCACCTGCCCCCATCTCTGGCAGCCACCAATCTGTTCTGTAATTATGAGTTCATTCTTCTTAGATTTCACATGTAAATAAGATCATACAGTATTTGTCTTCCCCTGTTCGACTTGTTTCACTTAGTATAATGCTTCTGAAGTTCATCCACATTATAAAAAATGGCAAGATTCATTCTTTCTATTGTTGAATATATATATATATATATATATAATATATAAAAAATAAAAATATGCCATATATATACATGGCATATTTTTATTTTCCCCTTTGGTGTATACATGAAAGTGGAACTGCTGGATAATATAGCAGTTTTGTATTTTATTTTTTTGAGGAACTACTCTTTTTCCACAGTAGCTCCATCAATTCATATGAGTCCTTTTTATACACATCCTATCCAATACTTGTTATCCCTTACCATGGCAGCCATTCTAACAGGTGTGAAGTGATACCTCATTTTGTTTTTTGTTTGCATTTCCTTGATGATTGATCATGTTGAGCATTTTTTTATGTGTGATATGTAGAAGTTTTTCAGTTTGATGTAGTAATAGTTGTTTATTTTTTGCATATGTTTTCTTTACTTTGGGGGTCAAATCAAAGAAAAAAATTGTCAAATCCAGTGTCAGAGAGTTTACCCCCATGTGTTCTTCCAGATATTTAATGTTTCAGGCCTTACATTCAAGTCTTCAATGCATTTTGAGTTGATTTTTGGGTATGGTGTGAGATGGTTCAGTTTCTTTCTTTCGCAATGGTTGTAGAGTTTTACTAACACCATTTACTGAAGAGACCACCCTCTATTCATTGTTCATTGTTGGCTCTTTTGTTATAAAATAATTAATCTTATATATATGGGCTTATTTTTGAGTGCTCTATTTTCCATTGATCTGTGTGTCTGTTTTTATGCAAATACTATACTTTTGATTTTTATAGCTTTGTAATATAGTTTACATGAGATAATATAAAATATATGTGTTGGTCTCTGCTCCTTGTTCCTGGCACAGAGCTTCTAAAATCCTTGATATTTTCTAGGTGTTTACTAGAAGGATATCTTGTTCTAATATTTGTCTTTGATTCTACCCTGACACAGCTCATAAAACCCTAGTAAATTTTCATGATACGAGCACTAGGAACATCTTTTGTTCTGTTGAGGTGACTCTTACAGGACTTTTGGATAGAGGCCTGTCACTAGAAAGATCAAGCCGTCCTTAGAAGCTTGCAAGTTTTGCCCCCTCCCTTCCCCATCCTCCAGAGAGGGGAGAGGCTAGACATGGAGTTAATAATTGACCACTCCTACATTAAGAAACCTCCATAAAATCCCAATAGTGCAGCCATACAGAGCTTCCTGGGTGGTGAAGACATTAACACCAGGAGAGTGACATACTCCCAGTCCATGTGGACAGAAGTTCTTACACTTGGGTCCCTCTTAGAGCTTGCCCCAGGTATCTCTTCATCTGGTTGTCCATCTGTAACCTTTATTATGGTGGTGAGATGAAGGTGTGCTCAGTCATGTCTGACTCTTTGTGATCCCACAGGCTGTAGCCCACAAGGCTCCTCTGTCCATGGAATTTTCCAGGCTGGAACTAGTGGAGTGGGTTGTCATTTCCTTCTCCAGGGGTTCTTCCCAACCCAGGGATCGAGTATGCTTTTCTTAGCATCTCCTTCAATGGTAGGCAGATTCTTTACCACGGAGCCACCTGGGAAGTTCATCCTTTATTATATCCTTTGATAAACTGATAAATGTGAGGCAGTGTGACCCTGAGTTTTGTGAGCTTCTCTAGCAAATTGATCAGACTCAAGGAGGAGGTTTTTGTAACCGCCAATCTATAGCCAGTTGGTCATGGCCACTGGAGATAAACTGGGTTTCTGAATGGCAACTGAATTGGGATGAGAGTAGTCTCGTAGGGCTGAGCCCTTAACCTGTGGGATGTTATGCAATCTCTGGGTATAAAGCGTCATAATTGTAGTGTAGGATACTCAGGTGATGTTGCAGAGAACTGCTTGATGTGGGTAAAGTCCTCCAGGTATTTGGTCACCGGAAGTGTAAGGAGTGTTCTACTAAAGGTAAAGGAGACACACAAGAAAGAAACACACAGTGGGGAACAATTGGGTTTTTCCCTGCACAGGAAAAAAAAAAGCTGAGTTTTTTTCTTTATAGTTTGAAATTAGGAAGTGTGATGCCTCCAGTTTTGTTTCTTTCCCAAGAGTGCTTTTGTTATTAGGGGTATCTTGTGGCTTCACACAAATTTGAGGATTTTTTTTTTTTTTTCTGTTTCTGTTGAAACTACCATTGAAATTTTAATTGGGATTGCATTGAATCTGTGAATCATTTTGGGTAATGTGGGTATTGTAACAATATGAACTCTTTCAATTCATGAGCATAGAATATCTTTCCATTTATGTATGTCTTTTGTCATTGCCTTCTCCAGTGGACTATGTTGTGTCAGAACTCTCCACCATGACTCGGCTATCTTGGGTAGCCCTACATGGCATGGCTCATAGTTTCATTGAGTTAGACAAGGCTGTGGTCCATGTGATCAGTTTGATTAACTTTCTGTGACTGTGGTTTTCATTCTCTCTGCACTCTGAAGGGTAAGGATAAAAGGCTTATGGAAGCTTCCTGATGGGGGAGACTGACTGTGGGGAAAACTGGGTCTTTTTTGGATGGATGGGGCCATGCTCAGTAAATCTTTAATCCAATTATCTGTGCATGGGCAGGGCTGTGTTCCTTCCCTGTTGTGTGACCTGAGATTAAATGTGGTGGAAGTAATGAAGATAATGGCAACCTCCTTCGAAAGGTCCCATGCATGCACTGCTTCACTCAGTGTCCCTGATCCTGTAGCAGGCCACCGCCAACCCATGCCTCTGCCGGAGACTACTGGACACTCACAGGCGTGTCTGGGTCAGTCTCTTGTGGGGTCAGATTAGCGTTTGTTCCAGTAGTCATGTATGTATGTGAGAGTTGAGCTATAAAGAAAGCTGAGTGCTGAAGAATTGATGTTTTTGAACTATGGTGTTGGAGAAGACTCTTGAGAGTCCCTTGGACTGCAAGGGCATCAAGCCAGTCAATCCTAAAGGAAATCAGTCTTGAATATTCACTGAAAGGACTGATGCTGAGTCTGAAACTCCAATACTTTGGCCACCTGATGGAAAGAACTGACTCTGGAAAAGATGCAGGGAAAGATTGAAGGCAGGAGGAGAAGGGAATGACAGAGGATGAGATGGTTGGCTGGTATCACTGGATAGACATGAATTTGAGCAAACTCTAGGGGTTGGTGATGGACAGGGAAGCCTGGCATGCTGCAGTCCATGCGGTCGCAAAGAGTTGGACATGACTGACTAAACGGAACTGGTGTTTTTTGTAGGTATTTTTCATATTATTTTATTCTATTTTATTTTTATTGAAGTATAGTTGATTTACAATATTATATTAGTTTCAGATATATGGCATACTGATTCAATATTTTATAGATTATATTTCATTTAAGCTTATTACAAAATAATGGCTACATTTTCCTGTGCTACGTAACATGTCCTTGTAGGTTATTTATTTTTGTATGTGATAGTTTGTGTCTCTTAATCCTATACCCCTATTGTGACCATTACCTTACTCTCTTCCCACTGGTAACCATTGGTTTTTTTCTGTATGAGTCTGTTTCTATTTTTGTTACATACTTTTGTTTCATTTTTTAGATCCCACATATAAGTGATAACATTGAACAGTTGTGTTTCTCTGTCCGACTTTCTGCACCCTCTAGGTCTATCCACATTGCTGCAAATGGCAAAATTTCATTCTTTTTATGACTGAGTAGTGTTTCATGTATACATCTGTGTATGTGTATGCCATATCTTCTTTATCCACTTATCTGTTTGTTCTTAGAAAATCAGTTTATTGGCAATCTATATGCTTTCTACAAAAAATGTATCATAAAGACAAAGATAGGTTAAAAGTAAATGATTGAAAAGTTATAACATGCAAAGAGTAACCACAAGAAAACTGACATGCCTAAAGTAATATCAGACAAAGATTGGAAGGCAAGGAATTTTACAAAAGCATAAGAGGGACAATATATAATATTAAAAGAAACAATCACTAGGAAAACAAACATTCTAAATGTACATATATTTAATGAAAAATCACAAACATTAAAGAGGCAAAAACAAAGAACACAACACCAAACAACTGCTAAAATACCAAACTGCAATGAATCTACTCTTTTTTCAGCACACATGTATCACTTGCCAAGGTAAACCACATAGTGATCCACAAAGTAGGTCTCAAAAAAGTCAAATATTTGATACCTTATGAAATATATTCTCTGGTCACAGTGAAATTAAATTGCAAATCACTAAACCTTAGATACTTAGAAAATTCCAAAATGTTTAAATACTTATATTTAATACTTCTAAATAACCCATCTCCTTAAGTAAAAAAATTCCAAGGAATTAAAATTTTTTGAAACTGAATGATAATAAAGACACAGTACACAAAAACTGCTGGGATGGAACCAGAGCAGCATGTAGATAGAAATGTATGACATTACAAGTTTGAAATGGCATCCAGGACTAATGTTGAAGCTGAAACTCCCATACTTTGGACACCTGATGCAAAGAGCTGACATTTGAAAAGACTCTGATGCTGGGAAAGATTGAGGGTAGGGGGAGAGGGGGACAACAGAGGATGAGATGGTTGGATGGCATCACCGACCCAATAGATTAAAGTTTGGGTGAACTCCGGGAGTTGGTGATGGACAAGGGAGGCCTGGTGTACTGCAGTTCAGGGGTCATAGAGAGTTGGACATGACTGAGTGACTGAACTGAACTGAACTGAATCTGTTGATGGCTACTTTGATATCGTAACTATTGTAAATAATGCTGCTATTAACATTGGGGTGCATGTGTCTTTTTGTTTACTTCAGATATGTACTCAACAGTGAAATTGCTGGATCATATGATAATTCTATTTTTACTGTTTTGAGGTATCTATATATTATTTTCCACAGTGGATACACTACTTTATAATCTCAACTATGTATTGTGATTCCATTTTGTCCACATCATTGTCAACTTTTGTTATTTGAAGACTTTTTGATGATAGCCACAAGTATGAAGTGATTTCTCACTGAGGTTTTGATGTGCATTTCTCTGATGATTATCTGTGGTGAGCCTCTTATCATGCGCTTATTGGCCATTTGTATATCTTCTTTGGAAAAAAATGCTTTTGGGGGTTATCTGCCCATTTTTGGGTTTCTTCTTTTTGAAATTGTGTTGTATAAGCTGTTTATATATTTTGGATATTAAACTCTTACTGGTCATATCAGTTGCAAATATTGTATTCCATTTATTTGACTGTCCTCTCATTTTGTTGAAGGTTTCTTTTACTGTTGAAAAGTTTTTTTTAATTTTAATTTGGTCCCACTTGTTTATTTTTGCTTTTATTTCTTTTGTCTTAAGAGTCAGATCAAAGAAAAATATTGCTACTATTCATATCAAAGAGTGTTCTGCGTATGATTTCTTTCTAGTATTATGATTACAGGTTTTACATTTAGGTCTTTAATCAATTTTTAGTTTATTTTGCATATGGATACAAGAAATGTTCTACTCTCCTTGTTTTATAGATAGCTGTCTGATTTTCCCAGCACATTTATTGAAAGGCATGTCTTTCCTCCATTGTATATTTTTGCTTCTTTGTTGTAGATTAATTGACTATATGTTTGCAGGTTTGAACATTCTTTGGCTTTGATTTTCTTTGGGATTGGAATGAAAACTGACCTTTTCCAGTCCTGTGGCCATTGCTGAGCTTTCCAAATTTTCTGGCATATTGAGTGCAGCACCTTCACAGAACCATCTTTTGGGATTTGAAAAAGCTCAGCTGGCATCCCATCACCTCCACCAGCTTTGTTTATAGTGATGTTTCCTAAGGCTCACTTGACTTCACACCCTAGGATATCTGGCTCTAGGTGAGTGATAGCATCATCATGGTTAGCTGGGTCATTAAGATCTCTTTTGCATAGTTCTAGGTATTCTTGCTACCTCTTCTTAACATCTTCTGCTTCTGTTAGGTTCATACTGTATCTGTCCTTTATTGAGCCCATCTTTGCATGACATATTCCCTTGGTATCTCTACTTTTCTTGAGAGATCTCTAGGTTTTTCCTATGCTATTGTGTTTCTCTATTTCTTTGCATTAATCACTTCAATTCAGTTCAGTTCAGTCGCTCAGTCGTGTCTGACCCTTTGCGACCCCATGAATCGCAGCACGCCAGGCCTCCCTGTTCATCACCATCTCCTGG
Organism: Neotragus pygmaeus; assembly: GCA_006410875.1. NCBI lineage: Eukaryota > Metazoa > Chordata > Mammalia > Artiodactyla > Bovidae > Neotragus > Neotragus pygmaeus. Next base: position 227,336 of record SJYV01052715.1, on the reverse strand, counting down.
AGTTCACTCAGACTCACGTCCATCAAGTCCGTGATGCCATCCAGCCATCTCATCCTCGGTCATCCCCTTCTCCTCCTGCCCCCAATCCCTCCCAGCATCAGAGTTTTTTCCAATGAGTCAACTCTTCTCATGAGGTGGCCAAGGTACTGGAGTTTCAGCTTTAGCATCATTCCTTCCAAAGAAATCCCAGGGCTGATCTCCTTTAGAATGGACTGATTGGATCTCCTTGCAGTCTAAGGGACTCNTCAGAACGCCCACCCCCACCCCACCCCAGGCCTGGGATCCAGATTCAGAAGGAGGAGGGGAGGGTTCTGAGAGCAGAGGAGAGAGGCCACTAGTCTGGGGAAGGGGGCCCCAGGTGGGTCTTGGTGGCAGCGGGGTGGGGGCGGGAGCTCTGCCAGTAGAAGGCTTGAGGGGACCGTGAACATGTCAGGAGATGGCAGATGGCAGAGCTCAGATGGGATGGTGAGCACCCCCCGACAGCAGAGACCCTGGCTTTTTTGTCCCCTGCTGTGTTTCCAACACCTAATGCCAGGCATGCAGTAGGTGCTCAATAAATGTCTCTAGCATTTACTAAAGCACTGGGGAGGTGGGCTTTGTCCCCCCAGCAGTACAGCATCCCTGCCCCCATGCTTCTTAGCTGACAGCTTAAGCAGGCAGCCCACCCCACTCACCTTCACTGTCTCCATCTCTGGAGTTCAGTTCAGTTCAGTCGCTCAGTCGTGTCCGACTCTTTGCAACCCCATGAATCGCAGTACACCAGGCCNCCAGATAACCACAATGGTGTGATCACTCACCTAGAACCAAACATCTTGGAATGCAAAGTCAAGTGGGCCTTAGGAAACATCACTAGGAACAAAGCTAGTGGAGGTGACAGAATTCCAGTTGAGCTATTTCAAATCCTGAAAGATGATGCTGTGAAAGTGCTACACTCAAGATGCCAGTAAATTTGGAAAATTCCCATCATTAGTGAAGGAGTTTACAAACTATGATCTTTATTATATATTTTAATGTGTTTACCCTGTGTAGAAAAGAAACTAGGATAGGGTCAGACAGAGAAAAGATCAGTCTCACCCCAACATCTCAGGTGAGATAATATGACAAAAGTGACAGAGAAAAGAAGATGCATTTAGAGTTGTTTTTAAGGTCAAATTGCCAGGACTTGCTAACCAAATAAATGTCAGGAATAAGGATGAATCCTTGTGTTTTGTTTTCTGCAGCAGATGAATGGATGCCAATGCCATTAACTGAAAACAGAATGATAGGGGTAGCTTGTGGGGCTGTTGACATAATTCATTCATTCACTTAATAAATATTTACTGTCCACCTACTTTGTCCAAGTTCTGGACTAGTGATGTTCAGCTTGGGGAGATTCCAGGACCTTAAGAAGGTCATGAAATTGAAAAACAGTGAGGAAGGAAACAAATCACTTAGTGAGTGTTTAATGTTTTGTTTTTGTTTGTTTTTTTCATTTGGTATTTTGTGTGGGTTGGCAGGATGGGAAGGAGAGATAGTAGGTAAAGAAATAGCAATTTCAACAGAGTGGACAGGAAGAGTGTGAAGAGTTGTTAAAAGCAGGGATAAGTCAGCCATCAAGAAGAACTTTCTATCTCACTGGAGCACAAATGAAACTTGATAACATTGTAATGATTGATGTTGAAATGTTTGGGCTTTAAGTGTAAATAGCATATCATATACATCTCCTCCCCTTAGATGTGTTTTCTGGAGACTTCATCACTGTATAAAAATGTACAATGGTTTATTGACATGGAGAAGGCACTGGCACCCCACTCCAGTACTCTTGCCTGGAAAATCCCATGGATGGAGGAGCCTGGTNTACACCTGTGGTGGATTCATGTCGATGTATGGCAAAGTCAATAGAGTATTGTAAAGTAAAATTAAAAAAATAAATTAATTAAAAAAATCTATTATACTGCTTCATTGACTACAGAAAAGCTTTTGACTCTATATATCACAACAAACTGAAAAATTTTTAAAGAAATGGGAATACAAGGAGATCTTACCTACCTCCTGAGAAACTTGTACGCAGGTCAAGAAGCAACAGTTAGAACCAGACTTGGGACAATAGACTGGTTCAAAAGAAAAGAGTATGACAAGGCTGTATATTGTAAATCTACTTATTTAACTTATAGTCAGAGTACATCATATGAAATGTCAGGTTGACTGCATCACAAGCTGAAATAGAGATTGATAGGAGAAATAGTAACAGCCTCAGATATGCAGATGACACTTTAATGGAAGAAAGAGAGGAGGAACTAAAGAGCCTCTTGATGAGGTGGAAGAAGAGAGTGAAAAAGCTGGCTTAAAATTCAACATTAAAACACTAAGATTATGGCATCCAGTCCCATCACTTCATGGCAAATAGATGGGGAAAATGTGGAAACTGTGGCAGATTTTATTTTCTTGAGCTCCAGAATCTCTGCAAACAGTAACTGTAGCCACAAAATTAAAAGATCCTCTTTGGAAGAAAAGCTATAACAAACCTAGACAGCATGTTGAAAAGCAGAGACATCATTTTGCTATCAAAGTCTGTATAGGCAAAAAAATGGTTTTTCCAGTAGTCTCATATGGATGTGAGAGCTGGACCATAAAAAAGGCTGAGCATGGAAGAATTGATGCTTTCAAACTGTGCTACTGGAGAAGACTCTTGAGAGTCCTTTGGACAGCAATAAGATCAAACCAGTAAATCCTAAGGAAATCAACCATAGAAATTCATTGGAAGGATTGATGCTGAAGCTGAAGCTCCAATACTTTGGTCACGAAGAGCCAGCTCACTGGGAAAACCCCCATGCTAGGAAAGATTGAGGGCAGGGGAAAAGGGTGCAACAGAGGATAAGATGGTTGAATGGCATCACTGACTAAATGAACACGAGTTTGAGCAAACTCTGGGAGATTGTGAAGGACAGGGAAGCCTGGTGTGCTGCAGTCCATGGGGTTGCAAGGAGTCAGGCACAACTTAGTGACTGAACAGCAACAATAATGTAAGTAACCATAGTTTATTTCATATTTTCCTATAGGAAGGGCATTTATGTTCTATTTAAAGTTTTGCAATTCTGTATAATGCTGTAAAAAATAACTTTGTACATGTTTATATCTCTACTTTTGGAAATTTATCTTCAGTGCAAATTCCTATAAGTGGGATTCTTAGTTTAAAAAGTAAACACATATGTAGTTTTCTTAGATATCACCAAATTCTCTAAGAGTTGTATCAATTTACATTTCTACCTCAGATGCACGAGAGCACTCAATTTCCCCACAGTCTCATTAAGCAAATTTGTGTTGTCATCATAGTTTTTAATTTTATCCAATCTAGTAGGTGAGAAATTATATTTCATTGTATTCTAAATTTTCATTTCTCTTATTGTGAGTGAGCAAGAATATACTTTGATAGGCTTAAAGGCTATCTTAATTTTTGGTTCTTTTGTGAATCTCTGTTCATATTTTCGTTCCCTTTTATATCATTTTTTGGAGATATTTATCCTAGTTACTCAGTTATCTTTTGACTTTTTTTTTTTTTTTTGAGGTTGAATAGAGTGAAACTGAGGATCCAGCTATTCAATAGACGCTTCAGATTCACTCTTAAGCCCTCATAGGATATTATGGATCTCCACCAGTGAAAAATCCAGTAACCATTTTCTTCAGACTACAAATCTCCATCCTGCCCACAGAAACAACACAGGAAACTCTGTGAAAATCTCACTTAAATCTAGGCAGGTGAAGCGTTTATTCTTGTTCATTCTTTTGAGAGTCTTTTTATTTATTTACTTATTTTTTGTCATGTCCCAATTCAAGACTGTGTGATCTTAGGCAATCACCTTGTCTTCTTTATCCATCTCATTTGGGATGAGGCAGGGGAAATTTTGAGTGTACATATTTGAGTTAGTTGTTCTCAGCATCATTGGTCCCTGAAAGACCTTGTTCTTGTTTTATTTAAATTGATTGGCGCTTGCATGCTCAGTCATGTTCGACTCTTTGTGACGCTATGAACTGTAACCTGTCATGTTCCTCTGTCCATGGGATTATCCAGGAAGGAATCCTGGAATGGGTTGCCATTTCCTTCTCCAGGGGATCTTCTGGACCCAGGGATTGAACCGGGCTCTCCTGCAACTCCTGCCTTGGCAGGTGGATTCTTTTACCACTGAACCATGGGGTAAACCCTATTTAATTGATTATTCCCTGTATTAATAAGAATAAGCTAGGACTGTGCTGAAGTAGCAAACACCCCCAAATTCCAGAACCTTAAAACAACATGTTTATATTTCACTAAAATTACCTATGCAATGCATGTTAGTGGGTTAAGGGGTTGGGGGAAGGCTCAGCTTCTTTTATTCACTGAGAGATTCAGGCTGATGGAAGTTTCTTCTCAATGTGTGCTTTCATGACTATTTGCAGTAGGCAACTAAAGCATTGGTTGATCTCCCACCAGAAATCTGGTCTAGAATTGGTACACATGAATTCTACCTACAACTGTTCAGATAGAACTAACCCATGACCTTGCCGAACTAAAGGGTGGAGGGAGGCAAGGAAATGCTAACCTCCAATGGGAGGGAGAATTACCTACAGGTGACCCTTAGAAGACTGTGATGTTTGCTTTTGTTTCCCTTCTTAACTCTCTTCCTTTCCATAAAGACATTCTAATGCGTTTGATGTGAATCCTTTTATTTGCATATATTCTTGCAAAATATATAGTTTTATGGTTGTCTGCTTTTAATTTACATAGATACTATCATCCTATAGAATTTATTTTATTTCTTATTTCAGTAAACACTATGTTTTCACTGTTGTTCAGTCACTATCGTGTCCGACTGTGATCCCATGGGCTGCAGCACGTCAGGCTTCCCTGTTCTTCACCACCTCCCAAAGCTTGCTCAAACTCATGCCCATTGAGTGGGTGAATCCACCCAACCATCTCATCCTCTGTCACCCCCTTCTCCTCCTGCCTTCAATCCTTCCCAACATTAAGGTCTTTTCGATGAAAAGACCTTCGCATAAGGTGGCGAAAATATTTATTGAAGCTTCAGCTTCAGCATCATCCGTCCAGTGAATATTCAGAGTTTACTTCCTTTAGGATTGACTGGTTTGATCTCCTTGGTGTCCAAGGCACTTTTGATGTTTGTAATATCTACTTATTTTGCTAAATGTGCCTTTAATCTGTTACTTCTGACTGTTGCATATAGCACATTTTGCTTATCTACTCCGCATCATGGGCACCTAGATTGCCTATAACTCTCTGTTGTTACAATGCTATTATAAGCATCCTTATATATGTACCCTATGGAATAAAATAATTTTTCAGAAATTTTGTCTAGGAACAGAGTTACAGAGTACAAATATTCTCTGACTATATACACTACTACTATTGGCTCTCCTGTCTGCAGTCCTACCAACAGTTAAATCAGGATTCTTCTGCCTCCATGTCCTTGCCAGTCTTAGACATTATCCAGCTTTCTAATTTTTGCCTTTCTGATGGGTGTGCAAGTGATGTGTCTGTATGGTGTTTTTGCCTTATAAACATTTTCATTTTTAACTTTTGTGTGGTCATACAGTCTTTTATTGTATCTGGATTATAAGCCATAGTAAGAAAACCTTGTGTACACCCACGTTATAAAGTAAGCCATCCATGTGTTCTTGCACTTGTGTCATTTTCTTGATTTTACAGGTAAATCCATGATATATTTGATGTTTACTCTTGTGATCATTCCTGGATTTCCAAAATATATTCTCTTACAAATAAACACCTCTTACTAACACCAAAACCCAAGTTCTCAGCAGACAAGCATGTTGAGTGTCTACTGTTTTACAGTGATTCTATTTAAGCCTTTGGTTAAAAAAAAAAAATCACTTTTTCTGCTCCAAACCCTCCAATAATTTCTTATCTCATTCAAAGTAAAAACTGCTTGGCCCTGTATGATCTGGTTTCCTTTAACCTCTCTGAGTTTTCTGCTGCCTTATCTTCTGCTGCCTTCCTTTTCTTCCCTCCTCTGGTCACAAAGACTTCTGTTGTTCCAGAATAGACCCTCCATGCTCTGAAGAGGCCTTTGACTACAGAGGGTCTTGTGTGCTCTGCCTAGAATGCTCTTCTCCTAAATATCCCAATGGTCAGCTCTCCATTTCTTTCTGCATGCATGTGTGGGTGCTAAGTCGTTTCAGTCATGTCCAACTCTGTGTGACCTTATCTGCCAGGCTCCTCAATCCTTTGGATTCTTCAGGCAAGAATACTGGTGTGGGTTGCCATGCCCCACTCGAGGGGATCTTCCCAACCCGGGGAATAAACCTGCATCTCTTCTGTCTCCTACATTTGCAAGCAGGTTCTTTACCACTAGCGCCACCCCCTCCCCCATTTCTTTCTCAGTTCAGTTCAGTTTAGTTGCTCAGTCATGTCCGACTCTTCACGACCCCATGAATCACAGCAGGCCAGGCCTCCCTGTCCATCACCATCTCCCAGAGTTCACTCAGACTCATGTTCATCGAGTCCGTGATGCCATTTCTTTCTAGTCTTACTCAAAGACACCTTCTCAATCTGCTCTTCCCTGGATAGCTTTTCTCACATTTTTATCTATCTTTCCATTCATATTCCCTTTGATGTACTTTATTTTTTCCTTAGTTCTTAACTCTATTGAATGTTTTCTATATTTTTACAAGGATCTTATTTATCAGCATCTATAAGACTCATGATGGTAGGATTTTTTTCCCCCTCTGGTTTTTCCACAATCAAATCCCCTCGTTCCAAGAATATTGTCTGGAATATGGTGAACATTCAATAAAAAAAATTCTTAAGCAAATATATACATGAATCCAATGGAAGAATAAGGATGCTGCACAGGGTTATCCAGCTATACACACCTATGGCATTAGGTATGCATTGGAAGGAATTTCTACTTATTATTAATAAAACCCAGTAATCAGATCAGTTCAGTCACTCAGTCATGTCTGACTCTTTATGACCGCATGGAATGCAGCATGCCAGGCTTCCCTGTCCATCACCAACATGAAGAGCTTGTTCAAACTCATGTCCATTGAGTCGGTGATGCCATCCAACTATCTCATCCTCTGTCATCCCCTTCTGCTCCTGCCTTCAATCTTTCTCAGCATTAGGGTCTTTTCCAAGGAGTCAGTTCTTCACATCAGGTGGCCAAAGTATTGGAGCTTCAGCTTGAGCATTACTCCTTCCAATGAATGTTCAGCACTGATTTCCTTTAGGATAGACTGGTTGTATTCTCAAGAGTCTTCTCCAACACCACAGTCCAAAAACATAACTCTTTGCCACTCAGCTTTCTTTATAGTCCATCTCTCACATCCCCACATGACTCCTGGAAGAAAAAAAAAAAAACATAGCTTTGACTAGATGGACCTTTGCTGGCAAAGTAATGTCTCTGCTTTGCTGTCTAGGTTAGTCATAACTTTTCTTCCAAGGAGTAAGCATCTTTTAATTTCATGGCTGCAGTCACCATCTTCAGTGATTTTGCAGCTCCCAAAAATAAAGTCTGCCACTGCTTCCACTGTTTTTCCATCTATTTCCCATGAAGTGATGGGACCAGATGCCATGAACTTAGTTTTCAGAATGTTGAGTTTTAAGTCAACTTTTTACAAGACTGGGAGCTGACTGTGGCTCAGATCATGAATTCCTTATTGCCTAGTTCAGATGTATATTGAAGAAAGTAGGGAAAACCACTTGACCATTCAGGTATGACTTAAATCAAATCCCTTATAATTATACAGTAGAATTGAGAAATAAATTCAAGGGATTAGATCTGATAGAGTGCATGAGAACTATGGATGGAGGTTGATAACACTGTATAGGAGACAGGGATCAAAATCATCCCCAAGAAAAAGAAATGCAAAAAGCAAAATGGCTGTCTGAGGAGGCCTTACAAATACCTGAGAAAAGAAGAGAAGGAAAAACCAAAGGAGAAAAGGAATGATATAAGCATCTGAATGCAGAGTTCCAAAGAATAGCAAGGAGAGATAAGAAAGACTTCTTCAGTGATCAGTGCAAAGAAAGAGGAAAACAATAGAGTGGGAAAAACGAGAGATCTCTTCAAGAAAATTTGAGATACCAAGGGAATATTTCATGCAAAGATGGGCACAATAAGGACAGAAATAGCATGGACTTAACAGAAGCAGAAGATATTAAGAAGAGGTAGCAAGAATACACAGAAGAACTATACAAAAAAGATCTTCACGACCCAGATAAAAACAATGGTATGATCAGTCACCCAGAGCCAGACATCCTGGAATGTGAAGTCAAGTGTGTCTTAGAAAGTGTCATGATGAACAAAGGTAGTGGAGGTGATGAATTCCTAAAAGATGATGCTGTGAAAGTGCTGCACTCAATATGCCAGCAAATTTGGAAAACTCAGCAGTGGCCACAGGACTGGAAAAGGTCAGTCTTCATTCCAATCCCAAAGAAAGGCAACACCAAAGGATGCTCAAACTACTGCACAATTTCACTCCTCCCACAGGCTGGTAAAATAATGCTCAAAATTCTCCAAGCCAGGCTTCAATAGCACACGAACCATGAACTTCCAGATGTTCAAGCTGAATTTAAAAAAGACAGAGGAATCAGAGATCAAATTGCCAACATCTGGTGGATCATCAAAAAAGCAAAAGAGTTCCAGAAAAACATCTATTTCCGCTTTATTGACTATGCAAAAGCCTTTGATTGTGTGGATCACAATAAACTGTGGAGAATACTTCAAGAGATGCGAATGCCAGACCACCTGACCTGCCTCTTGAGAAATATGTATGCAGGTCAGGAAGCAACAGTTAGAACTGGACATGGAACAACCGACTGGTTCCAAATAGGAAAAGTACGTCAAGGCTGTATATTGTCACCTTGCTTATTTAACTTACATGCAGACTACATCATGAGAAACACTGGACTGGAAGAAACACAAGCTGGAATCAAGATTGCCGAGAGATATAGCAATAACCTCAGATATGCAGATGACACCACCCTTATGGCAGAAAGTGAAGAGGAACTAACAAGCCTCTTGATGAAAGTGGAGAGTGAAAAAGTTGGCTTAAAGCTCAACAGTCAGAAAACGAAGATCACGGCATCCAGTCCCATCACTTCATGGGAAATAGATGGGGAAACAGTGGACACTGTCCAACAGTGTCAGACTTTATTTTGGGGGGCTCCAAAATCACTGCAGATGGTGACTGCAGCCATGAAATTAAAAGATGCTTACTCCTTGGAAGGAAAGTTATGACCAACCTAGATAGCATATTGAAAAGCAGAGACATTACTTTACTAACAAAGGTCCGTCTAGTCAAGGCTATGTTTTTCCAGTAGTCATATATGGATGGGCGAGTTGGACAGTGAAGAAAGCTGAGCACCGAAGAGTTGATGCTTTTGAACTATGGTGTTGGAGAAGATTCTTGAGAGTTTCTTGGACTGTAAGAAGATCCAACCAGGCCATTCTAAAGATCAGTCCTGGGTGTTCATCGGAAGGACTGATGTTGAAGCTGAAACTCCAATATTTTGGCCACCTCATTCATAGGGTTGACTCATTGGAAAGACCCTAATGCCAGGAAAGATTGTAGGCAGGAGGAGAAGGGGATGACAGAGGATGAGATGGTTGGATGACATCACCAACTCGATGGACATGGGTTTGGGTAAATTCCAGGAGGTGGTGATGGACAGGGAGCCCTGGTGTGCAGCGATTCATGGAGTTGCAAAGAATCAGTCCTAGGTAAATTAGCCAAATAATTCTACTGAAATTAACTTTAAGTGCTATGTGTGTATATGTGTATGTATATGCATATGGGTACAGATATAGATCTATTTATCTATCTAGATATCCATATAAGTATATGTAATGAGAATATGTAAGTGGACTTATCAGGGCAAAATAAAGAGAAAGAGGCAAGTCAGTTAGGTCTTTTAGGGGGTGTGGGAGAATTTAAGCCTTGATCCTGAAAGTCTCTTGAGCCAATGAAAACAGAAATCAAGGCCCATAAGATGAAAAATTAAAAATAAAATCAGACAATAAAAAGTGTTTTTAAGCATATGAAAAAATCAGTATCCTCTTATACTACTGGTGAGAATATAAAATTGTGCAAGTTATTTGGAAAATAGTTCAGAAATTTCTCAAATGATTAAACCCAGCAATTTTACCTCTTGGTAAAAATCCTAGAGAATGAAAATACGTGTTCATACTAAAACTTGTAAATGAATGTTTATAGCAGCATTATTCTTAATAGCCAAAAAGTGGAAATAATCCAAATGTCAGTCAACTGATGAATGGATATACAACTCATATGATGGAATATTATTCTGCCTTAAGAGAAATAAAGTACTGATACATGTTACAAGTTGGATAAACTTTGAAAACATGCTAAGTGAAAAAAGGTAGTCACAAACTTTCACATACTATATAATCCTTTGATATGAAAATTCACAACAGGGAAATCTGTAGAGACACAAAGTAGAATAGTGGTATCCCTTCTTGGTCTTTTGTCTAAGAGCAAGTATGGTATCTGTTCTTATCAGAAAGTAGATTAGTGGCTGCTTGTTTATAGAGAGGAGGATAATGAGGGGATAGGAGGTTGATAGCAAAAGGGTACAAGGTTTCTTCTTGAGGTAATAGAAATGTTCTAAAGTCAACTGTGGTGGTGGTTGCATATATTTATAAATATATTAAATCATTAAATTGTATATTTTAAGTGGTTTCACTATATGGTACATGACATTGCTAAGTGCTCAGTTCAGTTGCTCAGTCGTGTCTGACTCTTTGCAACCCCATGAATCGCAGCATGCCAGGCCTCCCTGTCCATCATCAACTCCCAGAGTTCACTAAGACTCACGTCCATTGAGTCGGTGATGCCATCCAGCCATCTCATCCTCTGTCGTCTCCTTTTCCTCCTGCCTCCAATCCCTCCCAGCATCAGAGTCTTTTCCAATGAGTCAACTCTTCCCATGAGGTGGCCAAAGTACTGGAGTTTCAGCTTTAGCATCATTCCTTCCAAAGAACACCCAGGGCTGATCTCCTTTAGAATGGACTGATTGGATCTCCTTGCATTCCAAGAGACTCTCACAATTCTTTTCCAACACCACAGTTCCAAAGCATCAATTCTTCGGTGCTCAGCTTTCTTCACAGTCCAACTCACCCATCCATACATGACCACTGGAAAAATCATCACCTTGACTAGATGGACCTTTGTTGGTAAAGTAATGTCTCTGCTTTTCAATATGCATCTAGGTTGGTCATAACTTTCCTTCCATGGAGTAAGCGTCTTTTAATTTCATGGATGCAATCACCATCTGCCTTGATTTTGGAGCCCCCCAAAATAAAGTCTGACGCTGTTTCCACTGTTTCCCCATCTATTTCCCATGAAGTGATGGGATCGGATGCCATGATCTTCGTTTTCTGAATGCTGAGCTTTAAGCCAGCTTTTTCACTCTCCTCTTTCACTTTCATCAAGAGGCTTTTTAGTTCCTCTTCACTTTCTGCCATAAGGGTGGTATCATCTTTGTATCTGAGGTTATTGATATTTCTCCCAGCAACCTTGATTCCAGCTTGTGCTTCTTCCAGCCCAGCGTTTCTCATGATATATTCTGCATATAAGTTAAATAAGCAAGGTGACAATATACAGTCTTGATGTACTCCTTTTCCTAATTGGAACCAGTCTGTTGTTCCATGTCCAGTTCTAACTGTTGCTTCCTGACCTGCATATAGGTTTCTCAAGAGCCAGGTCAGGTGGTCTGGTATTCCCATCTCTTTCAGAATTCTCCACAGTTTATTGTGATCCACACAATCAAAGGCTTTGGCATAGTCAATAGCAGAAATAGATG
>SJYV01052715.1:177419-210913 GCA_006410875.1 Neotragus pygmaeus | reverse complement strand
CAACCAGTCCATTCTGAAGGAGATCAACCCTGGGATTTCTTTGGAAGGAATGATGCTAAAGCTGAAACTCCAGTACTTTGGCCACCTCATGAGAAGAGCTGACTCATTGGAAAAGACTTTGATGCTGGGAGGGATTGAGAGCAAGAGAAGAAGGGGACGACCGAGGATGAGATGGCAGGATGGCATCACTGTGTCGATGGACGCGAGTCTGAGTGAACTCCAGGAGTTGGTGATGGACAGGGAGGCCTGGCGTTCTGCGATTCATGGGGTCGCAAAGAGTCAGACATGGCTGAGCGACTGAACTGTACTGAACTGATAGGCAAGGTAGAAAGCAAGACAAGTAAATCATTCTCTATGAAATTTAATTTTTCCCAGCTTAAATGGTGTTTTAAAAAAATATGTCATTATCTTAATATGGAGTTTTAAAACAGTTGCAATATTTTTACCATCTAATTAAATAGATTAACATCACTTGGAATGTGGATCTCTTAAATACAACAAAAAGTAATGTGTGTAAAAAAGCATTAATCCCTAGGGATTTCTTGGGGAAAAAAGATATGGTCAATCCATATAAAAGCAGAAGAGGAACTGCTCTATTGGGGAGTTTCCACACTTGCTTAGGGGTGTGGAATGCTGTACCCTCAATGGTAAAAGAAGTTCATTCAGGAGTCACATAAGAAAAAATGTTCCTTCCCTTTTGAAAAGCAGAATTAATGTAGTTTCAAATTAAGTAGAATCAGTGTTTACATTCTGGCTAGGACAATTCCTTCCCCCTCCTAAACTGCTTGATTATTTCAGAGTGGCCAGTTTAAAACAAACACCTCATATACTAAGTTCCCTGAGAATACTTCTATCACATGTTAATCAATCAGTAACTGTCCATAAAAAGTGGCCAAACAACGATTTACGTTTCAGAATTTTGAGGCTAGGTGGTGATGCTAAGGGTGACAATAGTGGAGGGTGGTAAAGAGGCTAAATGATAGGGACATTTACAGGGGTTTTGTAGGCTGCCTAAGTCTTAGACATTCATTTCATCACCATTTCTGTTTTCATTCCTTTGCAGGCAAGCAGAAGAGATTTTGCTACTATTTGGATCTAACTTTCTACAAAACTCATGGGTTTGCATACCATACTATGTTCTTGCAGATCCTATGTTTATGCATTACTGAAGCAAAGTCTTGGCCAATTACAGTTTTCAGAAGTGCAGAACCTCTGAACGTTCCTCCTGAAGCCCCTGGGAAAGGAGACTGATTGCTGTCATTTGAGCATCCTGTCTTGCCTCCTGAGGTGGCCTGATTAAGAAGAGCAGTGAGGTGACAGTAAGTAGTGGGGAGAGTGTCCTTTCACACTCCTTCTAGACTTCTCCACACTTCTTAATGGTTCCTTTGTTTCTCTTACTTGGACTTTGTCCAAATTTTCATTTAAACAAAGATCTTGGGTTTCAAGAAGATACAGGGCTGTCGTGGCTCATCATCTCCCATTTCTGTCTACCATGTAAAGAAATCTTTAGCTTTTATTCCTTGCTGAAGTAAGCCAGAAAGAAAAACACCAATACAGTATACTAATGCATATATATGGAATTTAGAGAGATGGTAACGATAACCCTGTATGCGAGACAGCAAAAGAGACACAGATGTATAGAACAGTCATTTGGACTCGGTGGGATGATTTGGGAGAATGGCATTGAAACATGTATAATATCATATATGAAATGAATCGCCAGTCCAGGTTCGATGCATGATACTGGATGCTTGGGGCTGGTGCACTGGGATGACCCAGAGGGATGGTATGAGGAGGGAGGAAGGAGGGGGGTTCAGGATGGGGAACACGTGTATACCTGTGGCAGATTCATGTTGATGTATAGCAAAACCAATACAATATTGTAAACTAATTAACCTCCAATTAAAAATAATTTTAAGAAACTAGCTTACTGATAACACTAATTTAAATTCCAAAAACTTACAACATAATTCTATTTTTTAATCATTTTCCCTAGTTCACTCATTAATCCAGTATACTTTTAAGCTTTCCTCTGAAGATTTGAAGATTGAGAAAACATAAAGCCAAATTTTACACTTTATCAGTATTTAGTTGAAATATATATACAAGCTTACAAAGAACAAAAGTGTAACTTTAAAAAGACAGTTTTGTAAGTCCAGTATATTTGGTATTCTAACAGGAAGAAAAATTTTATAAGTCAGAGTTCAGTTTGTGTATTTAGAGGAATTGGAAAGAATTATTCTCAGCACTGGAAATAAGACAAAGATTAATCAAGTGAAATAGCTTTTTTTAAACCATTTATCTTTTTTTTTTTTACTTTACAATATTGTGTTGGTTTTGCCATACATCAACATATTTGAATTTCCATCAAAACTTATAATCTGTAAAATTAGTAATTAATGTAAGTAGTGTTATCAACCCAGTGAAAAATTTAATTAGCTCATGACAAGAATAATGATATACATTAGAAGTTGATACACTTGTTAAAGCAATTTTAAGACCTCTGTAAAAGGTACAAATGAGTATGCTCACTTGAGTTCATAGGATTTGAAAATTAATATAAAAAGCAATGTTTATAAACTCAGAAGCAATAAACACAGAAATAAATATAGTAAAACTTTAATTTTACAAAGTTTGAAAGATGTCCTTTTAAATATAATTTTATTTTATATTTAATATATAGTTGATTTAAAACATTGTGTTCAGGCATACAGCAAAGTGATTCAGTTAAACATATATCCATTCTTTTTCAGATTTTTTGCCCATATAGATTATTACAGATTATTAAGGAAATTTCCTTGTGTCATACTGCACATTCTTGTTGATTATTTATTTTATATATATGTTCATCCAAAACTCATAATTTATCCCTTCCCCCCACGTTTTCCATTTGGTAACTATAAGTTTGTTTTTGAAGTCTGTGAGTCTGCTTCTGTCTTATAAATAAGTTCATTTGCATAATGTTTTATGCTTCTGGGATTCCCTGGTGGCTCAGATGGTAAAGTATCTGCCTGCAATGTGGGAGACCCGGGTTCGATCCCTGGGTTGGGAAGATCCCCTGGAGAAGGAAATGACAACCCACTCCAGTATTCTTGCCTAGAAAATCCCATGGAGGAGCCTGTTGGGCTACAATCCATGGGGTTGCAAAGAGTTGGACATGACTGAGCAGCTTCACTTTCAATTTCACTTTAGGTTCCATATATGTGTTATCATATGATATTTGTCTGTCTAACTACACTTCACCAGTATGATAGTCCCTAGGTCCGTTTATGTTGTTGCAAATGGCAAAGCTAGAGTAATGAAAATAATACGGTTCAGTTCAATTTAGTTGCTGCCATGTCCGACTCTGTGACCCCATGGACTGCAGCACACCAAGCTTCTCTATCACCAACTCCCGGAGCTTACTCAAACTCATGTCCAGCAAGTCAGTGATGCCATCTAATCTCGTCTTCTGTTGTCCCCTTCTCTTCCTGTCTCCGATCTTTCCCAGCATCAGGGTCTTTGCCAATGAATTAGTTCCTCGCATCAGGTGGCCAAAGTGGAGTTTCAGCTTCAGCATCAGTCCTTCCAATGAATGTTCAGGTCTGATTTCCTTTAGGATGGACTGTTTGGATCTCCCTGCAGCCCAAGGGACTCTCGAGAGTCTTCTCCAACACCACAGTTCAAAAGCATCAATTCTTTGACACTCAGCTTTCTATCTAGTCCAATTCTTACATCCATCCATGACTACTGGAAAAACCATAGCTTTGACTAGATAGACCTGTGTTGTCAAAGGAATGTCTCTGCTTTTTAATATGCAGTCTAGGTTGGTCATAGCTTTTCTTTCAAAGAGCAAGTGTCTTTTAATTTCATGGCAGTAATCACCATCTGCAGTGACTTTGGAGCCCAAGAAAATAAAGTTTGTCACTATTTCCATTGTTTCCCCATCTATTTTCCGTGAAGTGATAGTATGGTACTGGCACAAAAACAGAAATATAGACCAATGGAACAAGATAGAAAGCCCAGAAATAAATCCACACACTTTTAGTCAATTAATCTACAACAAAGGAGGCAAGAATATACAATGAAAAAAAGACAGTATCTTCAATAAATAGTGCTGGGAAAACTAGACAACTACATGTAAAAGAATGAAACTAGAACATTTTCTAACACCATACCAAAAAAAAAAAAAAAGGCAAAATGAATTAAAGACCTAAATGTAAGACTGGATACTATAAAACTCTTAGAGGAAAACATAGGCAGAAAACTCTTTGGCACAAATTGCAGAAATACCTTTTGGATGTACCTCCCAGAGTAATGAAACTACAAACAAAAAATAAATAGGACATAATTAATCTTTAATTTTCAAATCCTTTGAACTCAAGTGAGCAGACTGACTTGGAGTTTTACAAGGGTCTTAAAATTGCTTTAACAAGTATATCAACTTCTAATGCATATCATTATTCTTGCCATGAGCTAATTAAAAAGAAAGATAACCCATAGAGTGGAAGAAAATATTTGCAAAAGAAGCAACTGACAAGAGGTTAAATTCCAAAATACAAACAGCTCATACAGCTCAAATCAAACAAACAAGCAAGCCAATCAAAAAATGGGCAGAAGATATAAATAGACATTTGCCAAAAGAAGACATACAGATGGCCAAAAAGCACATGAAAAGATGTTCAACATCCACTACTATAGAAATGCAAATCAAAATTACAGTGAGGTATCACCACACACCAGTCATATTGACCATCATAAAAAGTCTACCAACAATAAATGCTGCGAGAGTGTGGAGAAAAGGGATCCCTTCTATACTGTTGGTGGGAATGCAAATTGGTACAACCCTTATGAAGGACAGTATGAAAGTTCCTTAAAAAAAAAAAAAAGCTAAAACTCTAACTACAATAAGATCCAGCAATCCCACTCCTGGGCATATATCCAGAGGGAAAGAAAAACCATAATTTGAAACTATACATGCATCCCAATGCTTATTGCAGCACTATTTATAATAACCAAGACATGGAAGCAACATAAATGTCCATCTACAAAGGAATGGGTAAAGATGTGGTACATATATACAGTGGAATATTATTCAGCCTTTATAAAGAAGGAAATAATGTCATTTGCAGCAATGTGGATGGACCTATATATTATGAAAAGTCTCTTTTTTAAAATTCCTAGATCATTAGATAATATAAAACAATTTGAGATTATGCTATTATATATATATATGGTAGATTATGCTATTATATTATATATATATAACTGCTTGCTTGCTTGCTTGCTAAGTCGCTTCAGTAATGTCTGACTCTGTGCCACCCCATAGACAGCAGCCCACCAGGCTCCACCATCCCTGGGATTCTCCAGGCAAGAACACTGGAGTGGGTTGCCATTTCCTTCTCCAATGCATGAAAGTGAAAAGTGAAGTCACTCAGTCATGTCCAACTCTTAGCGGCCCCATGGACTGCAGCCCACCAGGCTCCTCTGTCCATGGGATTTTCCAGGTAAGAGTACTGGAGTGGGTGCCATCGCCTTCTCTGATATAGAATCAATAACCAGTTGTGCATGTGACTGGTGATAGAAGCAAGATTTGATGCTATAAAGAGCAATGTTGCATAGGAACCTGAAATGTCAGGTCCATGAATCAAGGCAAATTGGAAGTGGTCAAACAAGAGATGGCAAGGGTGAACGTCGACATTCTAGCAATCAGTGAACTAAAATGGACTGGAATCAGTGAATTTAACTCAGATGACCATTATATCTACTACTGTGGGCAGGAATCCCTCAGAAGAAATGGAGTAGCCATCATGGTCAACAAAAGAGTCCGAAATGCAGTACTTGGATGCAATCTCAAAAACAACAGAATGATCTCTGTTTGTTTCCAAGGCAAACCATTCAATATCACAGTTATCCAAGTCTATGCCCCAACCAGTAATGCTGAAGAAGCTGAAGTTGAACAGTTTTATGAAGACCTATAAGATCTTTTAGAACGAACACCCAAAAAAGACGTCCTTTTCATTATAGANGCCTTGTCTAGACGGACCTTAGTCGGCAAAGTAATGTCTCTGCTCTTGAATATACTATCTAGGTTGGTCATAACTTTTCTTCCAAGGACTAAGCATCTTCTAATTTCATGGCTGCAGTCACCATCTGCAGTGATTTTGGAGCCCAAAAATATAAAGTCTGACACTGTATTTCACTGGAATTAGGTTGGTATTAATCTGAAGTACGTTGTGAAAAGCTGAGGCATACTGTAGCTTCAATATCAAACACTAACAATAATTTTTAAGAAGTAAAAAGAATCTCAGGCATTTAAATAGCACAACAGAAAAGAAACAGAAAGCAGTAAAGGAGGAACAGAGAAAAACATAAGACATAGAACACAAGTATCAAAATGGCAGAAACAAACCCATCATACTGGTGATTTCATTAAAATAAATGCAGGGACTTCTCTACTGGTCTAGTGGCTAAGACTCAACACTCCTAAGGCAGGAGCCCCAGCTTTGATCCCTGGTGAGGGAACTAGATCCCATACGCAACAACTAAGAGCTGTTAAACTAAAAGTACTCCTGTACCACAAGGAAGATAGAAGATCCCGCATACTGCAACTAAGACCCAGCACAACCAAATAAATATATATATTTTTAAATAAATTGATTAAGGGAGAAAATATTTGCAAATGAAATGACCAATAAGAGGTTAATCTCAAAAACACAAAAAAAGCTCATACAACTTGACAGCAAAAAAGCAAACAAGCTGATTAAAAAACAAGAACTGACCAGACATTTTCCCAAAGACACACACAGGCCAACAGGCACAGGAAAAGATGCCCAACACTGTTAATTATCAGAGTAACACAAATTAAAACCACAATGAAATATCACCTCACAACTGTTAGAATGGCTATTGTCAAAAAGACCACAAATAACAAATGCTGGGCAGGATGTGAAGAAAAGGGAACCCTTGTACACTGTTGGTTAGGATATAAATTGGTGCAGCGGCTGTGGAAAACAGTAAGACTCAGCAATTCCACTCCTGGATAAATATCAGATAAAAAAGAAAACACTAATTTGAAAAGATGCCAGCACCCCAATGTTCACGTGAGTGAGTGGGCTCCATTGTATCTGGTTCATTGAAACCCCATGGACTGTAGCCTGCCAGGCTCCTCTGTCCATGGAATTTACCAGGCAAGAATACTGGAGTGGGCTGCCATTTCCTACTCTGGGGATCTTCTCAATCCTAGGAACAAACCTGCATTTCTGGAGTCTCTTGCATTGGTAGGTGGATTCTTTACTCTGAGCCACCTGGGAAGCCCTCCAATGTTCACGGCAGCATTATTTTCAGTTTCCATATTATGGAAGCAACCTAAGTGTCCATCAATAGATGAATGGATAAAGAAGATGTGGTTTTTAGTATATACGTATGTGTGTTTAAGTGTTTATTACAATGGACTACTACTTAGCCATTTAAAAATAATGAAAGTTTGCAGTTTTCTTATGTTAAGTCAGACACACAAAGACAAATGTTGTATGATACCATTTATATGTACAATCTAAAAAATAAAACTAATGAACAGACTCACAGATAGAGAACAAACTAGCAGTTACCAGTGGGAAGAGAAAAGGGAAGGGCTAAATAGGGACGGGGGTTAAGAGGTACAAACTACTGTGCATAAAATAAATAAGGTACAAGGGTATATTGTACAACACAGGGAATGCAGCTAGTATTTCTTAATAACTATAAATGGAGTATGGCCTTTAAAAATTGTAAATCACTATGCTGTACTCTTGAAACTTATACATGAACTGCACCTCAATTAAAAGATTTTTTTAACAACTGTAAAACAAAATGGATTACATACGCCAATCAAAAGGCAGGGGTTATCAAACTGAATAAAAAACTTATATCCTGTCTACAAGAGACACACTTAAGATTCAAAAACAAAACCAGGTTAAAAGTGGAAGGATGGGAAATGATATACAGCTTACAACTAACCATAAGAAAGCTGGAGTCACTGTGTAAGTATCATATAAAACCGACTTTAGGACCAAAGAACTGAGATTCTTGGCAAAAAGTCTTAAAGAAATGTTTTCCTCCTTTGCTTTGTAACTTGAAAGGAAAGAAGATACAAATTTAATAACTGTCCCTCCCCCACAGGAGAAGGAAATGGCAACCCACTCCGGTATTCTTAGCTGGGAAATCCCATGGACAGAGGAGCCTGACGGGCTACTGTCTGTGGAGTCACAAAGAGTCAAACATGACTGAGCAACTAAACCACCACCTCCTCCTCTATTAGCCATTTCTATGCTTTTTTTTATTGTGGTAAAATGTACATAACATAAAAATTACCATTTTACATGTACGGAGTTCTGCACCGTTAGGTAAATTCATTGTTGTGCCACCCTCGCTACCATCCGCTGACAAAACTCCCATGTTTAAAAGAATACATTCTATAAGAATATGAGTACTGGCCTCCTCTGGTGGTCTAGTGGTTAAAAATAAACCTGCCAGTGCAGGGGACACAGGTTCAATCCCTGGTCAGGGAAGATCCCACATGATGTGGAGCAACAAAGCCCTCGAACTGCAACTACTGAGCCCACATGCCCCAGCTACTGAAGCCCATGTCGTTAGAGCCCACGTTCCACAGCAAGTATAGCCGCTGCAGTAAGAAACCCATGCACCGCAACAAAGAATAGCCCCCGCTCATTCCAACTAGAGAAAGCCTGCGTGTAGCAACAAAGACCCGGCACAGCTGGGTGGGGGGCGGGGGGAGTAAATCTCAAAAAAAATAATAATATGAGTAACTGGATTCTTAAGAGTTTTGACCTTTCATTAAGCACACTCCAAGGGTAAATCAGAGTGCTTGTGGGGGAAAGAAATGCAGATCCGGTAATATATATTTTACAAAACTAATATTTTACTGAAATCAGCACTCTCTTCTTTTTTCTGACAGTGCAATAAAAACCTAGAGGCAATTCTCAGATAATGACAGCAGCAGCTAGTATTAAATAAACAAGATAGTACTTAAAAGTCCATAACACACATCATTTAATTTTAGGAAGATCCTAACACTTTCATCTTAGGATGGACAAAAGGTTCAAAGAGGTTAACTGCCCAAGGGCACTCAATTAGTAGGTAGTGTAAAACCAGGCTGAATTCGTGTTCATAGTTCAGGTGTTCTTAGAACACATTAAACATTATCTCCCCCAAAGTTAGTACAAGCTCTAGAAAAATCAAAGTCCATGGTACATAAGGTACTACATAAGCAGCACCTCAGTAGAGATTGTTTTGTTCTTCTGCCACAACGTCCTCTGCTCCAGTCTGCCTCCAGTTCCCTTCTACCAACACTGGGAAAGACTGTCCCAGATGTTTAGATCAAATGGGAGAGAAGTCTAGCTTCCTTGAGAGGAATACTTAAAACACTATGCCAGACCTATTAGTTAAAGCTAAAAAAGAAACTGAGATATGGGTCAGGTCTTCGGCTAGTGGATTAGCAGTAGTGAGCCCTATACAGAGGCTGATGGAGAGAGAGAAACAAAATGTAATGTCAAGGCAAGGGTAGGAGATAACAATAGTACCAACCTAGATAGTATATTCAAAAGCAGAGACATTACTTTGCCAACTAAGGTCTGTCTAGTCAAGGCTATGGTTTTTCCTGTGGTCATGTATGGATGTGAGAGTTGGACTATGAAGAAGGCTGAGCNGAAAAGTTATGACCAACCTAGATAGTATATTCAAAAGCAGAGACTTTACTTTGCCGACTAAGGTCCGTCTAGTCAAGGCTATGGTTTTTCCTGTGGTCATGTATGGATGTGAGAGTTGGACTATGAAGAAGGCTGAGCGCTGAAGAATTGATGCTTTTGAACTGTGGTGTTGGAGAAGACTCTTGAGAGTCCCTTGGACTGCAAGGAGATCCAACCAGTCCATTCTGAAGGAGATCAGCCCTGGAATTTCTTCTGAAGGAATGATGCTAAAGCTGAAACTCCAGTATTTTGGCCACCTCATGCGAAGAGTTGAATCATTGGAAAAGACTCTTATGCTGGGAGAGATTGGGGGCAGAGGAGAGGGGGACGACCAAGGATGAGATGGCTGGATGGCATCACGGACTCGATGGACATGAGTCTGAGTGAACTCCGAGAGATGGTAATGAACAGGGAGGCCTGGGGTGCTGCAATTCATGGGGCTACAAAGAGTCAGACATGACTGAGCGACTGAACTGAACTGAACTGAGATAGCTAACATCTGCAAATGCAGCAAGTAGATGAAAAGGTCAAAGTTTATAAATGGTCTATCTATAACTGTAATCACAAGACAATAGAGTCAATACACTAAAACACACATTTTTGATTCTAGTTATTATGGAGCAAAGAGCCAGAAAATCAGATGTGACAGCAGACAGGAAACTTAATCTGTCACCCTCCAAACTCTAAATCTCACATAAAATAAATAAATTCTTGACAGTCAACATATAGGTTTAACTGGTAGTTGGTAGCCATTTCAAGTTCCATTGCAATATAGAGCAAATAAAAGAAAATGAAATCTTGCTTCAGAAGTTTTAGAAGACAGCTCATAAAACAAAGTTAAATAATGCATGAAAATAATTAACGAACCAATCATGAATCTAAACATATTTCCTGCTCCTCTTAGCAACCATTTATCTTTCAACAACTTGCCTGGTTTCAGTCACTATAAGTCATAGGCTATAATTCCCTGGTCTATTGTAAATCATACATCTAAAATTTTATGTCTCTGAAATACTTTGAGAATTAGAATAAGTAACAAAATGCAAGCTTGTGCAAAGTGATTAGACATGCATTTTTTCCTCTTGGAACCTTTTGTTACTTCCTTGGTGGGTGATTTTGAAAGTTTAATAGTAGTCACGAAAATGTGTTGACATACTCTTCACCACTTTGCAATAGCTTCCAAAACTGGAGTTCAGTTCAGTTTAGTTCAGTTGCTCAGTCATGTTCGACTCTTTGTGACCCCATGAATTACAGCATACTAGGCCTCCCAGTCCATCACCAACTCCTGGAGTTCACTCAAACTCACGTGCATTGAGTTGGTGATGCCATCCAGCCATCTCATCCTTGGTTGTCCCCTTCTCCTCCTGCCCCCAATCCCTCCCAGCATCAGAGTCTTTTCCAATGAGTCAACTCTTCACAAGAGGTGGCCAAAGTATTGGAGTTTCAGCTTTAGCTGATCTCCTTTAGAATGGACTGGTTGGATCTTATTGCAGTCCAAGGGACTCTCAAGAGTCTTCTTCAACACCACAATTCAAAAGCATCAATTCTTCAACATTCAGTTCTCTTCACTGTCCAACTCTCACATCCATACATGACTACTGGAAAAACCATAGCCTTGACTAGACGGACCTTTGTTGGCAAAGTAATGTCTCTGTTTTTCAATATGCTATCTAGGTTGGTCATAATTTTCCTTCTAAGGAGTAAACATCTTTAAATTTCATGGCTGCAGTCACCATCTGCAGTGATTTTGGAGCCCAGAAAAACAAAGTCTGACACTGTTTCCACTGTTTCCCCCAGCAATCCACTCCAGTATTCTAGCCTGTAAAATTCTGAGGACAGCGGGACTTGGTGGGCTGCAGTCTACGGGGTTGCAAAGAGTTAGCCACGACTGAGCACAATAACCTCCAGAACAGGCCTCCTTATATGCAAAAAGAGCCCGATGCTGGGGAATGTGACTTCAGCCTCTACATTAGTTTTGGGTAGAGCAAACTGCATAATTGTATATTGGAACTGTTTTAAGCCTCAATAAGTGGTGATGGTGGTTACTTGTTTGCTTGTTTCTCCCTTCTTACTGCATTCGTTCAGAATTGTTCCTGCATTGCATCACTCTTTCCTTGGACTTTTTTTTTTTTTCTTTATTTTGCTTTACAATACTGTATTGGT
Source organism: Neotragus pygmaeus (assembly GCA_006410875.1). Classification (NCBI taxonomy): domain Eukaryota; kingdom Metazoa; phylum Chordata; class Mammalia; order Artiodactyla; family Bovidae; genus Neotragus; species Neotragus pygmaeus. The sequence continues at coordinate 199,025 of SJYV01052715.1, read as the reverse complement.
TTTGCCATACATTGACATGAATCAGCCATGGGTGTACATGAGTTCCCAATCTTGAACATTAACCTTTAACCTGTAATTTTAATTTATTCAACTGTTAAAAATTCATTTGATTGTGAGCAAATTTTGTCATAATTCTCCCACTTCACTGGTTTGTTTAGACAAATAAGGACAACTTCTTCCACTGAGTCAGAAGTTGGTTCCCTAGTTTCAACATGTAATAATACCTCACATGGTTTCTTCTTTCCATAATTTTTTTTTTTATGGCTAGCTTACTTTCAATCCTTTTCCTCTGTGTCTGTATTTAGTGAGTCTGTATTTATTACTTTATGAGCTACTTCTGCCAGTATTAACATAATACAGAAGGGAAAGTCTTCAAGAATTTTGAGTAGTTATCAAGGAGCTTAACTTCCCTTGTAGCTCAGTCAGTAAAAAATTTGTCTGCAATGCAGGAGACCCGGGTTCGATCCCTGGATTGGGAAGATCCCCTGGAGAAGGAAATGGCAACCCACTCCAGTATCCTTGCCTGGAAAATCTCATGGACAGAGGAATCTGGTGGATTGCAGTCCATGGGGTCGCAAAGAGTCGGGCATGACGGAGCGACTAACACAACACAATATTATACTATTGTCATAAAATGAATGGACACAATGGTGTCTGTAGCATTTACCTTTCCAGGAGGTGTGGATAGTGGTGGAGAATAAATACCTGCCAATATATAGGCTGTCAGTTTTTTTGAAAGCATAGTGACCACTGCTCCTGTGTAAGACTTCCTAAAGAGACTTCTATTTTGAGAAAAATTTGCCTATAATTTGCCTTGACCTTCATAGTAAGTGTAATTTAGTTTATCTTGTACTTACCTTTGCTTTTCTGAGAACTGAAGGAGCTATAAATCCTTATAAGTTTAAACATTTACAATTCTGAATATCCAAGAGAACTGGTCAACCCCACCATCATATTCTGCCCCCTTTTGCTGTTATTTAAGAGCTATGTTCCTGTGGGTTTTGACATGGAGATAGAATTTATTTTGGGAAAGAAATAACAAGCAAGAGCAATGATATCTTTATAAGTTTTCATCAATTCATTAATTTTGTCATTCATTCATTTATCCAGAAGTGCTTATTGAACAAATGGTGTGGGATAGGCATTAGTGGTACTGCAGAAGACTCTTGAGAGTCTGTGGAACAGCAAGTAGACAAACCAATCAATACCAAAGGAAACCAATGCTGAATATTCATTGGAAGGACTGATGTTGAAGATGAAGCTTCAGTACTTTGGTCACATGATGCGAATAGCCAACTCATTAAAAAAAGACTCTGATATTTTGGAAAAGATTGAAGGCAAAAGGAGAAGGGAACAGCAGAGGATACGATGCTTAGATAGCATCACCAACTCAATGAACACGAGTTTGACATGGGGTCACAGTTGGACATGCCTTAACAACTGAACAGCAGCAAGGCATTATTTTAATTGCTGGGCAAAATAGGCAAAAATCTCATTCTACTGTTCTCAAAGGGTAGCTTCAAATACCTGTGAATAACAAAATGATCCCAAAAGATTTCAGCTCCCTAAAGATTTCTGTATCACTGAAACCTCCTCTCCTTTCTAGGAAGTACTGCATCTTGTGCAAAGTGATAGTGCAGATCACTTACCTGATGCATGACAAGACCAAATTTTCTCATAGACAAAAATGTGTGGTTCACAAAAAACAAGGAAAGATCAGTCTTGTTTGCCATAGAGATAGGCAATTCTTCCTTTAAATAATTTCCATTGTATCAATATTTTCCCAATCCTTTTATTTCATTAAGCATCCATTAGATATTTTTCTGCTTTCTGCTTTTATATGACAACATACTATTTATATATTTCTCCTATAATTCTCTGTTATTTGCAATAACTCATGATCAAATGGGTATTTTGTTCTACACTTCATGAAATATTTTCTCCTAAAGAACATCGTTAAGTTTTTCTATGCTGGATAAAGAAAAATTTGACTCTTGTTTGCTAGCCAAGGAAAACTGCATAGCCAGTGTATATCAAAATATGCTCAATTTCATTAGTAATAAAGGGATTACAGATTTAAACCAATATTATTGTACACCTACTAGATTGGCTAAATTTTAATTTTATATTTGCAACAATAAAAAGCATTGATAAGAATGTAACTCAAAGGGAACTTTCACACCCCTCTGGTAGGTAACTAAATTAAAAATTGTTTTGAGAATAATTTAGTCACATCAAGGAAAAATTTGTGTATATATATATATATATATATATATATGTTGACTCAATTTCCACTTCTAGATATATACCTAAAATAAACTGTAGCATGAAAACTGCATTTATATAAACTCATATCATTCATACATCAGTGAAAAGGGTTGAATTAAAATTGTATGTATTAACATAAATTCTCCAGAACATACTCTTGATCAATGATTGAATGTTGCAGGCTACATGAAGGATGATACCATTTATGTAAAAGATACAAGTACACAAAACGGTACTGATCTGCATCCATTAAAAAAATGCATCAATTTTTGGCTGGGTCCGGGTTCCTACTCAAGGAATATGCATAGCAATTTCTTTGAGTTCTTCTGCGGAACGGGGCCCCACCCAGGTAGAAGATGATAATTTCAGGCTGAGCACAATATTCCTGGAGCACTCTCCTCACCATCAACAAATCACACACCCTGAAGCCCTCGCCCCAAATTTTGCCTTCCTTTTCTGGGCCCAGTGATGACCATCCTGCTTAGCCTCTTGTTTGACCTCTGTCTGTTTCATCTCTGACACGATCCAACAGTTTCAGGTAACTTGCTATAACTACAAGGGTGGAAGTTAGTTTCAGATATGGAATGCCTTGACTTAGATGAAATAGAGACTTCTCTGCTAAGCAGTACTACGTCCATGCCTAGCAAGAAGTAGTTACAGAAGGAAGAGACCTCCACCCCAATTCCCAGTATCTTGAGTATGAAGTCTCTCAGAGTGGAGTTGTTAGAGGAAGCACACTGACTGAAACCACCCACCCTGGTCAGGCACCATAGTAACCATCTGCATGAATTGTTTTATGACAGGAGATCCTGTTAAGAAACACAGAACTTATAAGCCAGCACTAACCAGAAGAGTATGGGAAAAGTCAAAAGGAGACGTCACATGTCCATCCACCTCCCAGAATCCTACTTGTTGGCATGCATCTTGGTTGAATAATGTGTGTGCCACCAGGATGTACTCTGAGCCATATGATTGGCCAAAGACAACTCGGAAACTAATCCCTTACCATAAAACACAGGACTGAGAGCCATGTGGCAGAGCAGATCTCTTGGGTTCCCTGCCCTACTGCCCTCTTCCCAGGCAAGCTTTCCCAATACAGTCTGTTGCTTTGCCTAAATAAATAAGTAAACAGTGCATCCATTTTTAGTAAAAGGATATGCACAGAAATGATGAATACCACTTTTAGGATCACTGTTATCTCTAAGCAGACAAGTAGGAGAACTGGATAAGAGAAGAGTGCATAGGGGACTTAAATTCATATCTGTAATTTTATAAAACACCTGAACTAAATTTACAAAATGGTTAGATCTGAAAAAATTTGGGTTTGAGTTAAGTTATTCATTATTCTATTTTTCCTGGATGTTTGAAATATTTTAAAGTGAAAAAAGATAGTATATGTCAATAGTATAAAGGTGGTTTGTAACAGAAGTTAGGAAACCTGGGATCAGCTGGAAATATGTATCCTTTCTTGTGCAGTGAGCAAACACTGAATTTGGAATGATCTGAACATCTACTAATTAGAGAAACTATTTTATCAGGTTGTATGAGGCCTCAGTATCTGCACAACAGAATCATGTGAGGTGTCTACAAAAGTAAATTGGGGTTAACTCTTAAAGATTCTGATTTAATTGACCTAAAGAGGACATCAGTAATTTTTTTAAAGTTCCCTGAGTAATTCTAATATACAGTCAGGGTTGAGAGCCACAGGCTGGGGTAAAATATTCCTCAATACATTAATACTTGTATCTTTGATTCTAACTTAAGTAATTTTCTGAGGTTTAGAGTTGGATACAGAAAAGGGAAGAGAGATTTCATGTAGGATACATAATTATTCTGATCACTGGAAAATTTATATAATTGACAGAGAAAGTTTCTTGGAAGTTCTGTTAGTGAAAGACTATCTACTATCCAAAAAATAATCCATAGTTCTTATGTTGATGAAAGTCAGTTTCTGAAACATTGAAGTCAAAGATTAGGCCTTGGAATGTAGAAACACACATATTTACCTTGAGAAACCTTGTCAAGTGGCCAGCCAGTCATATTTTCTCAACATCTCACCCTTTCTTTCTACCTGATCATATAGATCCATATAAAATATTTGACTTATCATTATCCTCAAGTAAAGTGCAAATATTTTAATATGCCATATAAGACTTATGAGCAGGGCCCTTTTGTCTTTTTGATTTTGACTTCCCTTCCACACTACTGGATCACATGCCTTACAACCTAAAGTTGCCAAATCTCTGAGCTTTCATCCTCGAACAAGCTATTCCCTCACCAATATATTATTCCAACTCCTTTTACATGATTATTACCATTGCTCCTCTTTTGGACTACTATTCATCTCTCAGGCTTCAAGCTTGGAGCTCCCAACCCCTGCGGAATACTTCTTTTTCACCGTTTAACTGTGCTCAGTGCTATTAGAGCTAGAAGGAAGTGTGCAATGCATAGGAAATAAATGAACTTTTAAAAGTCACATTTCTATTTTTTAGAATGAACTGCTTTCTTTTATCATGGGTTGCCTTTATCTCAGAGAGAGATTCACCCCTTTCCCACCCTTACAATATTGCTACAATTTGTGTGCCTGCGTATTCTGTTGCTCAGTCATATCCAACTCTTTGCAAACCCAATGGATTGTAGCCCACAAGGCTCTTCTGTCCATGGAAATTTTCAGGCAAGAATACTGAAGTAAATTACCATTTCCTCCTCCAGGAGATCTTCCTGACAGCCCTCTTCCTGACAGGATCAAATTCACATCTCCTGTGTCACTTGCATTAGCAGATAGAGTCTTCCCTGCTAAGGCACCTGGAAAACCCTCAAAATGATTTCTCTCAAAACATTGAGTCTCCTATATATTTTTTTTCTCCTCTTGAAGTGCTTTTTTCGTCATTCACACATTTGGCCTACATTAATCAAGAATTTACTCTGCTCTAGGCCTTGAGCTGATTCTTGGGAAAACAGTTTTGATAAGGTTCATTAACTCCGACTCATCCTTAGGGTCTCATTTCAGGCCTTACTTCTCCCAAGGAACATTCCTGACTCCTCACATTCAGGCTTATGCCCCTCCAGCATCTCCCACAGCACTCTGGACTGCCCATATCCTAGGGCTTTGCATACTCTAAAATCACCTGTTTATTTGCCTATATACCTCTATTCACCTTCATGCTTTAAAATCTGTGAAGAAAAATTTACTTTGTGCGTCCCTGGTGGCTCAGCTGGTAAAGAATCCACCTGCAATGTGAAAGACCTGCGTTTGATCCCTGGGTTGGGAAGATTCGCTGGAGAAGGGAACTCATGCCAGTATTCTTGCCTGGAGAATTCCATGGACTGTATAGTCCAAGGGGTCACAAAGAGTTGGACATAACTGAGCATCCCCCCACTGGCATATCCCCACTAACTAAGCAATGCCTGATACCATATTAGGGCTTAATACGTATTTATGGATATTTTTTTATCAGTTCAGTCACTCAGTCATGTCTGACTCTTTTTGACCCCATGCACTGCAGCACACCAGGCTTCCTTATCACTAACTCCTGGAGCTTACTCAAAATCATGTCCATTGAGTCAGTGATGCCCTCCAACCATCTCATCCTCTGTAGTCCCCTTCTCCTCCCGCTTTCAATCTTTTCCAAGGAGTCAGTTCTTCGCATCAGGCAGCCAAAGTATTGGAGCTCCAGCTTCAGCATCAGTCCTTCCAAAGGATATTCAGGACTGATTTCCTTTAAGATAAACTGGTTGGATCTCCTTTCAGTCCAAGAGACCCTCAAGAGTCTCCTCCAACAGCAGTTCAAAAGCATCAATTCCTCAGCAATCAGCCTTCTTTATTATAGTCCAATTCTCACATCCATACATGACTACTGGAAAAAAACATAACTTTGACTAGACATACCTTTGTTGGCACAGTAATTTCTCTGTTTTTTAATAAGCTGTCTAGATTGGTCATAACTTTTCTTCCAAAGAGCAAGAGTCTTTTAATTTCATGACTGCAGTCACCATCTGCAGTGATTTTGGAGCCCCAAAGAAAAATAAAGCCTGTCACTGTTTCCACTGTTTTCCCATCTGTAGTGAAGTGATGAGACCGGATTCCATTATCTTAGTTTTCTGAATGTTGAGTTCTAAGCCAACTTTTTCACTCTCCTCTTTCACTTTCATCAAGAAGCTCTTTAGTTCTTTTTCACTTTCTGCCATAAGGGTGGCGTCATCTGCATATTTGAGGTTATTGATATTTCTCCTGGCAATCTTGATTCCAGCTTGCGTTTCTTCCAGTCCAGCGTTTCTCATGATGTACTCTGCATATAAGTTAAATAAGCAGGGTGACAATACACAGCCTTGACGTACTCCGTTGCCAATTTGGAAGCAGTCTGTTGTTCCATGTCCAGTTCTAACTGTTGCTTCCTGACCTGCATAAAGATTCCTCAAGAGGCAAGTCAGGTGGTATGCTATTCCTATCTCTTTAAGAATTTTCCACAGTTTGTTGTGGTCCACACAGTCAGAGGCTTTGGTGTAGTCAATAAAGCAGAAATAGATGTTTTTCTGGAATACTCTTGCTTTTTTTATGATACAACAGATTTTTGGCAACGGATATTTGTTGATGGTGCTATCAAAATGGATTTTTGCTATCAACCTCCAGGAATGTAGAACTAGGATTTGGGGGAAAGATAGAATGTGAAATATAGATTAAAAATTTGCAGCCCAGAAAAGGTGTGAAGTGATAAGTAGTTATAAGCTGTGAGTAGCTGGCAATGGCACCCCACTCCAGTACTCTTGCCTGGAAAATCCCATGGATGGAGGAGCCTGGTAGGCTGCAGTCCATGGGGTCGCGAAGAGTCGGACACGACTGAGCGACTTCACTTTTTTCACTTTTTACTTTCATGCATTGGAGAAGGAAATGGCAACCCACTCCAGTGTTCTTGCCTGGAGAATCCCAGGGACGGGGGAGCCTGGTGGGCTTCCGTCTATGGGGTCGCACAGAGTCGGACTCGACTGAAATGACTTAGCAGTAGCAGCAGCTATAAGGTAGCTATATATAAGTATGTATATAAGTAGCTATAAGTTCTGTGAGTTAATTCGCACAGAAAGCAGAAGCACAGTGACTGGCTTGGGAGATATCTTCTGTCCGATGTGAAATGGCCTGTAGCTGATGATGCTATAGCTAGAGGTCCTCTTGCTGTTTTACCTCTACATGACTCAGGCTGTTTACTGCAAGCACTGGGATCCCCAGTCCTTGGGCTTCTTTCTTATGATGAAGGAATATTGGGCCCAAAGCAGGCAAGTCAGAACTGTTTGAGAGCCATGCTCCCCTAAGAAATTCTGAACTAATGATAAATGCGGTGTTGGTAGAAAAACATCCCACTTCACTGCTTCTCTGTTGACCCCAAAGTAGTACCATAAGTCTCCTTACAACGGCTGTATATGCTCTATGGTCTTTTATAAATTTTACCCAAATGCAATAATATTTTTTCCATAGTATAGTATAATTATGATATTATATATTTTAATGCCAGTTTATTGTTTACAATTATTTTCATATTAATTATTTTTTAATCCTCACAATAACCTTGTGATATATGTTTCACTTATCCTAGGCCCTACATTTAAAAAATACATTTCTAAAATTTTCATACATATGACTTTAATATTCACATGATATTCCACCAAACATATTCCAAAATTGACCTAACCACTTACCCAATTTAATGATAAGTCCAGATTCCTATCCAAAAGATTGAATGACAGCTGGTAAAGTTTTAGGTTTACAGCATTTATACAAAGTTTTATTTTATAACACCTGGTTGTTTTCCAATTTAATTGGTGAATCAAAATCCTAACTTCCTTCTGGAATGTTCCTTCCTTATATTCCCTCCTAGACACTAATTTATTTGAAAACCCTTCTAACCCATTAACCTAATTTTTAATTTTAAAATTGCTGTAGTACCTTAAATTATTTTAGTGTGAATAATATGATAATGTTGTGGTGGTACAGGGAAATCCAATAATTTCTCTCTTGGTGTTATCTCTCCCACTCCAGCCCCAAGGAATCCACAGGGTGCTGTATGCATCTAATTCTCTTTCTTTGAAGAATATTATTCTTTGTAGTCTAAGTTTCTGGTTTTCTTTCTATTCCTTATGCTCTATTTATGATATAAATCCAGAGATCTTGTAACTCCAGAGAGCCCAGATTAAATTTCCATCTCAATAACCTGAATTTAGTCCAGTTCTTTTCTTTACCTAGCTCTTAAATTGCCACCATTATTGATTGCCCCCTCCCTGTCATCCCATTTACCTACCTTCTACATGCAGAGCAAATCACTCTCCAGTTCTGGTTGTCAACACAGAGTATATAAAGTGTTAATTGTATTTCCCACCATGGCTTCCCATCTCCATTCATATGGGGCTTTTTTTTCTCAAAGTGGTATCTTAATGGTATCTTAGGTTCTTCTTCAACAGACCTAAGACTGGAGATTCTGATTCTAGTCTCATGTCTATTACTTTCTAAGCGAAAGACTTAGGCCAAGTCACATTTCTTCTCTGGATCTCTGTTTTCTCATTTGTAACAGGGGTTTATCTTATACCATTTAAGAATTGTTTCAACTCTTTGTGTGCTATGATTTTTAAGTCTGTTAGTACTGTCAGAACTGACCTACTGAATATAGGTCTACAGTCTCACCCATAGAAACTGCTTTTATCCCACCCTTTTCAGTTCAGCTGTCCTTGCTCTTAGGAAATGAATTACTGTCCAAGGTCCTGGCTTGCCACATGTTTGAGGGCATACAGCGGAACCAGAATACAAAAGTCGATAAGAAATATTGTAGAAATAATTGCTGAGGGTTGCTGGCTTATGTTCATGCTGACTAAAGAAATTTGTGCTCTGTGAAACTTTTAATCATAACAGTTTTCTAATACTTTTTTAAATGAGCAGCAATTTTAGACAATACAGTTGGCTATTTGTACAAAAGATCCTTTGGTCCTTTTGGAAAACCCCAATATCAAACTAAGAAAGACCGGTGCTTTCTGCAGGATTGCAAAGAAGTATATTTCACCCCAGGACTTCCATGAAATCTAAGAATCACCTATGTTCTTAAATAATCTAGTGGAATGACTAGACAGCAGAAAAAAAATATCTAGTGTTTGGTTTTGTTTCTTAATTCTTCCAAATTCTCTTTAAGGACATGTTTTTAAGGATATTTACATACCAACAATTAATAAATACAAATTAAACCTTAACTTCACTGAATACTTCATTATATCATTTGGTCAAGACTATGATCTTTTTTGGGGGAGAGGAGAGGGCAAGGAGCAGGGAGGTGGTTAGGAAATGGCAACTCACTCCAGTATTCTTGCCTGGTAAATTTCATGTTCAGAAGGTCCTGTTGGATCACAGTCCCTAGGGTCACAAGGAGTCAGACACAACTGTACATGCACACACACACACACAAACACACACATGATCTTTTCTAAGTATTTGGAATTATAGCATTTAAGAGCTGGAATGGACTTTTAGAAATAACATGATTTGGTGGTTTCTAAATATGGCTGGTCATCACAATCACCCAGGAGCATGTTAAAGATCTGGGGTCCTGTGCCACAATGCAACTAAGTCCAAATAACTTAGAAGTCCCAGGTGAAGAATCTAGAACTTTTGCTTTTAATGATCTCCCAGGTGATTGTTTGGATGTGGTCAGTTTGACAACAATATTTGGGTAATTTTGAGCAATTTTTGAAGGCCATTGAACATTTTATTCTAATACTTTATGCAAGACTTTCTGTGTTAGTATTATCCCCAGAGAGGTTTACTAGTTCACTCTTGGCCAAAATTTGTTAAACCATTTATACTTGCTTGGACATGTAGACAAAATTTGCCTACCTTGATTTTTTCACTCATTGGCCTATCTGAGTCTTATCAGTTGGAATGACACAGAATGAATCTAATTCTTTTTTTTTTTTTTGGTGGGGGGGAGGGATGATCTGAGAGAATAACATTGAAACATGTATATTATCATATGTGAAACAGAGCGCCAGTCCAGGTTCAATGCATGAGACAGGGTGCTTAGGGCTGGTGCACTGGGATAATGCAGAGGGATGGGATGGGGAGGGAAGTGAGAGGGGGGGTTCAAGATGGGGACACATGTATATCAATGGCTGATTCATGTCAATGTATGGCAAAAACCACCACAATATTGTAAAGTAATTAGCCTTCAATTAAAATAAATAAATTAAAAACAAATAATAATAATTATCCTTCACATATTTGACACCAGCTGTGTCTTTCTCTCCCTATAGCCCAAGTATTTTTGCTTCTTTTGCTAACTTTAATTATGGATTCAAGTTTTGTGCCATTGTCTTCATCCACATTTGAATACAAGCTGATTTGCTTATGCTCTTTCTAAAATACAATCGGCAAAGCTGATTGCAACATTTTTCAGTATTAACAGTGAAGAAAAGAATGAAATCATCATTCCTCTTTTCCTGATCACTATACTTGAATTAATGTGTTCCAAGATAGCAGTAGTGGTTTAGACTATTTAATCATATTATTGGCTTATATTGAGTTAATTAAATCCTGAAGTTGTTCTAACATGGGCTGCTCTTAAGCCATGTTAATTCCCATACTGACCTTATACATTTGAATATGTTTAAAAGTAATTAAGCACACAGTATTTATAGTTATATTTACAGTATTCTCCATGTTTCACTTGAAATGAACTTTTCCTAGGTCAATATTATTTTGGATCCTCATTCTTTCAACTAGCTCTGTTTATTCATTCTTGTGCATCCATGCTAAGTCACTTCAGTCGTGTCTGACTCTTTGTGACCCTGTGGACTTAGACTCCCAGGCTCTCTTCATGGGATTCTCCAGGCAAGAGTACTGGAGTGGGTTGCCATGCCCTCCTCCAGGGGGTATTCCTGACCTAGGAATCAAACCTGAGTCTCCAGTGGCTCCTGCATTGCAGATAGATTCTTTACTACTGAGCCACCGGGGAAACCCCTATTCATTCTTGCTACATATCAATCACACATTTTTATACATAAGCCATAAATAATTCTTCCAGGTAATCTATTAAGTCAAAGTCAGGTTTCCATTTAGGTTGAGCTATCAACTGCAAGAAATAATTATTTTGTAAGAATTAAGGTAAAAATAAAATGAATTTAACTTAAGCACAAACTATTAGGCCATGCATATGTTCACAGTAGTGTTTCATAGTCAATAAATTCTATTCCCTTACATGTGAACATTAAAAGGGTTTAATTTCCTCTGCCTGGAGTTGGTGAGTCTTATTATCATTTTACTCTGGATATTCTCTGGTTAAACTTACTTACAAAATTAGTTTCACTTCCTCCCTTCCCCCATGAGTTTTATCTTCAATTCTTTTCAGACTTCCCATAGGAAATAGGAACCAAGGTACAGTGCACTCATTTCTCAATTCTTCTTTTTCTGGTCCTTCTTAGGTTAAACAGTGTTTGTGACAACAGCAACTTTGAAAGTTGGTTTTAAGTCTCTGGTTGTTTTTGGTTAAAAAATAAGCTAGTATTAGGAATAATCATACAGTTTGAAACAAGGCAAATGTACAATCTTTAAGCCAAAATAAAAACATTTCTACTTTGTGGCACTTAAAGATATAACTCATGCACAGTTAGTTTTAGAACTCCAATAAAAATCTGAATGTACCATCCCTAATACCAAATTGTACCTCTCCTGTCTAATAAATCACCTTCAACTTTTTCTCTTCTTTGGATTCCTTTTACTATTTTTGTAGTTTCTGCCACCATCATCTCTAATGTAGTCTTCTACAATAGCTTCCCAAGTCCTCTCTCTTTTTTCAGTCTCCAAAGATCAGATACGGAGGAGAATATTTTTAAAAAGAAAATGTTGGAATAGATATCAAAAAACTATACCATTTTACAGTAAAGTCTATCACACAGTTATTATACAGTAATGTTACAATAAAATTATTCTCTAGGTATTATTCATATAATAGAGAAATTGTGAAATATCTCTTTTCTTAATTAAGGACAATAAGAAAGCATAATAAGAGAATGTCTTAATATTTTCATTATTTAAAAATACATAAATTAACTCCATGTAATGTAAATTTTGGCTGCATTTGTTTATAGTCTGTAGAACTCTAAGTGCTTTCCTTGACGTGCCTAGCTCCAGAAGTTTGTATTGAGGAACTGATAAGTCAGGGGCAGGATATTTCCCCTATCCCTCAGGGCAATGGTTGCCATCCCTAGCAAGTTGTCAGAATTACTCAGGTAGCTTTTGTTTAATATACAGATTTCCCACGCCCCACCTGAGAACTACTGAGTCTGGTTAACCTTGAGCAGGTGGGAATTTATGAATTAAAAAAACTCCACAGGTGATTCTGATGATCAACCAAGGTTGTGAAACCGCAGACTTAGGAAACTCTGGCTAATGGGTAAGAGAAATTTGAATGCCATTGAGAGGAAGTGTGCCCTCTAAATATAAAACTTTACAGTTGCCAGCAGATGAACACATGTAAATGAAGTCTGTGAGAATGAATTCAGAGACTGAACATGCAAAGCTATCCCTAGTGGATTTTTTTTTTAATAATATAAATGTCAAGTGTCAGGGTTAAAAGTGATAATTGTCATTATATTAACTTTGAAGAGTGAAGTTAAAATTTTGCATGGTTTAAAGTAGATTCTCCCCCAGCAAATTACTTCCTCAGTAACACCCCAAACTCTGTTACATCATAATATTACACCACAACACTGCACACAAAATTACTAATTCAAACATCCTGTTCTCTGTCTATAATTTCCTTTACGTTCAGCTTACTTACTTAACCACTCATTCTTGACCTTTGATTGACTGCACAGGACTTTCTGTTGTGCTTCTCTTTCCTCCTAATCCACCTGCCCACTCTTTCTTCAGTTCCTTAATTAATCAAGAGACTATAGAGCTCAAATTCAATAGCAGTCCTGCCAATAACAAATGCTCCTTTGTCTCTTTGCTTTCTTGTAAGTGTTTAGAAAGCCCCAAACCTGAATCAGCCCTATATTCCTCTTTCTCTGCACATTCTTTTTCAACTGCACATTGCAATGGCAGATAAATCCAGAGTTGCTGTTTAGTCACTATGTAGTGTCCAACTTTTTGTAATCCCATGGACTGTAACACACCAGGCTTCCCTGTCCTTCGTTATCTCCCTGAGTTTGTTCAAACTCATGCCCATTGAGTCAGTGATGCCATCTTACCATCTCATCCTTTGTTGTCCCCTTCTTCTCTTCCCCTCAATCTTTCCCAACATCAGGGTATTTTCCAGTGAGTTGGCTTTTCGCATCAGGTGGCCAAAGTATTGGAGCTTCAGCTTTGGCATCAGTCCTTCCAATGAATATTCGGGGTTGATTTCCTTTAGGATTGACTAGTGTGATCTCTTTGCTGTCCGAGGGACTCTCAAGAGTCTTCTCCAGCACCATAGTTCAAAAGCATCAATTCTTCGACGCAGCCTTCTTTATGGTCCAACTCTCACATCCATACATAACTACTGAAAAATCAATGCTCTGACAATATGATCCTTTGTCAGTAAAGCCATATCTCAAACTGTCTAGGTTTTTCATTGCTTTCCTTCCAAGGAGCAACAGTCTTTTAATTTTGTGGCTGCAGTCACTGGTCATAATGATTTCGGAGCCCAAGAATATGAAACCTGACACTGTTTCCACTTTTTCTCCACTTTTTCTCATTTTTTGAATTTTAAGTTTTTCAAATTTTGAATTTTTCAATTTTGAGTTTTAAGCCAGCTTTTCCACTCTCCTTTCACCTTCCTCAAGAGGCTTTTTAATTCCCCTTCACTTTCTGCCATTAAAGTGGTATCATATGCATACCTGAGGTTGTTGATATTTATCCCAGCAATTTTGATTCCAGCCTGTGAGCCATCCAGTCCAGCATTTTATATGATGTACTCTGCATATAAGTTAAATAAGCAGAGTGACAATATACAGCCTTGTTATACTACTTTCCCAATTTTGAACCAGTCTGTTGTTCCATGTCAGTTCTAACTGCTGCTTCTTGTCCTGCATACAGGTTCCTCCGGAGGCAGGTAAGGTGTTCTGAAATTCGCATCTCTTTAAGAATATTCCAGAGTTTGTGAGCCACACAATCAAAGTCTTTAGCACAGGTAATGAAGCAGAAGTAGATGTGGTGTTTTCTTGGATTCAGTGTAACCAGTTTCAAATGGGTCTTCCACCTTGCATAGCAACCTTACAATTTTTTTCTTCTTGTTAATTTATTTTTCAATGATTACTTTGTATCTTCTTTATACCCCCACCCTTCCAAACACACTGCCTCTTTCTTGCTTACTCACATCATTTTTAGCAGATGAGATTGTTTCCTTCTTCACTTGTAAGCCATAAGAGATATATTCTCCCAATTTCCTGCTAACCAATTCTATGAATCTCCATCTGCACTCATCTTTTCCTTCTTTCCAGTCTGTACTTCTAATTAAAATCAATCTTTTCACATGGGTCTTGGATTCTACTCTTTCCTTATTTTTCATAAACATTACATTACCAAATAATTACTCTTTTCTGCATGTTAAAGTGATTCTTAACATTGTGTCACTCCCAGTGACATTTAAACATGCATAAAAAATGTTTTAAAGTATATTTTTGCCTATATAGTCAGACCCCATTCTAGCTAATGCCTCCATTTCCATGTTTCCCCTCATTTTCAGATCCAAAGTTATAACCTCTTAAAAGAGTTATAGATTCCTATTTGTTTCAATATCATTTACTGATATTCAATCTAATTTGGCCTCTGAGGTTAACAGTCCCTTCCATATTGCCAAGCCAATGGACACTTTCCAGGTCTTGGCACATGTCAGCATTGGTAACTTCACTTTACTTCTTGAAACATTGCCATGGTTTCCATGAACAGTATTATCTACTGGTCTTCTACCTAGCTCTCTGGTCATTCTAACTTTCTATAATTAAACTTTTTTTCTGCAGATTCATCTTCCTCTGCTTGTTAATTAGATGCTTAAATTTCTCAAGGCTGAAGCCTGGTCTCTACACATTCTATTACATTTTTATAGGCAAATAAATAATTTACCAAGTATATGTACATAACTTTAGCAATTCTAAATCTAGCTCACACCTCTCTTCTAAAACAGTATATATTTTGTTTCACATCTCCATATGTATCCTTCAATCACAATATGTGAAACACCAGATTTCCTCTAAAACTCACTGCTCTCTCTAATCTTTATAATCACATTGAATAGTTACACAATGCACTTAGATGCATAACTTAAAACTCTCAGATTCACCCATGATACTGGACTCTTGTCACACTCCAAAAGTTAATCATCTTTGAGAACCATCTATTCTTTATTCTTTTTTATCCATTCATATTTTCCATATCATTTGTCACCATATTCTAAGCTACCACCATCTCTAACATGAAATAATGTACTAGTTCCTTAATTAATTTCTCTTCAATTCTTGTTCCTCACCATTCTAATCCATTTTTGACAATTTACCTAGTGATCTCTTCAGAAGGCTATTCTCATGTAGTTCTTCTTAGATAGAATCTTTCTTATTGTTATTTAAATGATAACAATTTTTAAAAATATTGCCATCTTTACCAATTGCTTGAGTTTGTTAAAAGTTTAAAGACTTTCCATTGTTTATAACCTAAAGACAAAAATCCTTAACATCCTTAAACTCCTTAATGTATAAGAAGCTGAATCGTCTGGCCCTTGCCAATTTTCTGAGCTCTGCCTTCTACCACTATCCTCCTAGTTGTCTCTCTGTTCTTAAGTTATGCCACAAGGCTATAATATTCTTTGGAATGGAAAGATGAACTACGGACTAATTAAGACAGAAAAATTGAGAGTTGATGTAATAATAAGTAGAACAGAAATGATGAATTGATGGCACTTCCAGGTGAAAGCAAACTACTTCTAGTGGTAAAACAGGTAAAAGGAAAAATATTTTTCTGAATCAACAGCTGCATAGCAGATAGGATGGACTGTATCAGTTGACACCATCAACTGGAGTCACCATCTCATTAAGTTAATGATAAGCCTATATATTAATAATTTTATGACCATTTTTCTCCTCATAGGCCAAAGAGGTGAGTTGAATGATGATGTAGAAATCATGAT
This sequence comes from Neotragus pygmaeus, assembly GCA_006410875.1. Taxonomy (NCBI): domain Eukaryota; kingdom Metazoa; phylum Chordata; class Mammalia; order Artiodactyla; family Bovidae; genus Neotragus; species Neotragus pygmaeus. The sequence continues at coordinate 182,631 of SJYV01052715.1, read as the reverse complement.
CTCCAGTTCTTTCAAGTCTCCGATGGTTCACTAAGCTCTGCAATTTCTTAGGGAAACAAATTACTTTTGGTTCACTTTTTTGGTAGTAGTAGAAGTTCAAAGGGTTTCCACTAGTCATTTTCTCTGGCTTTCCTATCAGAATAACTCTCACCATGCCAATTAAAGAAACAGTATTTGGGTTCTGCCAGTTGATGAGTATGTATATTTCAACCATGCATTCAAAAATTGGAAAATGTCTTTTAAATGTGTCCAGGGACTACATGAGCTCACTTTGATATGAACCTTAGTTCAAAACTCCACTTATCATTCACCTGTATCAGTCAAAAGTACAACTTTAATCCATTAGTCAAAGCCTAGGACGTCTGTGGGTCAATACTTTCGTATTACTGCTTTGACATTGATTTTAATTACAATAGCCATCTAGTCTCTGTTGAATAAGTGATATTACTTGACCCTTAACCACCACTACAGGATTCAGGTATTCCCACTGAATTCAAAGAGGCATTTCAGAAATCTACCATTGAAAAATGTAAGAATTTCCTGCCATTTTTCCTACCATTGAAACATGTCAGAATCTCTGGCCCTCAAAGAAAACCTAGTACAGAAGACTTAAAGAATCTTGAAATTTCTCCCACCAATGTATTTCTCTAGCTTTTGGGAAGCTACCATCCTCTGGATTTTCCCATTGGATATATTATGTGAAATATTAATAGCTTGTACATAATCCACTTCAGAATTCCAATACCCATTAATGTTTGAATAATAAAAAACTTACATATTTACAAACATAATTACCAGTCTGGTACTCTTTATTCCTTTGTGTAGGTCAATATTTCCATTCAATATTTTCCTTCTGCCTGAAAATTTTCCTTTTGCATTTCTCTTAGTATGGGTCTGATGATGATGGACTTATGCATTTTTTGTATGTCTAAAAAAGGCTTTATTTTTCTTTTTTTTTAATTTTTTATTTACTTTATTTTACTTTACAATACTCTATTGGCTTTGCCATACATCAACATGAAGATATTTTCACTGGGTATAGCATTCCAGATTAATGTTTTTTCTTTCAGTTTTTAAAGACATTACTGTATCTTACCCTTGCTTGCATTGTCTATTACAATGAATCTGCTATTATCTTTACTATGACTTCTCTGTACATAGGGTGTTTGTCTCTGACTACTCTTAAGATTTTCTCTTTATAATTAGTTTTGAGAAGTTTTATTATGATGGGCCTTGGTGTAGCTTTTCTCCTCATATTTCTTGTACTTGGGATTCACTGAACTTTTCTGCATAATGTTTTTCATCAAATTAGTAAAATTTTTGACAATTCATTTTTCCAATAATTTTTTTTCTCTTCTCTTATTTTCTCCTCTTTAAGAACTCAAGTTGCATGTATATTAGGCCACTTGAAGTTATCCCACAGTTCAAACATACTCCCCTTTTTTCTTTTTCCTTTATTTCATTTGGATAGTTTAATGCTGTCTTCATATTTTCTAATCACTTCTGCAACATCTAATCTGTTAATCTTATCTACTATATATTTCATTTTAGATATTCATTTTCACCTCTAGAATTTCAACTTCGATCTTTTAAAAAATACCTTTTATGCTTTGGTTTATCTTTTAATGTACTAAAAGATATATGAAATATGGCTATAATAACTGTTTCACTGTCCTTGCCTGCTCATTCTAACATCTGCATTAATTCCGTGTATGTTCAATTGATTGATTTGTTTCCTCAATATGGACTATTTTTCTTGCTTTATACATAGCTGGTAATTTTTTATTGGATGTTAGAAATTATGTATTTTACCTTGTTGAATGATGGGTATTTTTGTACTTCTATATATTCTTGAGCTTTATTCTTAGGTGCAATTTACCTACCTAAAAACCATCTGATTTTATTGCATCTTTTTTTTTAAGATGAGACCAGAGCAGTGCTCAATTCAGGGCTAAAAACACTTGGTATTCTACATAATGCCCCATGAATTTTGAGGATTTTCCAGTCAAGTCTCTGAGAATAGACATTGTCCCTGACCTTTTGTGAGCAGCAGGCTTTGTTACAACTAATTTAGGGGGTGGTTCCTTCCTTGGCCACAGAAATTTTTCTCACATTAATTGTTACTCAGCTGAACACACAAGCAGATCCTCTACAGATCTCTACAACTCTCATTTTGTGAATCTCTCTCTTCTTCATCTCTGTCCTGGTCTACCAGGACTCAATATTATCTTCTCAACTCATGGAGTTTATTGCATTCCACCTCACAGGAATCACTGTTCTTTGTTCTGTCATAACCAATATCTTCCAAATGACTATTTTATATATTTTAAACATTGTTACAGATGGAAGAGTAAATCTCATTCTTATTCCTTTGTCTCTACCAGATGCAGAAATTTTCTTGTATTTATATACCCTCCTCTACAATATACCAAGGAAATTCTGGCATTTCAATTTTATCCAGAATGGACCACTTTTGGGTCCAGGTTTAAATCAACCAACATGTTAGAGTCACTCCGAGTTCCCTAAGAAAATACATCAAAATCAACATTTCTTCTTATTGTGAAATCTGGTAAAATATTACCTTATCTTTTATTTCTTTCACCCTGATCCAACAGTGTTAGGACTCACTCTCATTTTCTAATTTATACTCACTACGGATATAAATTAGAAAAACCCTGAAATTGTTTTCATGCATATGGTACCTCCTCCCAGGTCACATATGTACCCAAGCCATGACAACTGATAGAATTTATAAATGGTTATAGATCTAGAAGAAATAAGAGCTGATGGAGATAGGTCTTGATGAGCATCAATATGCATTTCTCTGGGAAGTTCATTAAAACTTCTTCAAGATAAATAGATCTTATTACTCTGTAACTCAACTACACTTAGAATTTGACTATAGGTTTGTTTTTTCAGAAATTTTGATTCTGGCTATAAAAGATAAATTGCTTTCATGACATTCAAAATTTTTTTTTCATGTTCCTGTACTAACCTTGAATTGAGACTGTAGAGAGAGCCTTGAGCATATCATTTTATTTTTCCTCCATGCTCTCCAATGCATTTAGAATCAATCAACTGACCAGTCTTTAGGTTCTCTTCATTTCCATTAAAATTAGCTCTATGGGCTAATGAAAAAAAGAAAAAGAAATATATTTATTTCCTCCACAGTTGTATGAGGCACATATGCTTGTTTACAGATCTCCTAAGCTTGGAATTGTTTATATTTGTCCAGTGTTTGCTAAGAAGCAGGAATCTGCTTAGCAAGTTACCCAGATATTTTCTTGTGGACACCTATTATTGTGCTCCAGTGGTAAAGACTTTAAGAATATGCATTTGAAAATCATCACAGTGACTCTTTCTTGGGGGTTAAAAGACTTTGGAACTATAAAGTTAATACTTTGAGTTGTAGTATTTTAGTCTCATTTAGATAAGATTAATTTAGCTTTTGGTCCTGACTGTGTAATTAAGATTTATTTAGTCATGGTAAAAGTTTGTTTTGAGTTTTCTAGATCAGAAATATATGTTCCAGCTAGAACTCTTGACTCAAAAACGTTTTGAAAACCTTATTACTGAATGCAAACCATCATAAGAAAAGTGTATTAGTTAGTTAACACTGTAATAAATGTTATGTAACTGCAGCAGCAGCATCCTAAAATTCATTGTCATTTTAACCAGTACTTTTTTCACAGGGTCATGCTTCTTCAGGTAGACTGCAGGTTGGTTGATCTAGGATGAGTTCAGTTGGTGACTCTGCTTTAGAAGGAGTCAACTGAGCTTAGTTCTAGGCTATGGGTTGGATTCAGCCATACTCCCATGTTTTTATTCTAAGGTCAAGTCTGAATGTCATTGGCTACACAGAGTATGCTCTTTTCATAACAGATTATTGAAGTGCCAGAGGACAATCCAAACAGCAGAAGCACATTTAATATTTCTACTTCTGTCAAATGTACTGAAGTTTCATTGGCCAAAGCTAGTAGCTTGGGTGAAACATAGGGCTGTAAACTCATCTACAGTGGAAGAATACTGAATATTTGCTTAATTATTCTGGATCAAATGATACTACTCCTAAAAATCTAGCTTGGAGAAATATCCTGAATATACAACATCAAGAAATAGTTAAGTAAAGAATATGCCAAGAAATATTACGGCCTTTACCAAAAATAATTATGAAAGTACTTATGAAATATTGAGAAGTGAAACAAGCAGCATGAAGCAGAAAGAAAAGAAGTGTCAGTTAGAAAAACAAATTTCTTCAGCATTTTAGAAGAATGGCAAAATTCTTCTTAGGGAAAAAAAGCTCTTTTGTTTAGGAAAAGTTTATGAAGGAGATTCTCTGGTTCTATAAGAGAAGACCATGGGTCAGTCCATATATGGGGAGATTTAGACAATTAGGAGCCTAATTCCACAGCATATTAATGTAACAGGGGTTTTAAGTTTATGCATTCATTGGCAGCCTAAAAGATAAAAAGGTTAGTTAACACTGCAATAAATGTTCTGTAACTATCTCTCAGGGAAGAGCAAAAAGAAAGTCAACACTATAACTGCAGGCCAGGGACTAAGGAAGAGTCACTCTTGTAATAAAAATGGACATCTAATTTCATAAGAATACTTGATATTAATTTTTAACTTTGCAAAGTATCTATATTTATGTACATAGAGTTTTTAATTAGAAGGGAATAAATAATACTCAAAACCTATACTCAAAACTCAAAATAATACTCAATAATACTCAAGAGAATAATAAATGCTCAAGACAAGATAACATTTGGATAAAAAGATAATGATGCTTTACCCATCAGTTGCAGAACTGACTAACTAGTTGGTTGGTTAACTAACTGGCTGGATTTATACACTGGGCCTGCAGGTTAGTGAACTTGAGCAACACTGACACCCATTATTTGATTTTAAGTAATTTCCTTTTTTATTTTTTTGTAATAATTCCTCTGCTATTACTGATGGTGGTGGTTTAGTCACTAAGTTGTGTCTGGCTTTTGCAATCCCATGGATTGTAGCCCAGCAGGCTCCTCTATTCATGGGATTTCCCAGGCAAGAATACTGGAGTGGGTTGCCATTTCCTTCTCCAGAGGACCTTCTAGACCCAGGGACTGTACCCAAGTCCCCTGCACTGAAGGAAGATACTTTACCTTTGAGCCATCAAAGAAGCCTCTGCTATTGCTAAACGTTTATAATTATACCTTTTTTTTTTTTT
>SJYV01052715.1:138912-177389 GCA_006410875.1 Neotragus pygmaeus | reverse complement strand
AAAGGCTTTGGCATAGTCAATAAAGCAGAAATAGATGTTTTTCTGGAACACTCTTGCTTTTTTGATGATCCACCAGATGTTGGCAATTTGATCTGTGGTTCCTCTGCCTTTTCTAAATCCAGCCTGAACATTTGGAAGTTCATGGTTCACATATTGCTGAAGCCTGGCTTGGAGAATTTTAAGCATTACTTTACTAGCGTGTGAGATGAGTGCAATTGTGTGGTAGTTTGAGCATTCTTTAGCATTGCCTTTCTTTGGGATTGGAATGAAAACTGACCTTTTCCAGTCCTGTGGTCACTGCTGAGTTTTCCAAATTTGCTGGCATATTGAGTGCAGCACTTTCACAGCATCATCTTTCAGAATTTGAAATAGCTCAACTGGAATTCCATCACCTCCACTAGCTTTGTTCATCCTGGTTATAATATTCAAATTCGGTTATCTGTTTTATCAAAGATTTAGATGCTTATGAGTCTCATATTCAGGGAAGAGCTTTAAAATTTTGTTTATTCCCATGATTCAAAAGATAAAGTAAAATCCAGGGTTTTGTGGAATCCCTTATTCAAAAAGAGAACTAGGAATTTGCTGTATGACACAAGGAGTTCAACCCAGTGCTCTGTGACAACCTAAAGGGGTGGGATTTGGTGGGAGGTGGGAGATAGGTTCAAGAGGCAGGGGGCATATGTATGCCTATGACTGATTCATGTTAATGTATGGCAGAAACCAACACACTAATGTAAACCAATTATTCTTCAATTAAAAATAAATTTTTTTTAAAGGGGTCTATGTCTCTTTTAAATGAACAACTGTTTGAAGATTGAATGATTAAGCTAAGGTGGTGTGTATGGTAGCAGAGGTAAGATTAACCTCCATCTGGGACTCAAAGGGAACGTTGTCTGCTATTTCTCCCTGTTGGTGATTGTTACTGAGTTTGGAGACACAGGATCCGGATTTTGTTGTTTTTTTTAATGACCTGATGAAATCTACAAGCCTTTGAACTTGATGATGGGTGATTAAATCCTACATTTCTGGCTTAATAGTTCACCTGATGAGAACCCTAGTCTGATTAAGGGCAGGCAACAGGTTTCTTTCTTTGGGCAAAGTGAGGGCCCAGAAGGAAGGTTTTGTTTTTGAAGTGGCAGAGGGCAGCAGTGGAGCTCTGGTAATCTCTGACCTCCCCAGATATTTAGCTTTAGTAGCAGGACACTGCCGCCCTCTGGTGGATAAATATCCAGTGTTATGTCCGGTTCCCAGAAGCTCATTCTTGGCATTGATTAGGAAACTTTGGGTAGAACAGTGGCCAATCTCTACCTGCCAAGATTCAGAGTTAGTTATCTCTTTTCCTTCTTTTCTCTGAGCAAAAAAAAGGATGTCTATAATCTCCTTTGCACAATCATTTGATGAAATTCTACCACTGAATTTTACTGTTTTTTCTTCTCTGAATTAAAAGATGGGGAATGGGCTATCCGAGTGAAATTCACAATTTCTAAATAGGGGCTCTAGCCTTTCAGAAACTGGAGAAGGCTATGGCACCCTACTCCAGTATTCTTGCCTGGAAAATCTCATGGATGGAAGAGCCTGGTTGGCTGCAATCCATGAGGTCTCAAAGAGTCAGAGACGACTGAACGACTTGACATTGACTTTTCACTTTCATGCATTGGAGAAGGGAATGGCAACCCACTCCAGCGTTCTTGCCTGGAGAATCCCAGGGATTGGGGAGCCTGGGGGGCTGCCATCTATGGGGTCACACAGAATCGGACATGACTGAAGTGACTTAGCAGCAGCAACAGCCTTTCAGAAACAGGTTAATTACAGAATCTGCATTATTTCCTGAGAAGTGAAATTAGCATACTGGAGATAACCTTATATCAGAATATAAACCAGTTTCCACGCAGGAAAACTTGATCAAGATCAGTTTATGTACATAATTCTTTAATAAAAAGGCAAAAATGTCTCAAATATGATGGAATTTCCATAGCATTAGTATTAAAAAGATGACTAAATGCATGTACGAATTTGGGAGGAGACTCTCAAATTCCAAAAAAAATTTTTAACTCAAGATATTTTAATATTTTAAGTGTGCTATCTCTAAAACAATAACAACAGCAAGACCCTTTTTAGATGAAATGAAAATGTAAGTACATACATAGCAGCCACTGTGTTTGCAAAAACAACCATTATTTATGTAAGATCAAGAAATTAATACTCAGGGGAGCAAGTCTTAAAATATTTTCTCTGTGTGAAAATGTTGCCTTCCAAATAAAAATACTGGCTTATTAAATGTTGTTAAAGTATCATTGGCTAAAGATAATACTAAACTTTAATGCGAGGAGAAATAAATGCATACACATAGCTCTGTAAAAAAAAAAAAAAAACTAAATTGTTAATGAAAATGAAATGCTTTCTATCCTTTAAGATGAGGAAGAGGGAGAGGGACACACACAGAGAGAAGTTCATGCTCTCTGGTGTCTCAGTATAAGGACACTAATCCCATCATGAGGGACTTGCCTTCATGACCTCATCTCAACCTCGTTAGCTCCCAAAGGTCCTATCTGTAAAGACCATCTGGGGTTGGGGCTTCAACATATGAATTTGAAGGGGACAGAATCAGTCCATAGCAGCCATCTTACAAGTGATAATTCAACACCCCTACAATGAAAGGATCATTGAGATGCTACCACATCCTGCAATTCCTCCTGAATCAGTAAAGGTCTGATAACTTTGGGTGTAGTTTTTATGTATCTGGTTTTCTTTTTTCAAGTATGCTGCATCGATGAAACTGAGCCTGTGTTATTTTTTGGATTAGATCTACTGGAGATTATTTATAGCTTTCCAGTTTAGACCTCTGGGCTACCAACTACCACCACCCCTTGTGAATGTGTGCGGGACCCTGTGACAGCTCTCAACCTATTTGTTCCAACTATGGCATCTACGGCACCTCTGGAATATAGCACCTAAGGATGGTGAGATAGCAGATTTCCTTTATCCTCTTCCCCCTCTTTGTGGCATCTAGTCACCTACTTCCCCTACTGGTCCATTTGTAAGGCATTCTTTAGGAGTGGTCACTTTGATCCCTCCCTGAGAACTTTCTAGACTGTTGCTCCACAAAATGAATGGGATCTTCTCAATTCTCTTTCTTGCATTCAACTCACATTCAATATCAGAGATATTGTTCTGTCTGGAACAGTCTTAGGCCACGCTGGAGAAGAGACGGGCAGTTTTTATAGGAATGGGCTGCTTTTTAACTTCACCCCTTTCAGTTGGTGGAAGACAGAGATGAAGTCAATATTGAAAAAGATCCCACAGTGATTGTGGCCTAAAGCATCCAAGGCTAGGACATATAATAAAGTCCAAATTCTAAATACAGCACAACTAAAAAAATGAAGTATTATTTACATCTTTTCCTGGCTGGATAACACTTGCATTTGCAGTGACCACCGATGAAGCCTGGCATACACCTTTGAGAATCATTGGAGGCCAATGTTCACGGCTAGCAGACTGGATGACCAACATAATGCATAATGATATGATTAATGATAAATAAATGATACTGGGAACCATGGAGATAAGAAGATCTATATCAGTATAAGTGAAGTGAAGTCATTCAGTCATGTCCGACTCATTGCAACCCTATGGACTGCAACCTGCCAGGCTCCTGCGTCGATGGGATTTTCCAGGCAAGAATAGTGGAGTGGGTAGCCATTTCCTTCTCCAGGGGATCCTCCCTGCCCAGGGATCGAACCAGGTCTTCTACATTGTAGGAAGACTCTTTACTATCTGAACCACAAGGGAAGTTCTAGGTTCTAAAGAGCCATCACATTGTGAGTAGTAACAGTGTTGCCATCTTTTCCTACCACTGGGAGATCAAAATTAACCAAGAATAACACTTTGAGCACATTGGCAATTAAACATTTTGAAGGATCTAGGCCCAAACAGATGGAGAGAAATCTTCTTCAAGTCACTGAAAAATTCTGAAAGTAAAGGTAACATGGTTAAAAGTCTGTGTCTAACTCAGCATCAATGTGTGTGTTAAATAATGAAACATACGAGACTTAAAAAAAAAAAAAAAAAAAACACTTTTTACCTAAGGGTTTGTTGGCCCTTGACTGATCAGTGTCAGAATCCCTTCCCTGGAATTTGGCAAGGTCTAAGAGATTTCACCTTCAATATGGGTGTGTGTCCTGAAGAGAAATATCAAACCCGGGAGTAGTTAACCGTTATGTCTCCTGCCATATAGGGGTAAAGTAGCAGGAGGATCTGTGCAAAGAAAGACAAGAAGAAGAATAAAAAAAAAAAAAAATGCTGGCACCCAAGAGTGTTGGAGAGATAGCTCTGCTTCTCCAGTGCCAGGTCCCGCTGTTTCAAGCCTGCTATATGCTTGTCAGTGGGGTCCCTGAGACCCCTAATCCTTGTGACACATCTTCATACACATGGGCACAATTGTTCTTAAGTTGCATTCGGTTGATTTCAGTAACCTAAACAAAAATGAGTCTTAACAAAACCACATCCATAACAATGAAAATCACCTATTAACATCTTTTAATAAATGAAACCCAATAATTGCAAAACACTGTGTTATAATAGTATGTAGATTGTTGAAAATACTACTTTTATTTTCTTTATTACTTAAGATTTTAAGCAAACTAATAAAACTCAAAATTTTAGAAAACAGTCTATTGCAATTAAAGTGACATTTTCTTCAAATATTGATTGTGTTTTACTGAATGAATTTTCTTACAATGGTATTTTCTTCTATGCCACTTAGCCAAGAGTATCCAATATGAAAAAAAGAATTGCAAAAATTTGGCAAAAAAACACTTCTGCAAAAACCAGAGAAATAGGAAACTATAAGGAGATGATGTAGATAATTGTAAATTAAATTAGATTTCAAACTCAATTATAGTAACTCGATAAATAATAATATACTGCAATTCAGCATCTTGTACCCAGAGACTGATGTAGATAGATTTCAGACTTTAATAGTGAAGTGAAAGTCACTCAGTTGTGTCCAACTTTTTGCGATCCCATGGACTATACAGTCCATGGAATTCTCCAGGCCAGAATACTGGAGTGGGTAGCCTTTCTCTTCTCCAGGGGATCTTCCCAACCCAAGGATAGAACAAAAGTCTCCCTCATTGCAGGTGGATTCTTCACCAGCTGAGCCACAACAGAAGCCCAAGAATACTGGAGTGGGTAGCCTACCCCTTCTTAAGGGGATCTTCCCAATCCAGGAATCAAACCAGAGTCTCCTGCATTACAGGCAGATTCTTTACCAACTGAGCTATCAGGGAAGCCCAGACTTTATAGAAGAGACTTAAATATCTAGCTACACATTCTGTAAATATATTTTTGTCTAAAACAGTGGTTCTCACAGTTAGTTATGTATAACAGTCACCTGTGATCTTTTACAAATTCAGATTCCATTCCTTACCACTGGAAAACCTAATTCAGGTTATCTGGATCTGTAACAAGGCACCTGTATTACTGAAGTGGTGAGTTTGATAAATAGCCAACTGACGAAATTACTGAGTACCTTACAGAATGCTTTGTCACTGTCCAGTAATTTTGTAAACATACAAGCATTATGTGTGAAAAGAAATTAGCAATTGATTCTGCTGCTGCTGTTGCTAAGTTGCTTCAATCGTGTCCGACTCTGTGCGACCCATAGATGGCAGCCCATCAGGCTACCCCGTCCCTGGGATTCTCCAGGCAAGAACACTGGAGTGGGTCCTTAATTAAATATAAAAAAGAATAGTATATGATCTCAGACTTTTTTTTTTTACTAGGATATCTAGGAAATTGGTAAATGTGGAGGATTTCTTGCCACTATGTGATAAAAGGCAGAGTTTGAGATAAAACCTCCACCGAAGTTGCAGTGAAGTGGGCTTTGGATATTTTTACTATGCTGTGTTCCTTTAAACATGATTCATGAAGGTTAAATGAATCTCACTGATATTTTTTACTGAGAAATATTTCATCTTTTAAGGTAGAATATTTCTCAAAGGTAGGAAGAAATAAAAATTTAATGTTCTATAATCACTTCATTTGAATCCTTATCAACTGTTTGATTCCGGACTTAAGGTTAACACAATACTAGCAGAGAAAGGGAAGAAATCTGAGGAGACAAATTGTAAAAAACACATAATAAGCCTAAGAAATAAAGCAAAAAAATATTTCTCAGGAAACGAGCAGTAGAATTCAGAATCTAATATAAAAAGAGAGTAACAAGTTAAAATCTATTTATAACTCACAAAACTAGCTCATAAAATACTCTTACCACAAGAATTTAAATACACTCTCCAATAATTTCAACCATAAAGCTATTATTTTTAGTCTACAATAAAGCAAGACAAATATCACATCACATTGTTTATTTTGTCATTATTTGCTTATTTTTCTTAGGTAAATATGTACTAAGCACCCATAATGCGCAGCCATTGAGAAGGGCGGAAATACAATGCTGAGTAGATAAATATAGTTTCTGCTTTCTCAGAGTTTAGGGCGAGTGATAAGACATAAAATTATACAAGACATGCAATTATGATAACAAAGAGAGACAAGTAATATGGAGAGTTTTATGGGAAAATGTGTGTGAAATGTGAAAGTGTGCTTTTGTGACAACCTAAATCAAGAGACAGGGAAGTGAAACGTGTTGGTAGAACGGAGGGGCACCATAATGTTTTCTTTGGGTGAGCAGCAAATTATGCTCAGAGATTGAGACTGTCTTTGCCAACAGTTTAACAGAGATTCACTGCCGTAATTTCACAAACCAAGAGTATACAGTAATAAGCCACTCAAGCAATAACATACTCCAAATCAACGAATGATAAGTTAATCACACTACTGTTTCAGGCAAGGGGAGATGAAAAGAATAATGTCCAAACTTAGTTCCGGAGTTTTGGTTTCTAACCAGAACCAAGTGGAGTCCTGCAGCCAGAGCCAAAATAAAAGTCCCTTGTTGCTAGAACACTGTTGCTAGGGGACTGACGCGCCAGTTTGGCCGGCCAGTTTAGCTGCTCCCAGGGGTTAACTACAGCGATTTGTCCAGGCTTGAGCCCCTCGTGTCCCTTCTCTTCCCGAGACGGTCCTATGGTTTACCACCACTGCCTAGCAAGAGTAGCCTGGCTACAGCAGAAGCATATGTCTGAGAATCTTCAGAAAGCTAGACCAGCAAAGGGTAGCTCTGCTCTGACCCGAACTCTGGAATATTCCTCACAAACTCGCGATAGGTACAGTCTAAATGTGCCCTCTTCTTCGTAAAAGCTGCTTCTCCACACATTCTTATCCATAAGCCCCCAGAGGTGCCCTTCAACATCTGAGCTGCAGTGCTTATCAACCAGGACAGATGAGAGGATGACATCTTAACTTCATTCTTACATCAAAACAACTTTACTTATAAAAACAACTTTTTTAAAAATTTGTCACAAACAAGTGAATTAAAGCAACTCTGCTTAAATTATAAATAAGTAGATTTGAAATAATATCTAACCAGTACGCAACAGTCGTTAAGACTGAAAGCTACAGAATAAAACTACCATCTTGTGTGAAGGCTAGTAGGAGGAAGAGCTAAGAGTAAACATCACTCAAAAGTTTCATCTTTAAAAGCTGAAATACTCATATATTTCATCAAGATGGGACTAAAATGTTCTGTTAAAATTCATGCTCAAAGAAAAGCTGTGATCCTCAAAAAGAAAAATCAAAAACATTAAAAATTATACTCTGCCTTGAAATATTTGAAGTAAAATTTCTGAAAAAAAATTTTTATTTCAGTATGTGGGAAAAAATAAATGAAATTAAAACAAATGATAATTTTAATTTTTATGATCAAATAGAAAAAATAATGAAGCATTTTCAGGTAAAATATTTAATACATTAAAGAAAAAATAATATTGATCTTATGATTGCTACCCAGTGCTATGGACCATTTATCACACCACTTATTCTACTAAAATGAAAAGATAACTGTTAGGAAAAATGACAAAGTAAACACTATTGTTTCAATCAATTGACTATTGGTACATCTGCCTGCAATGTGGGAGACCTGGGTTTGATCCCTGGGTCAGGAAGATCCCCTGGAGAAGGAAATGGCAACCCACTCCAGTATTCTTGCCTGGAGAATCCCACGGACAGAGGAGCTTGGTGGACTACAGTCCATGGGTTGCAAAGAGTCGGACACGACTGAGCGACTTCACAAACAAAACAGCACTATTAGTTTAATAAACTACAATTTACACACTATAATATATGATACCTTAGTCATATATTAAGATCCCTCATAAAACTGTGTCTATTTCTAAATATTATTTGACATATGTGTAATTTGTATTTTATCTAATTACTTAAAGTATAAAACTATAATTTAATAATTTTGATAGAGCTAGCATAACATCTAAGTAAACATAAAATTTTATATTCATTTCTTGATAAAAATGGTTTCCATTAAAAACATTTATTTGAAAACTTCACAAAAATCTGAACAAATAATACCATAGTAATGCTAAGAAAAATGTCCATAACTTTAGCCAACATTTTAGAAAATTTCCAGATGTTTTAATTTGGCACTAAAAGATAATAACTTTAGTTGTCTTGGAATGATCTAATACAAGATTTAAATCAAGCAAATAACTTCATATAAGGTTGTATTCACTTCTACACATAAAACAGACATTAGATTTAAAAAATAATAAATTGATGGGAATATACAATAATAAAATTCAATGATTCAGACATTGGTGGGCAGGCTATAATTAAGGCTAGAGGTGCAAAGGCAGTTCAGAAGTCATAGAAGGTTTATCTATTAACTTTAATACAAATTTGCAGTGAGAATAGTTAAACATGTGGAAATGAATTCTTAAGAGGCTTAGCTAAAATACATAAAAGCAGTGTTAATAATTCTCTATGAGAAAAATAGTTATTAAAATGAAAGATTAATTCAATAGAAATACACACATAAAACATTAAAGTATGAAAAGTTAAGGCAATTATTGAAATAAATAATTGCCATATATTCTTAAACAAAATGAGCCAATCTTGTTTGCTTCTTAATAGATATACATATCTATTTTTTCAGGGGCAAGTGGATGCTGTAGTGGACAAAAACATGCAATTTTAAAATTTCTGTAGAAAGATATAATACATATTAAGACTTGGTAAAGAAAATGTAAAACTTTGTCAGTGAAACAGGTCCCAGGAAGATAAAGAAATGAAATCAGTTCTGATACACTGGTGATTTGAGAACAAGCACACAATACCATTTTAAGTCCCCTGTTCAACATGGAAGTTACAATGAAATAGTAAAATCCTGTTGGTTTTTGTTTAACAAATGGTTCCGTTAAAGCTTTCAAGCTGTGGTGTTGGAAAAGACTCTTAAGAGTCCCTTGGATTGCAAGAAGATTAAACCAATAAATCCTAAAGGAAACCAACCCTGAATATTAATTGGAAGGACTGAGGCTAAACCTGAAACTTCAATACTTTGGCCACCTGATGCAAAGAGCTGACTTAATGGAAAAGATGCTGATGCTGAGAAATATTGAAGGCAGAAAGGAGAAGTGGGTGACAGAGGATGAGATGGTTGCATGGTATCACCGATTCAATGGACATGAGTTTGGTCAAGCTCTGGGAGTTGATGGTGGACAGGGAAGCCTGTCATGCTGTAGTCCATGGGGTCACAAAGAGTGGACATGGTTTAGGAACTGAACAACAACAACAGGTAGGATCAGAGTACAGACCTGAAGCTCTGGTGAACTCCTATCTTTAGTAGAAGGCTGTTTCTCATGACAAGAAACTGCCACCATTAGGAGGATGAGAATAAAGGCAGGTGAAGATTTGGTTTAGCAAAAGTGGAAGCCCAGGGCAGCTGAGTGAAAGGAAAGTTATGCATTTCTACATAATGATCAAAGGATCAATCCAAGAAGAAGATATAACAATTATATACGCACCCAACATAGGAACACTGCAATATGTAAGACAAATGCTAACAAGTATGAAAGGGGAAATTAACAATAACACAATAATAGTGGGAGATTTTAACACCCCACTCACACCTATGGATAGATCGACTAAACAGAAAATTAACAAGTAAACATAAACTTTAAATGATACAATAGGCCAGTTAGACCTAAGTGATATCTATAGGACATTTCATCCCAAAACAATGAATTTCACCTTTTTCTCAAGTGCACACAGAACCTTCTCCAGGATAGATCATATCCTGGGCCATAAACTTAGCCTTGGTAAGTTCAAAAAAAATTGAAATCATTCCAAGCATCTTTTCTGATCACAGTGCAGTAAGATTAGATCTCAATTACAGGAGAAAAACTATTACAAATTCCAACACTTGGAGGCTGAAAAACACGCTGATGAATAACCAACAAATTACAGAAGAAATAAAAAAAAATCAATATATATATAGAAATGAATGAAAATGAAAACACAACAACCCAAAACCTGTGGGACACTATAAAAACAGTGCTAAGNGCGGTAGTTTGAGCATTCTTTGGCATTGCCTTTCTTTGATATTGGAATGAAAACTCACCTTTTCCAGTCCTGTGGCCACTGCTGAGTTTTCCAAATTTGTTGGCATATTGAGTGCAGCACTTTCACAGCATCATCTTTTAGGATTTGAAATAGTTCTACTGGAATTCCACCATCTCCACTAGCTTTGTTTGTAGTGATGCTTCCTAAGGCCCACTAGACTTAACATTCCAGGATGTCTGTCTCTAGATGAGTGATCATACCTTCATGGTTATCAAGGTCATTCAGATCTTTTTTGTACAGTTCTTCTGTGTATTCTTGCCACCTCTTAGCATCTTCTGCTTCTGTTAGGGCCATACCATTTCTGTCTTTTATTGTGCCCACTTTGCATGAAGTGTTCCGTTGGTATCTCTAATTTTCTTGAAGAGACCTATAGTCTTTCCCATTCTGTTATTTTCCTCTATTTCTTTGCATTGACCACTGAGGAAGGCTTTCTCATCTCTCCTTGCTATTCTTTGGAATTCTGCATTCAGATGAATATATCTTTCGTTTCCTTCTTTGCCTTTAGTGTCTCTTCTTTTCTCAGCTGTTTGTAAGACCTCCTCAGACAACCTTTTTGCATTCACCTTCCCCAGTAGTTGTTAGCAATTTAGTAGTCACCAAATTATATGCCACTGCTTTCCAATAGCAAGTGGATCCTATATATTTAGCTGATCCATCAGTGAACAATGCATATCATTTTTCTTGTGTAATTCAAGTGTCAAAGTGCTTTCCCCATTTTACAAGGGACACAGTTATCGCTAGTTTAATTATAACCTCTTGCTTGAGTCCTTCAGTTGAAATTTCAGAAATCTTTTCATATAAGGCAGTGAACTCATATGGCCATGATTTGGCTTGGTCCTGAATATACCATTTCAATTTTATTATGCTGGACTCCTGGGCTTGCCCAATCCTGTAGATGCTGGGAAAATTTGTACCCATTGCATGATTGTCAATTGAGGCCTTAATATTACAATATGATCTATAGTAAATTGTTCCATATCAATCAAAGCCCAATAATAAGCCAATAACTGTTTTTCAAAGGTAGTGTAATTTCTCTTGGCCTCTGGAAATTTCCCTACTCCAGAAGCCCAAAGGTATTCTTTTGCCTTGCTGTTTTTGCCATAAACTCCAATTAACATATATAATTGTATGTTCCTTGGTTGTAGCTCATGGAGTAACTAATTTCTATCCAAAGAGAGAGGAACTATCTGGAGGTGAATCCTAGTCAACATAGATGTCAACTAACAAAACTAGAATTTTTATTCAGTGAAGCATAAAAAGTGTTTTGTGAGGGTGTTAACCCTGCTGCCAGGGAAGGTTTTATCTCTTCAAATTAAAAATGTGGTTTTTCAGAGATCTGGGAAAAGCCAAAAAAGCAGCCAAAAGCAGGAAGCCAAAAGCAGCCATTTTGGACTTCCTATGGCCTTAGCTGTATGATTTCCAGCTATTATTTACCCGTTTTAAACTCCTTGATTTAGGAGTAGACTGTTGCCATATTTTATGGACATCAGGATTGCAGAAGTCTGACAATAAGCAGTTAATTTTTTGTAGAAGCAGAATGAGCTTTATCTATGTGTGCCACAATCTTCATAGATCATTGTGAAATAATATTCACTTTACCAAAGTAACAAAAGATTCTAAAAACAAATGTAAATTACTTAAAGGTGAAGAAATATGCATAGTCTGTTATCACATTCCAAGAAAATTTTGTTCTCTTAACAGAGAGAGAAAGCCAAATTCCAGTCTGATACCAGCTTACTGTTGATAACAGAATTTTGTTTATCTAGTTAAATTTCAATTTAATCTTAAAAAAAAGTCTTTTCTATAAATCTTGAAGAGACAGTTTTTTTGTTAAGGCATTAGAATGAAACCATCGCTCTCTATAATGATGGAAAGGTTTAAGAAGGCACATTTAAAGTCTGATGACAATGCAATTGACAAAGTAACTTGGTTACTGCTGTGACATGTAACACTTTAAGATAGTAACTGGAATTATGACTGATAGCATTTTTACCAGGACATATCAGATCTTCATGAATTCTATATAATTTCCAGAATATCCGTATTAGTAACATTTATCATACAATACAACCTGAGATTTATTACTTATTAACAATACTTTCCATGTACCTTTAATCTGCCAAATGAACCTAATTAGCTTCATACCTTTCTTTGGGATGCCTCAGGAGCCCTCTGAAGCACCCCAAAGATAACTAGAGGTCAAAAGAATTTTATTCGAATTTGATTTTAGGAAGTTGGTCAAAAATATTAAAGGGTTTAAAAAACTCAGTCAGATAGGATCACAGGTCACTATGAAGCAATAGTTATTCCCTCAGCTAAAGAAATAATAACAGATTTCAAAAGCAAATATAGATCACTTAAGACCTTGTTAGTTGTTGGTTTAGTCACTACGCCATGTCTGACTCTTTTGTGACCCCAAGAACAGTAGCTTGCAAGGTTCCTCTATCCATGGGATTTCCCAGGCAAGAATACTGGAGTGGGTTGCCATTTCCTTCTCCAGGGGACCTTCCCAACCCAGGGATTGAATCCTTGTCTCTTGCATTGGCAGGTGTTTTCTTCACCACTGAGTCACCAGGAAGGCCCCTTTTAAAAGGTAAAGAAACTTAAAATGTGTTATCAAAGGCTTTACAGCCTCCNCCAGGCAAGAATACTGGAGTGGGTTGCCATTTCCTTCTCCAGGGGACCTTCCCAACCCAGGGATTGAATCCTTGTCTCTTGCATTGGCAGGTGTTTTCTTCACCACTGAGTCACCAGGAAGGCCCCTTTTAAAAGGTAAAGAAACTTAAAATGTGTTATCAAAGGCTTTACAGCCTCCCCCAAAAAACTTGTATGATGCATAAAACTCTTTCTTCGGAGTCCACTTTTCACAAAACTTTATCACTTTTATATTCATTATTTTATCTTCCCATTCAGAAACAGACACTTATAAGTAAGACCTACTTCCTTTTATCTTAACTAAATGCAATTTTATTCCTCATACCTTCTTTACTAAAAGCACGCATCCTACTTCCCTTAAGCAACAATGAATTGTCTTTTATATTAGCATTCTGTAGACTGGTGAACATAAATACCAGAGAGATTTTTTAAATATTTGCTTTCTTATAGAGAACATCTCAGGCTGGTACCAAACATTCACTGACAGGTTTAATGTAAGAGGAAGCCAGTGTTCAGCAATGAGTTTCAGTATCTTATATGGGAGTGGCTTAGCTATTCAGTTAACTTCCATCACTTAATTTAGCACAGCCCTAGCAATTTAAGTTACCAACGTTTGCAGAAACTATTTTAAGTAGATATTCCTAAAGCACAATTATTCTTAATAGTTATCCAAAAGCTCTTAGATGCTTGGATGTTTAGAAGAATTGATGCTTTTGAACTGTGGTGTTGAAGAAGACTCTTGAGAGTCCCTTGGACTGCAAGGAGNATTCCTAAAGCACAATTATTCTTAATAGTTATCCAAAAGCTCTTAGATGCTTGGATGTTTAGAAGAATTGATGCTTTTGAACTGTGGTGTTGAAGAAGACTCTTGAGAGTCCCTTGGACTGCAAGGAGATGAAACCAGTCAATCTTAAAGGAAATCAGTCCTAAATATTCATTGGAAGGACTGATGCTGAAGCTCAAACTCCGATACTTTGGCCATCTGATGCGAAGAACTGACTCACTGGAAAAGCCCCGATGCCAGCAAAGATTGAAGGCAGGAGGAGAAAGTGATGACAGAGAATGAGATGGTTGGATGGCATCACCAACTCAGTGGGCATGAGTTTGAGTGAGCTCTGAAAATTAGTGATGGACAGGGAGGCCTGGTGTGCTGCAGTCCATGGGGTCGCAAAGAGTCAGACACAACTGAGCAACTGAACTGAACTGAAAACCTTTTACTTACATTTTTTTTCCTTAAAAGATAATGTTGAGTTATTTTCTAAAGTGGACTCAATACCTGGCTCAAATGTGGAATATGCTATTGCCAGAAACCAAATAGCCCTAGAAATTTTTGAGCCTCCCTTCTTGCCTGGTGAGTTGTAAATTTTATTATCTTTTGTTTAGCCTTAGGTAAAATCTCTCTATGTCCTTTAGCCCATTTATTCCCCAAAACTTTACAGTTTGGGCAGGTCCCTGGATTTTGGAGAGATTGATCTACCATCCCAAGCATTGGGGTTCTGATCTACCTCTGCTTTAGCTATTGCCGATGATTTTTCTTTCCTTTTTTTTTTTTTTTTTTTCTTTTTTCTAACTTTGCCACACTGCTTTCCATATTTAACTTGTGCAATCTTTACAGAGAGGCCTTTTTGGCTACTGACCGATGGAGACTCAGTCAGCTAAAATGCAATTTTGACTTTGTAACATGGACAATCATCCTTGCAAGTCACATAATTCTTTCTCTAATTTTAATTTCTCTTCAACCAATTTTAATTTGGTTTCATATATCTTACATTAGGCAGAGAAGAGGATCCAGCCTCTTGGACCCAGCGAAGTACAGTCTTGTTCTTTCTCAATTGGCATGAGCCACAACCATTCCATATAACTTGTGAAGGTTTGGCCACTTTAATTTGGGGTCCCAGTTCTCACACAATCCAGTGATATGTCCCTTTCAGTAGCTAACGAACAGTAAGGCAAACTTTCTCATCCAGGAATAAAAACTTGGTTAGTCTTAACTTCTTTCTTTTTACATAGTGGCATTTTATTCATGAATCCTGCTCATAGCACCAATTTATGTTTTGTTGAAGTTTTTACTTTCATTTTAGGTTCGAAGAATTTATTAACCAAAAAAAAAAAAAAAATCATCACAAACAAAATAAATAAATTCACTATTTAATAGAGGGTTCTTTAACTTAATTTCAATACACAAACATTAAAAGAAAAGAAAAATAGAAACAATAAAAAGAGTAACAACACAAACATCATCAAATTTGGCTGACTAATATCCAGACTTACACAACACACAGGGAAGTCCCCTGTTAACAGTAATCTGGAGTCTGAGTTTGGAAAATGTCCCAGGCAGTGTGTCTACTTCATGAGTGAGACTTCAAATTGCAGCTTCAGGGATTCCCACTTATAATTCCAGGCTGCAAACAGATATCATCATCGGTTTGCATGCAAAAAATGCAACTCTGGTTTTACTTAAACATTTTTACAATGGTGTAAACTTTGCTTTATCTTGTGAATCATAGGATTTCACTAAACCCTGGGTGCAGTTGGCCAGACCTCCAGGGGCTCAAGAATTCCAAGACCCACTCCCTTTCTTATCTAAAGTGTTGCCTGACTATCTGCGCTAGTGAACAGGCACGGAATCTGCAGTGTCCAGGTAGGTCAGAAGGAAGATCACAGGCCTGTTCTCCTGCTTATGAAACCTGAACAAGATTTTCTCCATTTTAATCCCCTTAACTGTTCCGACTGATGAAAATGATATATCATTTTAGATGTATAATTTCTTTCAGCAAAGTTTTATAGTTTTCTTCATAGAGGTCTTTCAAATTTTTGTGAAATGTCTCTCTTAATACTTCATGTTTTGGATGCTACTGGAAGTGGGATTGTTTTTAAATTTTTGTTTTCTGATTATTCATTACTGGTATAGGAATTATAAAATTATAATTGTTTGTATATTAACATTGTATCCTGTGAGCTTACTAAACTCACTCTAGGAGAGTATTTTCTATCTACATAATCACACTATTTGCTCATGAAGACAACTCTGCTTCTACCTGTCCAATTCATTGACTTTCACTTCTTCTTGGCTTATGGCACTGGTTAAAACGTCATAGAAAATACTGAATAGGAGTAGTAGATATTCATGTTTTCTTCCTTTCCTTAGGTAGAAAGCAGAAAGTAGATTTGTTAAGGACGGTATTAATTAGGTTAACAAATTTCCCTTTTCTTAGTTTTCTGAGAGATTTTACCATGAATTGATGTTGGACTTTTTCAAACTTCTGCATCCATTGAACTGATCATTTTTTTTCCTTTATTTTATTAATATGGTGAATCATACTGATTGATTTTTGGATATTAAATCAATCTTTTACTACTGGGATAAAACTGATTTGATTATGATGCACCATATTCTTTACATATTGTTAGGTTCGTTTTGTTAAAATTTTGTTAAGGCTATTTGTGTCTATTTTCATGAGAAATCTTGGTTCATAATTTTCTTTTCTCATGTCTTTGGCCTCGTAAAATGAATTTAGGAATAGTCTCTCTTCCTCTATTTTCTGAAAGAATTTGTGTAACTGGTCTAATTTCTTCCTTAAATGTTATAATTTACCAGTGAAACCATCTGGGCCTAGAGTTTTCTTTTGGAAAGATTTCTAACTGAAAACTTTTTTTACATGCATCAAACCTGGACTGGCGATTTGTTTCACATATTATATTATACATGTTCCAATTAAAATAAATAAATTTATTTTTTTTTAATAAAAAAGGAAAACTTTTTTTAAATATAGGGCTATTCAAGTTGTGTATTCTTATTGGGTCAGACTTTATATAATTTGTGTTTTCAACTAATTTATTCATTTTACCTAATTTTTTGTTGAACATATTGGTATAATGTTGAATTTATTGGCATGAAATTAGTATTATCTTATTTTTCTTTTAATAACCAGGCTCTATAGTGAGTGATACATTCTGATACTATGATATTGGTAATTCTTGTCTTCTCCTTTTATTCTTTATTCTTTATCAGTCAAAAGGGAATTTTGTCAATTGTATTAAGACCTAACTTTTGATTTCATTGTTTGTGTTTTTTTTCCTATTACTTTTTGCTATTCTATCTCAAAGATTTTTGCACTTTATTATTTGCTTGGAGCAGGGAGCAGTATTTTATTTTCATGACCTAGACACTCTGGAAGAATACAGGCTAACTATTTTGTAGAATGTTCCTTGAACTGCTTTTTTCTGATGCTTTCTCATAAATTGATCTAGATTTAGCATTTTTAAAAGGACTACCATGCAAATGATACTGAGCTCTTCTCAAGGTGATCTGTCAGGAGCCTCTTCATGTTACTTGTCCCATTATTGGTAATGTTACCTTTGACCAGTTGATTAATGTGGTGTCTGTCACGTTTCTCTTCCAATCAGGCTTTTATCCACAGCTGTACTGGAAGAATTTTGGACAAGGCCAAGAAAAGCCAGTGTATTGTAAAACCAAAAGTTGACTATTAATCTTTCTTTTGCTTTCTTGGGTTCCCTGACATATGTTCTCCTATTGATGATTCCCAAACATATTGAGCTTGGACACCTCCTCCGAGCTCCAGATTTGTATTTTTGATTATTCATACATGTCCACTTTGATGTCTGAAAGGCATCTCAAACTTACCATGTAAAAAAACAAACTCCTGATCTTTCTGTTACAAAAGTCTTTCCTTGCTCAGTAAGTGGCAACCTCCTCCTTTCTGTTGCTCAGGTTAAAAATCTTGGTGTCATCCTTGACTCCTTTTTTTTTTTTTTTCAACTGCACACCTAATCCTTTAAGAAATTCTGCTAACCTTAACTTCAAAATATCCAGCTTCAAAAGGTTCACTTCCTGTCCCTTACCTCCCCACCCCAGAAACTGTCCGGATGCTTGGATTGGAAACTTTTAGATTGTGAGCAACATCTGTCTTCTTCGTTGTTTACAAGGATCTTCTCTCTTCCTAGTTCTGATTCTACCTTCCTTCGCACAACTTAGTCTATGATGTGAACACAGAATGTCAGAGAAAAAACAAAACAAGGAAGAAAACTGTCTTTAAGCTTCTTTAAATTTTCTGCTTCCATGTTGTTCCCTGTGGCAAGTAAGACTGAAATTTGGCTGAAATTGGGAGAGGAAAAACTACAGGTAAAAAAATTACATTTTAGTCAATTACCCAACCAGAGTAAAAAAGAATAATTATTTTTTAAAGAATATATGGGAGACCTGAGACAGAAGTAGAGGCAAGGGGAAGCAAGGAAAACACCACCACCTCTAAACACTGAAGCATCTGCAGTCTGAAAATAAACCAGCCACCACTGGAGTGGGCTGCAAAGGAATCACCAGCCTTAGAGAGGAGGCAGTTTTTAACTTATGCAAGGGGGTGAAGGGAATACTCAAAGTGGCTGTGTGGAAAATAAGGCATTTCCACTTTGGACATTGACTAAAAATACAGTGCCAAGGTGTGATAAGACAAAAATAATTAATGTTCAAATGTTCCAAGAAATTTGATAGCAATTGTGGGTTAAATACTATAAAACACAACTTTCTGTGGTGAGCAAGTATAATATCCTACAACAAATAAGCACCAGTCTCAAGAGCAAAAGCAATAATACAATCTTGGCAATTAAAGTATAATATTATAGAAGAGCTTACCTTGGAAAACTATAAAACTATTCAGCTTCATGATTACAGGGTACAAATTATAAGTCATACAGGAAAATCCCATTATACTTAATATACTTATTTCTATTATTATTTTCTTCATGTAAACTGGTTGTTGGATATTTTTCAGCTTATATCCTTATCTAAGTAGTAAGATGTAAAGACTAACTCAGTATAATTTATTGTCAAAGTTTAATGTTTCCCAGTATCTAAAACTCTTGCTACAAACTTGTGACCATTGATTCCAACTTTTAATTTAATCACATCAAAAAAGACTATCCAGAATTTATTATTTTACACTAAACATATGACGCACCATAGTCCTCTAAGCCTTTCCTACTTTGAGCTTGCTACACTGTTTGCAGTCCCCAGTCCTGCCATGTGAATCTCATTTATTTGTCCTTTCTCACTTTGCACAATCTTGAATGATCCCAGCCCACCACCTAGCAAAAATAGCTTAGGCACTCCTTATATTCTGTACAAGTGTAACACTTATAACTTTACGTTCTTTCTCTCAATAAGTGTATGGTTTTGGTCTTCTTCTAAGTAGATAAGTCGGTAGATACTGTGCAGTCGTTTGGTAGCTACAGCATCTCGCATATGATAACCTGCTTGGAGTAGGCTCTTAGGTATTTTTCTGAGTAACTAAGTCAGTATTATCCTTGCTACTACCCCAGGAAGCACAGACTGTCACACCAGATAGAGTAGTCCTCCTATTTAACAAATGAATGAATTAGTAGATAGACATTGGCCCATTTGCAGAACTTTTAAGGAAGTTAAAGGAATTTCCTAATATTAGAAACTATTAGGAAATTACCATTAATCTTGTTAGTTGTGATGATGTGGGCTAGTTAGGGAAAAAGTCTTTATTGTTGGAAATACATATTTAAATATTTAGAGTGAAATGTCATGATGCTTATGGAATTTATTTTAAAACATTTTAACAATAAACAGATGGGGAAACAATGAAAACAGTGACAAACTTTATTTTCTTGGGCTCCAAAATCAATGTAGACGGTGACTGCAGCCATGAAAATGATGCTTACTCCTTGAAAGGAAAGTTATGACCAACCTAGACAGCATATTAAAAAGCAGAGACATTACTTTGTCAACAAAGGTCCATCTAGTTAAGGCTATGGTTTTTCCAGTGGTCATGCATGGATATGAGAGTTGGACTATAAAGAAAGCTGAGCACAGAAGAATTGATGGTTTTGAACTGTGGTGTTGGAGAAGACTCTTGAGAGTCCCTTGGACTGCAAGGAGGTCCAACCAATCCATCCTAAAGAAGACCAGTCCTGGGTGTTTACTGGAAGGACTGATGTTGAAGGTGAAACTCCAGTACTTTGGCCACATCATGCGAAGAGCTGACTCATTTGAAAAGACTTTGATGCTGGGAAAGATTGACGGCAGGAGGAGAAGTGGACAACAGAGGATGAAATGGTTGGATGGCATCACCAACTCAATGGACATAGGTTTGGGTGAACTCCGGGAGTTGGTAATGGACAGGGAGGCCTGGCATGCTGCGGTTCATGGGGTCGCAAAGAGTCAGACATGACTGAGTGACTAAACTGAACTGAACAACAAAATCAATGAAGCAATTTGAGAATATAATTATTGTGAAATTTATTTATGCATATATTCTAGTCTATTCCAACACTTAACATGTAAGTGGCAAGATGACAAGAACATATACTAAGAATCTGGAAACTGATGTGATTGCCTTTAGATAAATTAACAACACGTTAAAAGTGATTCTCACTAGGCCAAAGGGCAGCATTTTAAACTCCTATGAAAGGCAGGAAGGGGCTCCCTTATTTATGAATAATTTACACAAGAAAATAAATGTCAAATACTACATGAGACAAAAATGTGGTTATTTCTACTTAGGGAAAATAAATTTGGCTTTATATATCCTCCTTGAACTTTTTCTGATATACATGTAAAACATAAATAAATATAAATTAAACAATATTACAAAAGAATAAGATTTACAATTTGAATATGAACATCTCACTTCAGAAATATAACATCTCTTCTTATACTAATATTATAATATCTCTATAGAGTTTTAAAGACATTAAATCAATCTAAGACAACTTTCACTCTTTCATGGGAGGATTTTTTCAAATAGAAAAAAATTGTTCTAACAAAATTATAGCTGATCTGTCTTACAAATAAGGGGCTAATTCACTATCTGTGCTTGTATGAAAAAGGAAGAATTATTCCTTCATTCTGCATTCTTCCTTTGTCACCAACTAACCCAAGAAACTCAACACTCTTGGATCATCAGCATGTTTTTTCTTTTAAAAAAATTGCCAACTAATTCAGGCTCATTTTAATAGAATAAGAAAAGTAGAAAATGCCCTTTAGTCAAGGAAAATTATTGTATAATGTGTTTTATCTCTTTGACAATTTTCCTTATAAGAGACTGGTTCATTTGTTTTCAATATCCAATTGTTTTAATTTTCTGTGTCTTTTATAAATAAAAATAACATTACATATTTGGTGAAAAAAATTCACTTTTTTTTTCTTCTTTCTCACATTCTAAACATGAACAAATCTCTTCACTTTCCCACACTTTTATGAAAGTAATCACTTGTAATCTTATGAATTGTTCTATTTTCAAGGGTCTTAGGAGTATTGAGAATGTGATTCCAGGACAGATTCATCTTTCCTTGCTTCGTGGACATTCCTATGCATCTTAAAAACAAGATAATATGCAAAACACTTTCTTCTCAACTTCTTTGGCTCAGTTAGCCAATGGTTTCTAGCATCATAAGCAAAATTGTCAATGTTATACACATCAGTCCTGAAAGTAAGCAAAAAAATAGTTAAAACCAAAATAACTTTACTTCCTGGTGATATATATTCATTTTTTAATTACTATGTGATAAATCATGAAATAGAATAGTTGGTTAATTTGGGGTACCAAAAAAAATGCAAAGTTAGTAAGTTATAGAGCATGGACAATCCCACCCAGTATAGTTCCCTGGTGGCTCAGTGGTAAAGAAACTGCTTGCAGTGCAGGAGACCTGGGTTTGACCCCTGGGTTGGAAAGATCCCCTGGAGAACGGCATGGCAACCCACTCCAGAATTCTTGCCTGGAGAGTTTCATGGGCAGAGGAGCCTGGTGGGCTACAGTCTATAGGATTGCAGAGTTGGACACGACTGAAGCGACTAGGCAGCAGCAGCAGCAGATATGAAAGTATGTTAGTCACTCAGTCATATCCATCTCTTTGTGACCCCATGGACTATAGCCTGCCAGGCTCCTCTGTAGTGGGTAGCCATTCCCTTCTCCAGGGGTTCTTCCCAGCTCAGGGATCAAACCCAGGTCTCCTGTATTGCAGTTGGATTCTTTAAGCAATACCAACTAAAATATGACACTGGAGTTTTTAGTTTCTTGTGAATAATTACCAAGTTAGATTCGACTAAGATACTTTCAGATTAAAAATAAATGAAAACTCCCTGGAATAGAAGAAAGTTTAATCAAAAGAAGAAGATACCTAGAAAGTTTCACACATACATACATATTAAGTCAGTTTTGTTTGATAATTTTGACTCACAACATAAAAGAGATAAGATCTATAAACATGACTTATAAAAGACTCTTTAAAATAGATTTTATATTTCTTAAATATTACAAATGGGAGAAACAAATAGAGTATGAGCCAACCATCTCATGATGCAAGTAGTCACAATGAAAACATTCCTATTTATAAGCCCTAATGTATCAATCTTTTGCTTTTTACAGATTATTTACAGGATTGTGAACATCCAAACATTTCAATAAACTGAGTAAAAAACATAGAATGAGATAATAGGTATATTGCTGAAGAGTGGAAGGCTGAAGACATGCCACATTAACAAAAATCAATGTGTTAGTCAATCATTCAACAAAGAAAAACAATTCTAACAATAATAGAGGTTTAAACCTCTAGTGTCCTTTAATAGTCACAGATATATACCAAGCCATTTGTGTTAATCAACATTTTCCAAGACACAGAAATGTGATTTTACTGAACCGTATACCTTTTGTAAATTACCAGAGGTCTTACTTCTGCAGCGTCACCAGTTAAAGTGAATCATAACACTTAGGTGGTTTGTTGTTCTCATGTGTGTAGTAAGAGCTGAATAGTAGAGAAGGAAAATAGTGATTGGGTCATGAAAGTCTAAAGCTCAAACAAAAAGCAACATGGGCATTTGTTTACAATCACATTCTTTTTATAAACTAAAATGTATCATATATGCCAATACTTCTAAAAGATGTAAATAAATCCTTGGACAGGCAAACACAAAAGATCAACAGGTAAGATGTAAGACACCTTCACACTTACTTACTCTTTCCCCTGTCTCAGTGAAAATTAAATTTTATTAAATCAGCATAAAATTGAGAGAATAACAAGGAATATATAAAGTTAGCTCTTAACTCTCAACAGTTTATACTTCCAAAATAAGGCAAGTGGAGTGTTTTTAAGTGGACGTTTAAAAAAAAAAGGCAAATTCTTTCTTAGGGGTTTGCATGAATTTTCTCCAATTCAGAAATAGAAGAATTAGGTTTACAGCAAAATCCCAATAAAACATAAATATTCCTTCCTTCTACATTTCAGCGCTTTTCATTCTATTAAAAATATCATGGTCAATTATTTTACCAAAGTATCTGAAGAAACTGATGATAGCCAAGAGAAAGCTTCCAGCAAACTCATTCCATTCCCTCCCCCTCAACCTAAAAAGCCCTGGAATATTGGCTTGAGAATTATACTGATAATGCTCCAATTCAAAAGCAGAACTGGACTAAAGGTAATGAAGTACAGAAAAAAAATATATTTTATTCTTTTTTCCAAAATAGTCTTAAGGAGGCTTCTGTGCCAACTTAACTCACTTTATATGACTTAGAATTCTGTTATTTATACTGAGCTCCAAGCCACATTCTTTAAAAGTTTCAGAAAAATCTGAAGAAGAAGACATATTTTACTACATTTGCTCCGAGTATTTTATCTGCAGTAAACAAATATCTATAAAACCTGACCAAAAAATAGGACCTAGTGGCCAAATGCTTTTAGCAAAAGACTGAACTGCTTAGTGATTTAGAGAATGTTTTCATACTTTAGCTTATAATAAGCTTAAATAATACTGTACTTAAAGACAAGGGAAAGAGCCACGAAGGCTAAAAAGGAGATACATCATCCAAAGAACTGAAAAGGCAATTGAGTAACAGCATTAAAATATAATTGTTCGTAAGCAATGAAAAAACAGGCTTTAGGGCACTTCAGAAAGAATTCGGTTTCTGTGAACTCCACAGTTAGTTTTCCGAAGGATAAAATCTATGAAACAGAAGGTCAATTTAAATAGTACTCTGTCTACAGGATGTATCAGAGCCAACCATGACTTGATATTTAACACATGTATATTCAGTGCGGATCAGACGTTTCAAGTACTGATTTTTTTTTTTCTTTCTGCATTGTTTTATCACCTGAGTGCTTACTGTGTGCCAAGTAAGATCCTAATCCCTTTATAGGTGGTGATTCATTTGATCCCACAAAACAGATACTATAATCCCATGAAGTGGGTACTATTATTTCCCCCATTTTACAAATGGGAAAACTGAGGCATAGAGAGGAGAAGCTCCTCACAGTCAAATGGCATGTAAACAGTAGACCCTGAATTGGAATCAAGCAGCCAGGTTCTAGAACCTGCCCTCTTAACCACTGGGCTGACTTTGGCTAGACTGGCATCTATTAATAAATCTGATTTATTCATAGGCCTAATCATATGCAATTTAGCAATACATTAGAGTTTCTTTTCCTAGACATTTTCACTTCTGTACAACACACAGATACTCATAAATTTTACTATGTAGAGAAAAAAGATGAGTTGATCAATAGGTTGCAATGAGACTTTGGCTTTCAAATCACTTAATGTTCTTGTATATACTGAGATTTCTAAATTTTTTTTAAAAGACACAGGCTATTTATCCAAGATAGTAAATACAGACAAAAGGAATAAAGATATAGCAAGTCAAAAAATACAATTAAGCTTAGAAAGTTATCTACTGTTATAGTGTCAAGTTTTACTGGAAAGAAGCTAAGAACAAATTTTTTAAAATCATCAGAATTTTTGCTCACCCTGTTTTTCCACTGTCCCAGAAAATTTTGACTAGAATTATGATACCAATTATTATAATAACAGCAACACATCCTTGAGGGGGAAAAAATGGTAAGTTAATCAATATAGAAATGAGCAGTTACATATACAGTGTAATTCACAATGACAAACATACTGATTATCAAGTAAGTTAAAGAAAAAACAGGAGACATGAATTATATTTTGCTTGCTTGCTTATGTCACAGGTTTGACAGTAAAATCTACATGTTATTTATCCTGTTTCCTTTCAAGGGAAAATGAAACATTTAAAATGAAGTATCACAATGCTCAAATAAAATCGTACAGATTTGAGAGGATTCTAAAATGTTTCAACCCCACCATGCTTAATTTTAAATTATTTGATCACTGATTATTTAAACATATTGACTGTACTATGTGCAATTTCAGCACTAGAAGATGTCTTGGAGTTCACATTTATTTTGTAGATTATTAAATTGAGTCTGAGAAAGGTGAAGCTTCCATATGTGGTTAATGGCAAGGCCATTTACTCAGCTCATAGTAAAAGTAACAGTGAAAGTAGGCCTTTCTCCATCATAGGAAAGGCATCGGTATCTGGGCACAGAGAGTAAAACTACAGAAATGCTTTCCAGTGTTTAGTCTATTGCAGATAAAATTTCATTTAGGGAAACTGGTATTTACTTTCAATATTAAATGCACTATTGTGAGTTGAACAACAAATAATTGATGAAATAATTTGATCAACTGTAAAAAAAAAATTATACCTTGATTTTTACACACAAACTTTCTTCTTAAAACTAGTCACTGCCCTTTCTCCTCACCACCTGCGTATCCCTTTTCCTCTCCACTGCTGCTGCTGCTGCTGCTGCTGCTAAGTCTACACCCTCCCAAATCCTTGAACTCAATTTTTCTGATCTGTACTACAAAGAAAAGTATAAATGATACTAGAAAAGCAACTGAAGCTAATGTGACTAACAAGTGTGTCCAGTTTCAAATCAGCAAAATACAACAAACGTCACATAATTGAGCTGCCATGTGGATACATAATTTTAAAAACAGCTGTTTCTACCACAGAATTTACAGTATTTTACCCAGTTTCTTTAACTGACTCCTTAGCACCATAGCATTAGTTTGAAAGATTGCAAATAATAAAATAAGTCATGGCTCCTTTAAAATTGGGGGTTTCTTTTTGTTTTACCACTTCCCATTAATCCCATTTTTAAATGTTGCAGAAAAATCCCATTTTCAATTTGAATGATAAATGAAGATCAAAAAATTTTAAAGTGATGCCAAATGTTTAGATGACAAAAGTGGGAATATTCTTAAACACTGGTCAGCACATATATGTGATTCTAAAAGAAAATGTGATGGTCTATGTTTTAAAAGAAAACCAATGCAAACTACAGAAATATGAGACATATTATTCTAAATAAATAATTCATCAATTAATAATTAACGAGAATACTGTTTTGCAAATTAAAACAAAGAAAACTTTATAAAGGCAATAGTTTATGATCTAAAATTTACCCAAAGGTGAATTAGTACTAATTTAAAACTAAAACAATTTAGGCCAACTTGGTTAGATAGCATCACTGACTAAACAGAGGTGAACTTGAGCAAACCAAACTTCAGGAGATAGTGGAGGACACGGAAGCCTGGTGTGCTACAGTCCATGGAGTAGCAAAGAGTTGGAGTGACTGAACAACAACAACAACCTGGGATAAATGAAACTATAATATTATAAATGAAATTAAGATTATGATTCCAGTGTCATTAAGGAGCATTTGGGTAGGAAAATCACATAATTTTAGAAATGTTTTTCTCTAAGTAAAAGGAGTATTTTAGTAATGTTCCCCACTATGTACAAATATATTTACCTAGTACTTAAAACAGTGCAAAGCAGTTTGTCACATATTAGCACATTATCTCCAATAACTGGCATGGTACTTGTAAATAGTAAAAATGCATAATTTTAACTGTTCATAATCTTCTCAATAAACATACCTGAGATTACTCAAACTAAATTTGTATTAGATGGGTATTACATTAATATATAGAGTATTATCTCCATTCCTGAACAACCCAAATCAGAATGAAGCTGCCTCCTTTCCTGAAGAAATGTGTATTCATCTTGTCATTTCAAAAGGTCTCATTTATACACATGCCATAAAGTGGAAGTACACTCTCTATACCATGAAAAACTAAGAAAGCTATGAATAAGTTTTGTTCTTCCTTATAAACCTATTTAACATAAAAGCATAAGTAAATAAGCATGTGCTATTTAAAGAAAACATAATTTAGATACTTCACTGAGCATTCTCTTAATTTTATTTTCTTTACTATTGCTTATTGCTACAAGCGGCTTGTGAGTGTCACAACATAGGATTTCAGCAATGAAGGGAAAAAAAACAACACTTATAAAGAATCAGGATTATCTTAATTGTTAAATTTGAGTTGTACAAGATCTAGGAAAAGAATTTTTCTACCCTTTCAAGCACTGAGTGCTAACGAAAACAATCATCTCCCTCTATTCAAGTGCCTAATAGCTGTGTGGCCTTGAGCAAGTTAAGACTCTTGCACAGCCACAGTTCCTCTCACCTACAAGGTGGGACACAGCTACATTACAGGACTGTTGTGAGAAGTAAATGAAATAATACACAGGCATGTTTCAGTGCCGTCCTTACCACTGACCCAAGATGCACATGTTACTCTAATAAAGGGCTATCTGATTCTTTGCTGTGGCCAGAGGGAATGATAAAATTGTCAGAAATCCATCTCACAAAGATAATAGTGACAAAATAAAAAAGAATTCTTAAAGCTGAGATTTACCCAAGTTTTAGCACTATGCCAGTAGCTTTC
Organism: Neotragus pygmaeus; assembly: GCA_006410875.1. Taxonomy (NCBI): domain Eukaryota; kingdom Metazoa; phylum Chordata; class Mammalia; order Artiodactyla; family Bovidae; genus Neotragus; species Neotragus pygmaeus. The sequence goes on along the minus strand of SJYV01052715.1, from coordinate 149,563 downwards.
ACAACCCATATTTCATTAAGCTTCCAAGACTTTAATAAGAATCATGATCACCATCTCATAAATGAAAAAATTGAGACTCAGAGAGATTAAGTAAATCACTTGGGTTGAGTAATTATTAAATGGAAAAAAAAAATCCAAAACAGGATTGAAACCAAGATCTGACTGACTCCGAAGCACAAGTCATCCTTCTATAAAATACTGTCAACAAAAGCAAACAGAAAACCCCACAACTATATGTAGCATGTAGTCTCAGTGGGGTTGGTATCATCTTTAAAGGGGATAAAGGGTTTTTTTTTTTTTTTTTTACTTTTTACATATAAAGTACAGTACATAAATAGATTTATATCTGTAGTATTAATATTTTATAGGGATGATTAGGAAAAAATGCCTTACAAGATCCTTGACGGGGAGAGGGTAATAATGAAAAAACAAAAAACAAAAAACATTGTTTTTGGAAAATACACTAATACACAGCAGAGAATAGCTTTTAAAATCACTTTGCAGAGATATCACTGGAGGTCCAGTGGTTAAGAATCTGCCTTCCAATGCAGGGGATGCAGGTTTGATCCCTAGACAGGGAACTAAACATCCCACATGCTTTGGGGCAACTAGGCCTCAATCAGACAGCCCATGGGCAGCAAACTATAAAACGCTTGCACCACAACGAAGATCTCATATGTGGCAACTGAGACCCAAGACAGTCAAAAATAAACAAATAAAAATTTTTAAAGAAAATCACAAAGCAGGCTTCACTTACACAGCAAATAAAGTTCTGAGATGAGCAGTCAGTCTCTATTTCTTGGCAAAATTAAACAGGAAAAAATTCAGAGTTTTTGCATTCAAATACAAAGTTCTAATATCATTTGTGTCACTCATGTGCACTGCAGTGGAATCAATAAAAGCAATTTCCTTGTTGTAGAGTTTATCTTTAAAATGAGAAAAGTGACCTCATTCACAGACTACATTTAAGAAGTAAAGATAATTTTCAGGTTTATGTTTTATAAGAGCCCAAAGAAAAATATTACCATATGTCTGATATAAGAGAGAAGGAATTCCTCTTTATTTTTAAGCACAGGTTGGAATTACAACTAACCCTAAGGGAAAGTTTCTGGAAAATCACACAATATATACTTAAAGAATTTCAGAAAAAATAATAAGCACCTCAAATCTTCACTGAATGCCACTGAGCTGGTAAGAAAAAGCGTATCTATTAAATTTTAACTTCATCTATTAAAAATGTCATTAAGCCACTAGATCATGAGATTTTTCACTTAGAATACATTTATTTTTATTTAAAATATAGAATGGACAAAATGAATTGCAACTGTTGGAATCTTGCAAAATAAATCTTTTAGCTTAAAAGAGTTTTGCCTAAAACATAAAAACTATAATAAGTAACAATGAAAATAATAAAAGCAAGTATTACTTTCAGTTTCATAGTCACATGGCTAATTCATGCATGCATAAGATGAGCTTTCAGCTTATAAACACGTAAATCAAAGTGTTTTGTACAAATTTTTATAAGTGTATTTTCCATTAGACATTACTTATCAATATGCCAATTTAGCTGTATAGCTTCTTAACAGACATTTCTTTTACTATCTTATTAATCTTGTTAATACATAACATCAGATGATATATTTACAAACAAAAAAGGACTGGACCAAATGATAGAAGAAATCACAACAACAGGTATGATTTTGGTCTCATGCCTATAGCAACAGAGCATTTTTTGGAGAAACTTTACTTTAACCACTGACTGGGAAGAGAAAAGGAAGAAGATATAAACAAAAGTAACACTCTTTGTTTTACTTGGGACAGGACAAATCTAGAAATAGTCAATGAGTAGTTTATGATTAATTATAAAACACTTGAGGATAGAAACTGTATTGATAACTCTCTTCTCTTGTGATTCTTAGGCACTAAAATGAGATGCAGTGAGCCACGAGGCATGCAATAATACTTGACTGACTGGCCAAATGATTTGAAGTTCTCTTCAAATTACCCTGGAACAAGAACATGGTGGGGAATGTTCTTGTCGATAAGATGCCTTTACCTGTTTTCTCTTTGGCACCCACACATACTGTATTCTGATAGTATCCCTAAGACAGTATCACCAACTCAATGGACATGAATTTGACCAAACTCTGGGAGATAGTGGAGGACAGAGGAGCTTGACATGCTACAGTCCATGGGATCACAAAGAGTTGGTCACGACTTAGTGACTGAACAGCAACAACAAAGACAGTAAAAAACCAATATTCTTTTCCAGGAATTATATATCCAAAAGCGATGACAAATTCTGCGAACTCTCAGAGAGTCACACTTACCCAAGGCAATGGTGCTAGCAACTAAAGAAGGAAAAAAGGAAAGGATTACAAAAGTAAAAATGTTTTAAAGTCGTTGATTTGCTAGCAATTTAATAAATATATAAGTTTATCAATCAACTGTACTAAAATAAACAATTATAAATAAATTAATGAAAGCAATCATATTACTAACAATCAAGTAACACACATTAGTATCTATCTCTATTAAACAAGGGCTTCCCTGGTAGCTTAGATGGTAAAGCCTCTGCCTACAATGCAGGAGACCTGGGTTCTATCCCTGGGTTGGAAAAATTCCCTGGAGAAGGAAATGGCAACCCCCTCCAGTACTCTTGCCTGGAAAATCCCATGGACTGAGGATCCTGGTAGGCTACAGTCCATGGTGTCGCAAAGAGTTGGACATGACTGTGCGACTTCACTTTCTTTCTTTTCTTTCTATTAAACAAAGTCAGTCAACAATAGAGACATAAAATGTGATTAAAGAGTTATTGAATACTGAAACAAACACTATGTAAATTTGGTTATATGACTTGATGGCAAGTCAAGGTTGCTGTAAGGATTAACACTGACAAATGGAAGGTGCATGGTACATGCACTATGGATTACACTCAGTAGTAGCTATTACTATTTTTTCAATAAAAGCAGGAAAGGCATACAATATTTAAAGGGTAAGTTAATTGTATATAAGAGAGAAATTTGATCCCAAATATTCACTGTATTTTTATCATAATCATTTAAAATAATTGAAAAGTTTGTTAAATTTGTTATCATATTCATGCAGAAAAAAGTATTTCAACACAGTTAACCCTATAACAAATTTATACTAAGTGAATTTGTTTCTCTTCACCTTGCCCTATTAAACCTATATATTCAACCTAAAATTTTTAGGGCCAGAGATGGTGTAAAATTTTTAGGGCCAGAGATGTTGTAAAATTTTAAGAAGTCAGTAACCACATATAAATGTAAAATTAATGAACTGAATCTAATTGGATCAATATAAGCCACAAAAGCAATGTTGAATGCAAAAAGTCAAGTTAGGTAATGAAACATATGACATACTGTTATGCAAATTATAAAAAACATGCAAAGCAATAATATGTACTACTTATGGTGACATACATGTAGCATAAGAATAAAAACACAGAGAGGGAGCTTGCACAATGAGGTACCATCTCACACTGGTCAGAATGGCCATCTTTAAAAAGTTTACAAACAATAAATGCTGGAGAGGATGTGGAGAAAAGGGAATCATTCTACACTGTAGGTAGGAATGTAAATTGGTACACCCACTATGGAGAACAGTATGGAGAGTCCTTAAAAAACTTAGAATAGTGTTGCTGTGTGTGTGTGCTTAGTCGGTCAGTCGTGCCCCACCCTTTGTGAACCCATGACTCCTGCCAGGCTGCTCTGTCTATGGGGACTCTCCAGACAAGATTACTGGAGAGGGCTGCCATGCCCTCCTCCAGGCAATCTTCCCAACCCAGGGATCGAACCCAGGTCTCCTGCACTGTAGACAGATTCTTTACCACCTGAGCCACCAGTGAAGCCCAAGAATACCGGAGTAAGTAGCCTATCCCTTCTCCAAGGGATCTTCCCAACCCAGGAATCAAACTGGGGTCTCCTGCATTGCAGGCGGATTCTTTACCAGCTGAGCTACCAAGATAGTCCAGTTGCCATATGATCCAATACTCCTGAATACAGAACCAGAAAAGATAAAAATTCTAATATGAAAGGATATATGCACCCCAGTGTTCACTGCAGCACTGTTCACAACAGACAAGACATGGAGGCAGCCTAAATGTCCATCAACAGAGGAATGGGTAAGGAAGATGCAGTACATATATACAATGGAGCATCAGTCAGCCATAAAAATGAAACAATGCCATGTGCAGCAACATGGATCGACCTTCACACTGAGTGAAGTAAGTCAGACAAAGACAAATATCATGTTATATCATGTATTATGAAATCTACAAAGAAAAAAACGATACAAATGAATTTATTTACAAAACAGAAACAGACTCACAGACTTAGAACACAAAATTTATGGTTACCAAAGGGGAAAGGTTGGAGGGAGAGATAAATTAGAAGGTTGGAATTTATATATATATAAGCTGAGTCACTTTACTGTATGGAAGAAATAAACACAACATTGTAAATCAACAATACTTTGATGAAGTTTTTTTTAAAGAAGCAGGCAGGAATTGAGGTTCCCTTTTTTAAAAAGAGAACTAATTGGAGTGAGATTTTGTGTATTTGACCTTTTACCTAAAGGAATAAAGAAACATACAAAGGAAATTTCAACAATAATATCTGTAATGTTTTAAGTTTTTAAAGATTCTGGGTAATGGCCAAATGAGCTTGAGTATGGAAATTTATGAAATTTGGACAATGTACTGAAAAAACAACAATGATAACTATTTGAAGACATGGAAGAACAAACTAACTCAGGCAGAAATAAATCAAAGCCGAGAGCGCTCAGGCCGCAGGTGAGTTGCAGGGAGTGGGATCTGCCTGCGTGCAGCAGGGAGAAATCCCTAGGCCACTTGGCACAGAGAGCAGAAAGCCACAGTCTCACTGGCTGGAAAAGTCAGGGAACAGAGTTCAGAATCACAGAGCATCTGGAAGGTGAGGGGCGGATACTGCTCTCTTTCTTGACATATGTGGTAATTACACTGATACTTGCTTTAGAAAAGTTATTAAGCCTTATATGTATATTTTGTAGAATTTTCTGTGTGTTGATGTCAATGAAAAGTTAAAATAATTTTAAAAATTGCCTGTTAGCTCAGTCCTGTTGAGATTAAAAAAAAAAAAGATAAAAACAAACAGATAAAAACAACCAAAAATCCACATATCTCTATTAGAGAACAATAGTGCCTATAAAAATGGCTATTCATTAAGCAAGTTGCAAAATAAGAAGACATCCTGGTGGTCTGAAAAAGCACTAGTTAGATGGGTTTCATTCACTCAGTAGGTATTCCTGAAATCTAAAGCATATGTTACTCTCCTTTCATAAAAACTATTATTTAAAGAGTTAACCTGAAAGATTTCAAAGAACTCTGTGTTTTTAATTACTTAGAAGATACTATTAAGGTACTTAACCAAATCAGCAACTCTAGGGAATCTGGAGAGTTCCTTTAGCATGCTTGAGGGATGGGTCTCTGTCATTCAATCAGACCTAGAAATCAACCTAAAGGATCATACATACTTGGTTCTTTGAGGGTTCATGAGGAATTCAGTGGCTCCCTAAAGCTAACATGAAAAGCAGCATTTTTTTTTACTGATGTTAATTTAGAATTGCTTTTATGACACCACAACCTTTTTCTATATCATTGCAAAAATATTTCTCTCTTAAAGGTATGCTCTACCACAATCCAAAGTTAGCCTCTGAAGAACATTGCTATTAAGAAACTCTGCCTACAATAAACCAGAGACTTCTTAATTTTGTAACCCTGATGGATTTGAAATTTCTACCAAAATTTCTACCAAAATCACATAAAATCCATCTGTGGAAACCTGAACTGAGTCAACTGACCTGAAGGAGCGCTTCCTCTTCCTTTAGGTGTGCTTGTTGCACGAAAACGCAGGGTTGTCCTTGGAACAGCTGTACTTTTTGCTGCTGTAACATGAGTAGAGGTCAATCTTTGTGTTATACGGAGACCCTTAGTCGTATGTACAGAGGTGGACTTTTGTGTCGCTTTAAGATTCTGTGTGAGTAAAGATTTTGCTGGGGTGACTCTTTGGGTTGTTGGAGTGGTTGCAGAAGCATTTGGCATGATGGGATTCTGAGCTGCTGTAGAGACAGTATTTGATATTGGGGAATTCCAGGCTGTCGTGGTGGAACCATTTGCTGTGGAAGGTTTCTGAGAAGGTGATAGGACCTTTGTAGCTGGAACATTTACAGTGGTGTATGTCTGAGAAACTAGTGGGGGCTTTGTAGCTGAAGAATTTATTGTGATGAGTTTCTGAGGAATTGGTGGTGTTTCCGCACCTGGAACATTTACAGCAGTGGGTTTCTGAGGAGTTGGTGGGGTTTCTGTAGCTGAAACATTTACAGTGGTGGGTTTCTGAGGAGTTGGTGGGGTTTCTGTAGCTGAAACATTTACAGTGGTGGGTTTCTGAGGAGTTGGTGGGGTTTCTGTAGCTGAAACATTTACAGTGGTGGGTTTCTGAGGAGTTGGTGGGGTTTCTGTAGCTGAAACATTTACAGTGGTGGGTTTCTGAGGAGTTGGTGGGGTTTCTGTAGCTGAAACATTTACAGTGGTGGGTTTCTGAGGAGTTGGTGGGGTTTCTGTAGCTGAAACATTTACAGTGGTGGGTTTCTGAGGAGTTGGTGGGGTTTCTGTAGCTGAAACATTTACAGTGGTGGGTTTCTGAGGAGTTGGTGGGGTTTCTGTAGCTGAAACATTTACAGTGGTGGGTTTCTGAGGAGTTGGTGGGGTTTCTGTAGCTGAAACATTTACAGTGGTGGGTTTCTGAGGAGTTGGTGGGGTTTCTGTAGCTGAAACATTTACAGTGGTGGGTTTCTGAGGAGTTGGTGGGGTTTCTGTAGCTGAAACATTTACAGTGGTGGGTTTCTGAGGAGTTGGTGGGGTTTCTGTAGCTGAAACATTTACAGTGGTGGGTTTCTGAGGAGTTGGTGGGGTTTCTGTAGCTGAAACATTTACAGTGGTGGGTTTCTGAGGAGTTGGTGGGGTTTCTGTAGCTGAAACATTTACAGTGGTGGGTTTCTGAGGAGTTGACGGGGTTTCTGTAGCTGAAACATTTACAGTGGTGGGTTTCTGAGGAGTTGGTGGGGTTTCTGTAGCTGGAACATTTACAGTGATGGGTTTCTGAGGAGTTGGTGGGGTTTCTGTAGCTGAAACATTCACTGTGGTGGGTTTCTGAGGAGTTGATAGGACTTTGGTACCTGGAATATTTACTTCAGTGGATTTCAGAACTGTTGGTGTGACATCAGTTTCTGTAGAAGAAAAATGTTATAATAAAATTATGGAAATAATGCTGTCCAAGTTAAGATTTAGGAACCAACTGTTTGCTCTGACTCTTCTCTTTTCCCACAGATATCTAGGTATGACTTTTAGGAAACCAAGTATTCTCATGTCTTTCCCAAGGAACTGAAATGCTATATATTATCTCTCCTTTGAAATAAGTTGCATCTATAGGCAACTAAAGTGGATTTACACCAAGTAATACTAAGATTCCTAAAACTGTTTTCTATTTGAAAAAGGAAATCAAAGTCAGAACTGACAGTGATCTCATTCTTAATACCCCTCAAATAAAGAGTTGTTCTCATAAATTGTCCTTTTTCCATCATGCCAAGACCGAAGAACAGGATGCAACCTTGAAGCAACAAAGATAAGCACAACATAGTCACTTTTTCCAAAGCAGTCAGAACATGTTAGTGACCTTGGGAACTTGTTTTGTTTCACTTCTCTTTTAAAGCAATAAATTCAATCAGACTACAGTAAATCCCTTTTCTCCTCTTGTGCTGGTTACCAACCTTACAAAGAAAAAAAGTTTAGTTCCTCTTTGGATTTTAGGTGAGATAACAAATATCTGAAGTACAGATTTAGTGAAGACCCTATTCTGAGAGTCACCAATCTAACATTAAAATTTTAGGTCTGTTTGACTTTGACTTGCTGATCCAATCTCCCTCATAAGGCAGTACTAGCAGTGTATAAGCCTGTTTGACCAGATATTAGAAACTGCTGTCCACTTCTCGAAGCTTCAGTTTTCTCATCTGTAAAATGAATGAGTTTCAAAAAAGTTTTACTATGAGGTGCCTGGAGATGGTTTTGTTTTTATTCTTCTTAGAGTCCTGAAAGTTTTTGGAATCTCTTGGTTGATATATTTCATCACTTTGGGAAAATTTTCAGTCATTATCTCTTAGTGTATTTCTTATGCTTCTCTCCTTCTCTCTTTCTTTCTCTCCCCTTTTTAAAAAATCCTAATTAGAACAGCCATATTTCAAATATCTCTTAAATTTGGTCTGTATTCTACTTTCATTTTTCTCCTTGTTCTTCAGTTTTAATTAACCTTTCTTCCAGTTTCCAATACTGTCTCCTGCTATGTCCAAATTGCTGTTAAACCTGTCTACTGTTCTGCTCAGACACCATATTTTCCCACTGAAGAATGTCTATTTTACTCCATTTTATAGACTCCAAATCTCTGTTGAAGTTCTCTATCTTTTCCATTAGTATCTTGAATATATTAATCACTTAAAGTCCTTGTCTGCTAATTATCTAGATTTTCCTTATTTGCTTTTATTTCTCTTAATTTGGTCATAATTTCTTATATCTCTCCATATCTAATAATTTTTATTATATGCAATACATTGCATAAAATTCAGATGATATGAGCTTCCAAAGGGAGGGTATCCTTTTCTGATAGGCAGATTGGTTGGCAGTGATCACATCCTCAGCCTATGAGGACTGAGCCTGGTTACAGTTTCCATATGACTCAGTCTACTTTTGCTGCTTGGAAGCAGATCTTTTTTCCTCAACCCTGAGAGACTGTGGGAGATCCAAGTCTATTCTTCAGCAGTGCCCTCTCTAGCAACACAGCCTCTCTTTCCACAAAGCTGCAAAACGAGCTTAAATGTTGTAAGAAGGACAGTGGCTGCATGCTTGATCAAACCTGTTCTTGTGAGGGGTTTGTTATCCAAATACTGTAAGGTGCAGGGAGGTCTCATTTTGTACTTTGGCAGCTTGGGCTCTAGCTGCCCGGTCTCATCTGCATTCCTAGAAATCGGCAAATGGCCCTTAGGAAAAACTGGGTCAGCGTTTGAGGAATTCCAGTTTCCAGTGGGTATCCTAGCCAACCGCAACTACTGAGAGCAATGGTCTTTTATCCAGTTCAAGATGGATCCTCAGTCTAGGTGCACATCAGAATCATTTGCCTTCATTCATAATTTTAGTTCATTCAGCCCTAGTTATTCCCGAGGGAAGAATTTTTGCCTTTAAAGTATGGTTTTTAAAAAAACCTACCCAGGTTTTGTAGTTATTGTCGTGCCAGCATTGGCCTGCCATGACATCCTTGAGCATTACCATAGAGTTGTAAATTCTAAATAGTTGATTATTTAATAAACTGGGGGAAATAAATATGAAGTAGATCATATGGCTAAAATTTTAAATATCAAAATTTACTCATTTTAAATTAATTCAAACCATTAAATGAAATTTCTACCTTCTAACTATCACATCTTCACATCATAATAACCATTATTACTAATGGTACAGAGAACAAATATGCAATATTATTGGGACAGTAAATTGGTACAGTTTCTTTTGAAACAATATTGGTAACATCTATTAAAAGTTTAAATGCATATATCTTTGATATTGCAATTAAACTGAGATGTGTATAAGAGACAGCTTGAGGGATGGGTCTCTGTCATTCAATCAGACCTAGAAATCAACCTAAAGGATCATACATACTTGGTTCTTTGAGGGTTCATGAGGAATTCAGTGGCTCCCTAAAGCTAACATGAAAAGCAGCATTTTTTTTTACTGATGTTAATTTAGAATTGCTTTTATGACACCACAACCTTTTTCTATATCATTGCAAAAATATTTCTCTCTTAAAGGTATGCTCTACCACAATCCAAAGTTAGCCTCTGAAGAACATTGCTATTAAGAAACTCTGCCTACAATAAACCAGAGACTTCTTAATTTTGTAACCCTGATGGATTTGAAATTTCTACCAAAATTTCTACCAAAATCACATAAAATCCATCTGTGGAAACCTGAACTGAGTCAACTGACCTGAAGGAGCGCTTCCTCTTCCTTTAGGTGTGCTTGTTGCACGAAAACGCAGGGTTGTCCTTGGAACAGCTGTACTTTTTGCTGCTGTAACATGAGTAGAGGTCAATCTTTGTGTTATACGGAGACCCTTAGTCGTATGTACAGAGGTGGACTTTTGTGTCGCTTTAAGATTCTGTGTGAGTAAAGATTTTGCTGGGGTGACTCTTTGGGTTGTTGGAGTGGTTGCAGAAGCATTTGGCATGATGGGATTCTGAGCTGCTGTAGAGACAGTATTTGATATTGGGGAATTCCAGGCTGTCGTGGTGGAACCATTTGCTGTGGAAGGTTTCTGAGAAGGTGATAGGACCTTTGTAGCTGGAACATTTACAGTGGTGTATGTCTGAGAAACTAGTGGGGGCTTTGTAGCTGAAGAATTTATTGTGATGAGTTTCTGAGGAATTGGTGGTGTTTCCGCACCTGGAACATTTACAGCAGTGGGTTTCTGAGGAGTTGGTGGGGTTTCTGTAGCTGAAACATTTACAGTGGTGGGTTTCTGAGGAGTTGGTGGGGTTTCTGTAGCTG
>SJYV01052715.1:78973-138873 GCA_006410875.1 Neotragus pygmaeus | reverse complement strand
ATGTATGGATGTGAGAGTTGGACTGTGAAGAAGGCTGAGCGCCAAAGAATTGATGCTTTTGAACTGTGGTGTTGGAGAAGACTCTTGAGAGTCCCTTGGACTGCAAGGAGATCCAACCAGTCCACTCTGAAGGAGATCAACCCCGGGATTTCTTTGGAAGGAATGATGCTAAAGCTGAAACTCCAGTACTTTGGCCACCTCATGTGAAGAGCTGACTCATTTGAAAAGACTTTGATGCTGGGAGGGATTGGGGGCAGGAGGAGAAGGGGACGACCGAGGATGAGATGGCTGGATGGCATCACGGACTCGATGGACATGAGTCTGAGTGAACTCCAAGAGATGGTGATGAACAGGGAGGCCTGGTGTGCTGCAATTCATGGGGTCGCAAAGAGTCGGACACGACTGAGCGACTGAACTGAACTGATAATTATACATCTCCATCCTACCCTGCAGTTCAAGCCATAAAGAGTCTATCTGCAATGCAGGAGACACAGGAGACATGGGTTTGATCCTTGGGGCAGGATGATCCCAAGGAAATGGCAACCCACTCCAGTATTCTTGCCTAGAAAATACCATGGACAGAGGAGCCTGGTGGGCTATAATCCATAGGGTCCCAAAGAGTAAGACATGACTGAGTATGCACACACTTGCACTATTATATATATACATATATTCACAGAGGTCATGTGTGAGTTATTGTATTTTACCATATGGTAGCTCAGCAGTAAAAGAATCTGCCCGTAATGCAGAAGGAGTGGGGACTCGAGTTTGATTCCTGAGTTGGGAAGATTCCCTGGAGAGGCCAATGGCAACCCATTCCAGTATCCTTGCCTGGAGAATCTCATGGACAGAGAAGTCTGGCCGGCTACAGTCCACGGGGTTGCAAACAGTAAGCCACAACTAAGCAACTAAACAACAGAAACAACATATGCTCTCCACATCAGTGCTTCTTCCTTTTTGGAAGTCTAGACCCCCTCATAGAGTCTATTCCCCAGAAAAATGCAAATGTGCTTATGTACAACATTTTACATTCATTTCTCAGGGAGTCTGTATGATCTCTGAAGCCCATATACAGACCCAAGGATAAGAATAAACAGAATTGCAACTTTGCAAACTGATTACCTCTGCATTGAGGTAGGGGGCCACTCCACTCTCCTTGGTCATCTTTTATAGTACAATAGATAGAGCTGTGTCCATGTAGGGCGAAGCCTTCCGTACATTTATATGTTACAGATTGTCCATATACATAACTGTTTTGTTCCTCTTGAATCATTCCGTGGTCAACTTTTGGTGGTTCTGGACATAAGATTTCTTTTAAAACATCATAACATATGTTAAATTAATTAAATCACCAAGATAATTTTATAAACAAGATTAAAATATGTTAAATATTTCATAAAAAAATATATATACGATTCTTCTAAATTAAACATTTCACCTCAGAGAAAGCAAGGCAGAGACTTCCATTTAAGGAGTAAAAGGATTTGAGTTTAAACCTAAGATGTACCCTCCTTGGAGCAGAGAAGAACGCTCTGCTTTTGATTCCAGGGAGAAACAATACTGAACAAAAGGAGCTGGAAATGTAAATGGCATGCATGGAAAACAGAAAATTTGGATAGAGCAAAAGATTTTAAAAGTCAAAATTAGACTTTGATTTTCAGGACAAAATTTTTAAAGCATGTGTTGACTCTTGTCCTGTTATTTGAAGTAAATCTTACTGAGCAGCTGAATTTGTAAAACAAATACAAGCAAAGTATTGACTGTTATATTATAAAAAGAAGCTTCTTCCTGACAGCTCCCCTGATTAAAAAAAAAAAAATCAGTGGTTCCACATTCTCTAGAGACATAAACCTGTTTTTCTTGTCTTTTTTTTTTTTTAAGCGAGAAAGCAATGTGATCACATGGGGATGTCAAATTACATTACATCAAATACTCTTGAGTACCCAGACAATACTAGCTATTTATGAATTACTTTTAGGCCACTGATCGAAGCAGGGAACAAAAACAAGCTAATCTGATTTACACGAGGCTGAGTGGGTATTGACAACACACATTACCATCAGTTCAATCCCAACAGTTTCTGAGCATATACTACCTACTGGGCATTGTTCTATAAATAGAAGTATAACCAAATAAGATAAAGTTCCTCTGTCTTAAATTATAGTGGAAAGAGACATTCAAAGAGATCATTTCCATGCAAAATGGTGAGGATTATCACAGAAGCATGCACAGTGGTGTGGAAAGAACGAACAGTTAGCCAGCCTGGGACTGTGGGTACAGTCAGCAAAAGCTTCGAGGAGAAATTCGAGAGCAAACTCTTAAAAAATAAAATAAAAGGATTACGGGGCGCTGAAGGGATTTCCTGGCAAAGGCAGTATCATAAGAAATGATGTGGGGACATGAAGAAGTCTGAGGTATCCAGACAACCTCAGCAGTTTGTGAAGGAGGAGGGCGAGACATAAAGTGTGGAGAATTGGATAGACCATGGCTAGACTTGTACACTATATGAAGGGGTTTAGACCTGGTATGTTGGACGTGATGAGAGATACTATCAAGTTTCTTTCAAGAAGGGAAAAGACAAGTCACATTTGTGTTTCAGATGGATGACTGGGTAGAGGCTGGATAAAACACTAAAGGTATGTGAGAATGGAGGTTGGAGGCCACTTCAGTCAGCCATCACTTGAGCAAGTGGAACTCCTGCCTTGTCACACTCTTGCCCTCCTCTGGGTGTGCCTCTCTCTACTAGATGGGGAATCTGCAGGGCTGAGATAGTTTGCTCAATGAGCTCCTCCCCACCCTATTCTAAATTATGCCCCAGGAACTGGTGCCCAGAACTCCCTGGGCCAACACTCCTTTCAGGACTTCTCGTAGTCCATATTCTTGACAATAGTCTATACTGCTGATGTGTCCACCTTTAGGCCAGAATTCAATGGAGTGGGGCTAAGGGTTGTAGGAGATATGATTTGGGTGTGTAGATTGAGCTATCCATTTACAGGCATCAGAGACACCCTCACAGTGCAGGAAGGGGGCACCAACTTGAGAAGGGCTGAATCTTAGACTAGGGAACTCAATTTATACTCTTGTCCTAGGCCCTGAAAATGTTAGGAATAGCCCTTATTGCAAAGTCTAAATGAAGGCTAGTAAACCATATTAAAAGTGTTATATAGAGAGGATAATACAGGTTTGAGAAATATATTAAGGAGATAAAGGAAAAAATATTTGGTGATTACAAGTGAGAGGTTAAGATAAAGAGCGGGGCCTGGAATGACAGATATTATATAGCAGCAACTGATTCTAGGCTAGTGTGTACTCCTGCTGCTGCTGCTAAGTCGCTTCAGTCGTGTCCGACTCTGTGCGACCCCATGGACGGCAGCCCACCAGGCTCCCCCATCCCTAGGACTCTCCAGGCAAGAACACTGGAGTGGGTTGCCATTTCCTTCTCCAGTGTGTATGTGGATATTGAGGTGCAGATCTAAAGAAGGAAGGAACAATGGAACAATATTCAGAACTTTTCCTTGGTCATATGCCAATCAGAGGTGATACTTATTCACCTCTGAAGAAAGCCTCAGTGTCAGAAACACCTGTTTTCCTATCTCTCTGCCAATATTTTCTTTTCAAAAATAATTTTAGTTGACTGCTAGCAGTCAACTAAATAAGGTGATTGATAAGGTGAATAAGTATCACCTCTGATTGGCGTATGACCAAGGAAAAGTTCTGAATATGTCCATTGTTCCTTCCTTCTTTAGATCCACACCTCCATATCCACATCCACAAAGGGACATCAATGCTGCCTCATGTGTTGATAAAAGCCCAGACTGGATACTTGAGATATGCTTTGTGCTCAGTTGAGGTAAAAAACCTCACTGCTTAAGAATTTATACTTTCCACTTGAAGTCTTTGGTGGAAAGTCTACACTAGGAGAAGTAGGGCTTTAATAGGGATAGTTGAAGACATGGGGTTGCTAAATGAAAAGGGCTCTTTCCCACAGAACACAGATGTCAGTGCTTGCAGAGTTGCAAAGCCAGGTAAGAGAGTCAGAGTGGAAAATATGAACATCAGGGTTTTTACCACAGAGTTGAAGATATTAGACAGAGAGTAGGACCTGGACTAGCTGTAAGCAAACACAAAGAGAAACTGGGTTTGCAGTGCAAAAGCTCTTCTGTGCCAGAATGCATGCTTGGTGTACACATTTCTGTGAACTTCATGACAGCAGTTGCTTGTAAATATGTTGGCCTCAACTGGGAGACTGCTTGTCCAGACTTTGTGACAAGTTCTTGCCTCTGTCAGAAAAAAAGATACTGTCTAGTTCTTGCTTGCTTTCCATATTTGCTTTAGTATCAGTTGCAGCATTCCTAACTGGATGATATAGGAAAGGTGATGGTGGGTAGTAAGGATGGATATTTGAAAATAATAATTTAAAAAAAGGAAGAAATAGTAGATATAGGAAGTGGGGCCCAAGGTGGGTGTGGCAAGAGCAAACTCCTGGTTGGCAAGGCTTCATTCCATTTGTCTTCTTATCAGCTGACCCCACACGTTCCCTATCAGAGAGCGTTATGCTTGTTAAATTACACTACATCTACTCAAGTTTCCTGCTCTTAATAACACCAAAACTTGAAATGAGCAATAATTTCAAAGAGGATGAGAGAAATAAAGCCTAGTTTTTAAAACACTGCACATATCTACTCCTCTGTTTTCAGGAGACATAAGTCTCTAATGCACATATATGTAACTTGATATACCCTTTTAGGAAATTAGCCTTTGTGCCCTCTTCCCTCTTGAGAAGACATAATTTTCAAGTGCAGATATTTCTTCATTATGATGAAGAATGCTTATTTCTCTAAAGATAAAAGTATATCACGGTTTAAAACAGTTCAAAGTAATTAGCTCAGTTAACAATCCTTAAAGGAATCTAGTGTAAATTAAAACTAGGTCTTAGAAGAATGATGGGCTTGAAATCAAGAGATCTGGGTTAAGTGCCTACTTTGGCCACTTATTTTGGCATATAGGGTCAAGTCGTACAGGCCTTCTAATGAATAGTATTTTAACCACCACAAAATTAAAAATTATGAAGGAGAGAAAAAAAATCCCAAATCTATTTTATTTGACTGTTAGAAGGAATGATAAGATAATAAATGACCAAGTACAATATAAATCTTTGTTAATTTTTAGTCCTTTATCTTCATGGTTAATAAATTAAGATGAATTACTAATAGAGTTATATAAACTAGGCAAAACATTCACACTTTGGAAGGTAAGGGTACCACAAACATATACTGAGGGTAATTCTAAAGAGCAAAAAGCAACTTATCATTGATTATTCAGTCCTACAGCAGGGTGCTTAGATTTTTTCAGTCTTACTTTGGCATTCTGGAAATCCATCAGTCCACCCAACAGTATTTCCCATAGGAGCACAGAAACTAGAAGCTGCACCAACTAATTTGTACCTAAAATAATGAGGGAAGGAAAAAAAAAATTAAGTTCCATTCACACATATTTGACTTCCCTTAAATCCTTCAGAATAGCACCTTACAGTATTTGTTACACCAACAGATAAAGACAAGAAAATAGGTGATAAAAGCTCATTTGGCAGTTTAAAGGAAAAGAAAAAATATATCTAAAAGGGTGACATCAAAGATAAAAAAAAGTGTAAGATAAGCAAAATATTTTTTATTTGGATAAGGCATATGTTAGAAAATATTAAAATAGTTAAAAACATGTTTAAAGAATACAGATGCTTAAATCTTTTCTATTTCTGAGTTCTAAAAGATCAATATAGATTCCATAGAATAATAGAATGTACTTATATTTAAAGGGTTCAAAGTATCCCCAGATTTGTTATTAATGATCCAAATATCTGTGTTTAGTATAGGAAACAAATGATACTGGTAGCTTTATAAATAACAGGGACACACACACAGAATAAAATATCATAGTTCAATTTACAGATATTAAATGAGAAAATGAATATAAAGTTTTTAGCAGCACTTGAAACACTGATAATCCTCAATGATAATACTCCTTTCCCGTACATAGAGAACTTACAAAAGATCTTAGGTCAGAATGATATTTTTACACTAGGAATGATTGTTTTCAACCCTTGATATTTTATAACAAATTGTTTACATACAAAGAAAACAAATGCAAACTCATTATTTAGGTAGAGACTGGTTTCAACACAGAAAAGATTTAATTTTTCTAAGGATCATCAACTTAGAAAGTTTGTTAAGTTTTTTCCTCTACAAGTCACAGTTAAAACTTTATAATGAAATCTAGCAATTGAGAGAATTTTGGTGGTATTATAAGAAATATTCCTTTCTTGCCCCATTTTACTAACTTTAACTGCAATGAATTCATCTTGAGCAGAGGGTGATTTTATTGCTTATCACAAATCTAAAAGTTTCCATCTTAAATTCTAATTTGTTTTTCCAGTTGTTAAATATAGTGTTTCATATGCTCAAACTTACCCTGTGTTACATGAAAAATAGATGGTCGCACCAAGTAGTATGTCAGTTGTTATATTGACATGACCATTTTCTATTTCATTAGGCTTAGGACATGATTTTTCTAGGAAAGAATATAAATTGATTTTTTTTCATTAAATTATCAGGCACATCTATACAAATTCACCATCTGAACCATTGCTATTACTTATCCAACTATTTAAATTGTACCTTCATTTTATCAGTTTCAAGAAAGCAAGGTATTAGTCCATGAGGTCACAAAGAGTCAAACACGACTGAGCGACTTTCACTTTCTTTAAAATATACACTTAAGTCATTTTGCGCTATGTTAAGTCACTTCAGTAGCATCCAACTCCATGCAACCCTGTGAACTGTAGCCTGCCAGGCTCCTCAGTCCATGGGATTCTCCAGGTAAGAATACTGGAGTGGGCCATTTCCTCCTCCAGGGGATCTTCCTGACCCAGGGATGGAACTCATGTCTTCTAAGTCTCCTGCATTGGCAGGAGAGTTCTTTACCAATATTGCATTTTTAGGTAACCTTAAACTAAGTTTAATCTTATGTTAAAGGTTTTTCCAGTGGTCATGTATGGATGTGAGAGTTGGACTATAAAGAAAGCTGAGCACCGAAGAATTGANGGCAGGAGAGTTCTTTACCAATATTGCATTTTTAGGTAACCTTAAACTAAGTTTAATCTTATGTTAAAGGTTTTTCCAGTGGTCATGTATGGATGTGAGAGTTGGACTATAAAGAAAGCTGAGCACCGAAGAATTGATGCTTTTGAACTGTGGTGTTGGAGAAGATTCTTGAGAGTCCCTTGGACTGCAAGAAGATCCAACCAGTCCATTCTAAAGGAGATCAGTCCTGAGTGTTCATTGGAAGGACTGATGTTGGAAATTCCAATACTTTGGCCACCTGATGCAAAGGGCTGACTCATTTGAAAAGACCCTGATGCTGGGAAAGATTGAGGGCAAGAGAAGAAGGGGATGACAGAAGATAAGATGGTTGGATGGCATCACCGACTCAATGGACATAGGTTTGGGTGGACTCCAGGAGTTGGTGATGGACAGGGAGGCCTGGGGTGCTGCGGTTCACGGGGTCGCAAAGGGTCAGACACGACTGAGTGACTGAACTGAACTGAACTGAAACCTTAAATGTGAAATCAGTGAGCAAAGTAATATTTCTAGCTCACAAGTATTTAGTTTACCTAATTTAAAACAAACTGGTTCTAATGGTTCTTTTAAGAAACAGTCTAAATAATAATATGTACACATAGACTTCCACTATGAGTGAAGGAAGAAACATTATTTTCCCCAAACACCATATGATTAAGATTACTCTTTAAAACTATACTCACTTTTACAAAATCTATCAGGTTTGGACCACATAAAATTCTGAAGACAAGTTATGTTTCCTGAGAGAGAAGGGTCCCGTATGTAGCCTGGACGGCACTCATATTCCACAGTGGAACCTTCTGGGAAATAATTCTGTTGGCTATAAGACTTTTTGAGAGATGCAAAAAGTAGCCTGGTTGGAACATCACAGCTACCTAAAAGTATTAACAAAACAACAACAAAAAATGAGTATCACTTGATGTTATAATCTATGTCTAATTATCTGGTCCTTAGATCACTCTTTCTCTGTATTTCTTTGTACATTTACTATTCATATTAATGTCACTATGGCATTGATAGTGTATCAGCATATTCACATATAAATTTTAATTCCCTAATTACTAGAGCCCTGTAAAGTAGATTTGGTACACCAAAGTCACTATGTCCACAATTTAGAAAATATAACTTATTTAAGTTGCCTGGTATAATTCTGGCATTGACTCAATTAATGCCAATTCCTTTACCCTGTCCTATGTATCATAGGGATAGATAAGAACCAGCATTTCCAGATCCCTGGGCTAGTGTCCTGGACAACAATAATAGTTAACAATGATAGCTAACATTTATTGAGTACTTGTAAATGTTTTACACATATAAACTCATTTAATCCTCAGGACAACCTATGGAGGCAAGGATCAGATGAGCCAATGGAGCACATGAAGTATTTAAAAACTGGAAACATCCAGACAAATGTGAATTAATAGTGGCATCATATAGTGTAAGGGACATTAGATCTATGATCAACAGACTCACTGGCTCTTCTGCATAGGGAGCTCCTGATCCCAAGGAAATTAACTGGGAGCTGCTTTCTCAACTGTAAAGTGTAGATAAGTCCTTAACTAACCTCAGGGAGTTGTTTGAAGAATTAGACGAAGCACTCTATGCAGAATAGTTAGAAACACTAAAGCATGATACATGTGCAAAGACATGAACTTCAACCTCCTGCCTTGGGATCATGGATAAATAAAAACAAAAAGTTCAAGCTGATTTCACACCTGATTTCAAAAAATACTTGTAGCAGTTCCTATGTTCACTGTAGCTTCTATTGCTCCAAGTTGTTCAAACACAGGAATTAAATTTTTATCTTTACTTGTACATGTCAAGGCTAAACTAGGGCAATAACTATAAAGATAGATTTTGAAAAGAAAATTGAGATCTTTAAAAATATCACCACAGAGTTGTACTGAGTAAGTCCTATAGAAGACTCTGTTATATGTCTCAAGGTAACTACCAAACATAGTTATAGATAATTTACTCCCTAAACAGTACCTCTTGTTTATTTTCGCTATTAATCAGTTCAAGAGTTACAGTGTTAGAAAAAAAAAATAAACCTGTTAATGAAGAGCAGGACCTATTCCAGGAAGTAACACCATCAATTAGCTAGATTGTGAATTGCCAACAGGTATGCCCAGGTGATTAATAAAGCTAGAAAACTATCAATTACCAGTCATTCCAAAGAGGGATAAAATTAAACTTAAGAAACATTCCATTCCCATAACTTTTCTAAAATGAAATGAAGAACTTACGATTACAAAATTCTGCAAGCTCTGACCATTTATTATTCTGACAGACCACTGAGTCTGCCTTGCCAGGAACTTTTACAAAGCCTTTGTTACATTTGTAGGTTACTGTGCTCTGTTCAGGAAAACTTGTAAGTCTTCCCAAAGTTGCTTGGGCATTAGGCACATCTGGGGGAAGGCTGCAGTCACCTAGGAAGGAATAAACAAAACTGAAGGAAATACCATTTTTCAATTCATAGCAGCATTCTTTTCCCAAGACAAATAAGGGAGGCAGCAAAGGCTTTTGATGCCTACATAATATATCCATCCAGTGCTGCGCTGACACATCAAGAACTTGCCAGGCTTCCTGTCTGTCAATTAACTCAAAACTAAAAGAAATTCCTGCCCCTCATTATCATATACATAACAGAGAGAGCTTTAGACTTTCACAGAGATACTGTTTCCAGGCACACAGTACAGACAGACGCCGCCTTGGAACGTTACACCTGGAGAAGGCGACGCGCAAACTTGTAGTGCCAAGTCTGTGCACGACTGGACCCTGTGGTAGTCAACGATCTGGCTTCCCAACCTTAAGGAGATGCTAAGGATCCACTCTCTTCGACCTCTGCCTGTCTTTTTGGTTTCTCGATGTTTGCCCCCTCTCCCCTGGAAGGCTCACTCCTGAAACCCTGCCAGCTGGGGTCCAGCATAGTAAACCTCCTGGTGGCAGGTGAGCAGCGAAGAGCCTCTTTCCGTTCCCAGGGATCGTGCCAGTAGGAGGGCTGTCGCTTACAGGTGGAGGATTCCGGGAACGGTTAGGGATGCCCACATAGCTCACCCTCCGCGTTCCGCGGACTCCTCAGCTGTCTTGCCGACGACCTCCACCCCTTCCACCCTGCCCGAAGGTTGAGCCGCAGGAGTGGGCTTCGGCCCCGGACCCCCACTCACCCGACGCAGCCGGAGGACGCAGGAGTAGCAGCAGCAGCTGCGGGCCCAGCCCGCCCAGGAGGCTCGGCACCGCGCGGGCGCGCGGGCGCACGGGGCTCATGGCGCGCGGGGACGGGGACCGGGCGTGGGCCTCCGCGGTGAAGACACAGCGGCCTGGAAACCCGAGCTGAGGTCGGGGCAGCGCTCTGAAGTTAAGCAATAACAGATTAGCACCCGGGGCGGGGCCCGGGCTCTGACTCACCAAAGGACTGAGAAAGAGACGAGTGGGCGAGGACTTTTCTCACACCAGGTGCTGGGCGGGGTAAGGGCGGGAGCCCCATCTTCACGGGCCCTTGGGATCCGAAAAAAGAGGAAAAAGAGGGGCCCGGGGCAGGCAAAGCAGCTCGTCGGCGCCGGACGCTGGGACCCTTGCTTTCTCTTTGTTAGAGTGGGGCCTGCTATGAACCGCCGAGTGGAAATGTAAATATCTGCTTTCTTACGTAAACAAAATAATGGGGGGAAAGGAGGAGAGAGGAATAGTTAAGCGGCATAGTCGTTCCTCCCCCCCGGAATCTGGATTAGTTTAAGTGGAAATGAAGCTCCTTTGAGTGCTGCAAAGCTGAGCGGTAGGTGCGGCGGGCTTGGAGTTTTCCCCGGGAGCTGAGAAACAGGACCCACCCGGGGACCTGACGTCTTCAATTTGGAGGTCTGTCAAGTGGCAACAAGATGAGAGGGAAGAACCACCGCGTGCTGTCTCCTTGAACACTCTGTAATCTGAAAACAGCAAAAGAGAAACCGTCCTAGCAAACAGGTCGAGAAACAGCAGGGAGTGAACAGTGTTCTTAGCATGTCTGCATGAGAATCCCTTTCATCGTCAGGGATATTCCTTATAAACCAAGGACACCTCTTGGATTCTACTTAGGGACTGCTGTAGTGTGACTGCAAGTAGAAAGTCACCGTCCTGTGCTGTAGGCATGTGTCGGCTGGGAGAAAGTTGTAAAAACAAAAACGGAGCGCTAGAAAGCTAAATAATAAGAGGGTGGATTTTAAGAGGAAACTTTGTTAGAAAAACCTTAAGTATATGCCAGGGGTTTGCCAGGGTGGCCACACCTTAAAATGACATGGGGATGTTTTTAAAATCCAAATGTTCAAGCTACACCTGAAGTTAAATTAGAATCCCTGGAGATGGGACCGGGAGGACATCAGGATTGTTTAAAGTGCTCCGTGTAATTCTACTTCGCTGCCGAGTTGAGCTGCAAAGCCACAGAGCTATGACAGTGCTGGTCAAAAACACCAGAGGACATTGATAAAAGGGCCAGTTATTCATCCTTCCTGGGAACAACTCAGAACATATTTCCCTGCAATAGTTTAACTGAGCTGGTTAGCAGAGTCCTAGCCTGAGTTTCCTATCCCTCCAGACACTTTACCTGATTAAATGAAATCCCCAATTTGAAATTATGCCTTGGTCCTCGGACCAGCTGTGGAGTCCATTCCTCTTATTCTTTCCTAAATGCTTTCTGATCACTTTTTATTGGTTAGTGTGAGCTTTATAAGGAGGAAAACGAGTTTCATCAACAGTATTTTCTCTGACTCACGCTTACTGTACTGAACAGAACTCTGTGTCACTCAGTGCTAGAACCATTCCAGGAAAGGAACTATAGGCTTTCATTGAAGCCAATCAGTATTAAAACACCTTAGACTTTAGAAGGGGAGGGGAGTGCTTTTAAAACCAACTAATGTGATCCTCATCCTTGATATCAAAATACCTTATTTTTACTTCCATATTTGGCATAAAATCACAAAGTGTATAAGGGCTCAGAGTGTTTTAGAAGTTATTCAAATCTTCATTTATTTTTCCAAAGTGCCTCCCTTGACTTTAGCTACCACTCCCTTTTGCTACACCATCATAAACGGGTAGTGTACATTCCTGCTTGAGCTCATATAAGTGGTGTGAAAGACAAGGTAGCATCATAAAGAATAGTTGGAGATCAAGGCCAGTTATGGAGTTGCTAGAAGACTTAACTATGAGGCTTGTTAGAACTGTTTATTAAGTGAATATATAACTTTTTATTCAAAGAAAACATTGAAGTCTGCAAATGTAGGAAAAAAAAAAAATCTATCACCCAACTTAACCACACTAAATGCTCTAAGCATTTACCTTCCAAACTACTTAGTTATCAAGCATTTACCTTCCAAACTACTTAGTTATCCATCTTTTTTAAAAGGAACTTATAAGAGAAGTAACTGAGTGGACTCTAGTAATGCTTTCAGCAACAGCACTCCCAAAATTTCAACATTTCCTCAGAATGTTGAAAAAAAAATTCCATTTATACAACTTAGAAAAAGATTCTATGATAAAAATCTATGCATGATTAAGAAAAATTAAATATTCAAATTTGTAATTTACTGAAGATTATTTTGGCCTCAATTTGTTGTGTTCAAATATAGACATTATACACCATTTTGCCATGACAACTTCTTAAAGTGGAGATAACTGTCCACATTTTATAGATGAGGAAGCAAGCTGAGAAGGTAAGCAATTTACCCAAATCTGTGCAGCTAGTAAGTGACCAGGCCAGAATCTAAATCCAGTTTGTCTTATTCCCAAACCTCTACTTACCTATCCTACTCTACCACACTACATTCTTTTTGTTGGAATTAATCAACAAAGTTTTCTTCTACGTGAAGGACTCTGAATTAGGCAATTTGGGGAGATGATTTGAGACCCAGTTACATCTGATGACAGCAGTGGTCCTGAGCCTTCATACTTGATCCATTAAAAAAAACATCTGTGTATTCTCAGGGACTCGGGTACCCATTGATCAAGAAAGATTTGGGACAAAAATAGGCTCTACAGAGCTTTGCAATTCCAAAGCAATGTTTATATAATTAGGTCGAAAAACATTTAACAAAATAGAAAATAGGTCTACGATTTTCTCAGAGGTTAGAAAACACGGCTTCTACCACTGTCCCAAACACCATCCAATGACTACATCAAAGGTTTTCAATACACTGAGGGCCACTTAGTACTCAGAAGCACACTAAGAAAGTGGTGATACTTGTGTTTCAGAATCTAAGAGAGAGGTTTTATGTGATAAATTCCATGAGCATGCCACAATCAATGTGCTATGAGGGTTCAGAGAAGACAGAAAGGAACATGGCTGTTGGGGCAGAGGAGGCTGACATTCTAGTGATTCAACTAAATATGACAAATGAATATCAATGTAATAAGGAAAATATGAAAATAGGTAAGAATGGTATGAACAGAGATTTGGGGTCAGGAAAAGCACAGTTTATTCCAAGAGGAGTAAGGAGTTTCGTTTAGAGAAAGCTTATAGAACTGAATTGGAGAAATAAAAGGTTGAAACATAGACTAGCAGTAGATTTGAGGGAACCTTAAATGCAAGACTTTTCCACATTTAGTGCTGCTCAGAAGCACTGGAGGACTGTTGAGAATTTTAAGCAGGAAGTTGAGTGAATTTCACAGTTGTGTGCAGGATGTTGCAATGGAGTGACTGAACAAAGACTCGATTTATTACAGCTAACTGTGCAATGGTCGAGCAACTTAAGATTGGAGAACAGAAATGTCTTTAATTTTAGATTAATAAATGTATGTTAAGGAAACAATCTTGTTATTCTAAAAAACCCTTGACATGATTATTATAGCCATTTGAGTTTTTATGATTGTTCTTACCAAATATGTTTCAATGGAAGAACTTACAATTTGGTGACTCATAGATAAGGAAACAAGGGGAGGGGAAAGTGTTAAAGCTGACTAAGCGCTTTGGTGTTTGAGTCTAGAGGTCCTATTTGAAAGAACTGTTTCAAAGTCAAGAGGTAATTTAGGGAAGAAATAAAAATTTGGTGCACTTGTTGAAAGTAAAATGCCTTGGCAGGGTGTCCACATGGAGTTCTATAGCATAAGATGAAAACGTAGATAAGGCTGAACTGGAGCTTGGATGATATGTCTGAAGGCATGGTAACCAAGGGACAGAATGTAGACAGAAACTTGAAGAGGCCTGAGGTGTGAGCCTTGCCCCATCAATCCCTTGCCTCCACAATACAGTACAAATAATAAAGGGGAAGGGGGGAACAGTGGAAAAAAAAGAAGTGCCATTTCCTGGAAGCCTAGAGACACAAAACCTTAAGCCAGATATTATCAATGTATCTGTCAGGGAGACAGTTGGTGTTTACAGAGGTTGTAAATAAGTAAGTGAAGTAGCTCAGTCATGTCGGACTCTTTGCAACCCCTTGGACTGTAGCTTACCAGGCTCCTCCCTCCATGGGATTCTGCAGACAAGAATACTGGAGTGGGTTGCCATTTCCTTCTCCAGGGGATCTTCTAAGTGCCTCCAGATCACTTGGCAGTGAAGGGTGGAGCTGGGGCTTAGCACCTTAACCCCTCTGTTGCACTGCTCAGCATCACCCCCTCTGCAGAACCCCCTGCTCACAAAGTCAGACCCAGTACCAAAGGACCACTACCTTTCAGTATCTTTCAGTTCCTCAATTCTAAATCAGTCTATTTCATATTTGCATTCATAACTCAGCCTAGAATTATCCTGTCAATCTTAAAGTGGCCAATGAAAATAAAAAATTTTTCTGAGCTATTTTGTCACACAGCTGCAAACCAGGGCAGCTGTGCTGCACAGAATAAGTGTATTCATAAAAAATAAATGAAAACTGAAGAGCAGACTCCTACTTCTTTTAAGGGGAGTTTATTATTCAGGAATTCACTAATCAAGGTATCTATACTACATCAAATTACGTTTGTTTTTTTTCCCCCTAGGGGCAGGTTTAGCAGTACCCAATAAAAGTGACTTAATACAATGTGATGTTTGCACTTGGCATTGTGGCGTCCTGCCCTGCCTCTGGCTTCCTTGTGTGTGAGGAAAGGCTCAGAGGCCAAATGGAAGCATGGTGCTTGATTCACATGAGCAAATGTTTCTAGCTAAGCCCTGATTTTGTAAGACGACAGTGAATTTTTGCCAAAGTGGAGGTGGTGGCAGGAACCAGAAACTTGTGTGTGTGTGTGTGTGTGTGTGTGTGTGTGTGTGTGTGTGGGTGGGTGTGTGTATCTGTGTGTTTGAGTCTGTGTCTATATACATGTGTGTATGTGTATTAATGTGTGTGTAACTGTGCTTTTGAATGTATGTGAACGTGAGTATGTGCGTGTATGTGTGCATATGTATGTTCATGTGTGTGTGGGTATATGTGTATTAGTGTATATGTGTGAGTGTGTGATGGGAAGCAACATAGCACAAAGGCTGAGTGGGAAGTTTGGGAGTCATATTGTCTTATTTCAAATACTGACTCTATTGCTCCCTTACTTTCTATGTGGCACGATAACCAACCACCGTGACACAAATCACTTATCTGTAACTCAGATGTGATAATGTTGCCTACCTCATAGGGTTTTTGTGAAAGATAAATGAGGTAATGTATGTAAAACACTTGGTACTTTGTGTGACGCACAGTAAATACTCAATGACTATTACCAACAATTAATGACAATGACAGGCATGAATGAGCACTTCATATACCGGGACATGCCCACTTTTCGTGTAATGTATTTAAAAAAAAAATCATGACAGAGAATCTGAAAAATCTATAGAAGAAGTATCAAGGAGATGCTAATACTGTTGAGACCATTCCACTATTCGCCTTATTCTTTCCCTACCCAGTAGAATTTCACCATTGGCAAAATTAGGTCATTTACAAAGATTCAGATTTGTTTAACATTGTCCTCCTCCCTACTTCCCCTGTAATTCCATCTGCATTTTGTTTGCCTTGATTTATGATCTTTCAAATTAAAAAGCAAAATTACAATCTGAGCTCATTAGAATTACACAAGGGTGAGGAGAGAAAAAAGAAATGTGTACTTAAGGATCCCATCGCACGTGCTACTCTAAGTTTGAGGACTAACCTCACTGCTTAGCCATCATGGCGATGCCACAAGCAAAGGACTACTACATCCATTTTCACATAACACAAATGCTCAAAGGAGAAAATGATTGGATCGAGAGATACATATAGCAAAACCGAGATTTGAATCCAGGCCTCAGTAGCTTTAAAACTGAGCTCCGTCCACTACACATTACTTTATATTTGTTGGTACATAATTAAAGATAACTGTTCCTTGATATTTCTCAGAAGGATTCATTAGTGGGTAAATATTTTCTTACTACTTCGCTTTTAGTTGTCAAATAAAAGCCAATTACCTAAAGATGAGCATTTCTCTGGAATAAATTGTACTTTTTCATATAAACCCAAATAGTCTGCTATAAAGAAGGTGATTCAAACATTGACTGTCATCACTGGTGATTGCATTTCACCACTGGTGAAAATGCTCTTTCCTCGAGGTCTCCATTTTTTACCTCTTCCTATAAGACTTCTGTAGTATCCTTTCTTCTTCCTCCTACATATTAATCCTTGTGCTTCGAAGCCCTTTGCCTCTCCTTGCTGTTTCTTTTTTAGTACATTCTGCCACATATGGGCTCACTGAAGGATAACTCTAAATTGCAAGAAGGTTTGAACTTCCTTATGGCAATTACAAGATCTAATTTATCATTTTGTCTTTTATTCCCTAGTGCAGTTTCATGCACAGAGTAAGTATTGAATAAATGGTTGTTATATTTACCAGTCTATCTTCCTTATGACCCTAGAATTTATTGACTTGTTTAATAAACACAGCAGATATACTAAGATAAGGACTGAAAGCATTATTTCAACTTTAGCCATTTCTCTCTCATAATCCATAATTTAGGTAAATCTTCAATGAACTCTGTATCTGATTAGAACACTAATAGGTAGAAAAGAGAGTAAATAATTTTCCAGGATAAAAGACCTATATAAGATGATTTTGAATTTATTTGAGAAATACATGAAAGCGAGCTTCTTTTAACTTTTAGCCACCTCTCTCTCTACTTCAAATCTGCTTTATTCAAAGAATGGTATCATTATCCATTCAGATCTAGGTACCTCCCCATCTCTTGCTTCTATTACTTGAAGACATTTTATGGAAAAAAAAATATTCAAATGGCCAAAATAAGCATGGGGGGAAAAATTCAACATCATTATTCATCAAGGAAATGAAAATCAAAAGCAGTAGGTTACTACTAACTCCCCATTAGAGAGACTAAAGTTTTAAAAGACCTTTTATTAGTGAGGATAAGAACACCTAGAATTCTTGTACATTGCTAGTGAGAATGTAAAATAGTACAACCACTTTGGGAAACACTTTGGTCACTTCTTAAAAAGTTAAATGGATACCTTGTGTGTTAGTCATTCAGTTGTGTCTGACTCTTTGTGACCCAATGACCTAGCAATTCCAATTCTAAGTATTGACCCAGGGAAAAGAAAAACATATCTACAAAAGACTTGCAAATAAATGCTCCTAGCAGCTTTGTTCATCATAGCCACATGTGAAAACAGTTCAAATGTCCATCAACAGCTGAATGGATAAATTGGTACTTCCATATGTGCTCAGTATTCAAAAAGAACAGATTAGTGATACCATCAGAGAAGGCAATGGCAGCCCACTCCAGTACTCTTGCCCGGAAAATCCCATGAATGGAGGAGCCTGGTAGGCTACGNAAGATCTAATTTATCATTTTGTCTTTTATTCCCTAGTGCAGTTTCATGCACAGAGTAAGTATTGAATAAATGGTTGTTATATTTACCAGTCTATCTTCCTTATGACCCTAGAATTTATTGACTTGTTTAATAAACACAGCAGATATACTAAGATAAGGACTGAAAGCATTATTTCAACTTTAGCCATTTCTCTCTCATAATCCATAATTTAGGTAAATCTTCAATGAACTCTGTATCTGATTAGAACACTAATAGGTAGAAAAGAGAGTAAATAATTTTCCAGGATAAAAGACCTATATAAGATGATTTTGAATTTATTTGAGAAATACATGAAAGCGAGCTTCTTTTAACTTTTAGCCACCTCTCTCTCTACTTCAAATCTGCTTTATTCAAAGAATGGTATCATTATCCATTCAGATCTAGGTACCTCCCCATCTCTTGCTTCTATTACTTGAAGACATTTTATGGAAAAAAAAATATTCAAATGGCCAAAATAAGCATGGGGGGAAAAATTCAACATCATTATTCATCAAGGAAATGAAAATCAAAAGCAGTAGGTTACTACTAACTCCCCATTAGAGAGACTAAAGTTTTAAAAGACCTTTTATTAGTGAGGATAAGAACACCTAGAATTCTTGTACATTGCTAGTGAGAATGTAAAATAGTACAACCACTTTGGGAAACACTTTGGTCACTTCTTAAAAAGTTAAATGGATACCTTGTGTGTTAGTCATTCAGTTGTGTCTGACTCTTTGTGACCCAATGACCTAGCAATTCCAATTCTAAGTATTGACCCAGGGAAAAGAAAAACATATCTACAAAAGACTTGCAAATAAATGCTCCTAGCAGCTTTGTTCATCATAGCCACATGTGAAAACAGTTCAAATGTCCATCAACAGCTGAATGGATAAATTGGTACTTCCATATGTGCTCAGTATTCAAAAAGAACAGATTAGTGATACCATCAGAGAAGGCAATGGCAGCCCACTCCAGTACTCTTGCCCGGAAAATCCCATGAATGGAGGAGCCTGGTAGGCTACGGTCCATGGGGTCGCACAGAGTCGGACACGACTGAGTGACTTCACTTTCACTTTTCACTTTCATGCATTGGAGAGGGAAATGGCAACCCACTCCAGTGTTCTTGCCTGAAGAATCCCAGGGACGGGGGAGCCTCGTGGGCTGCCATCTGTGGGGTCACACAGAGTCGGACACGACTGATGTGACTTAAGCAGCAGCAGCAACAGCAGTGATACCATCAACAGTATGAATGAATCTGAAAAACATGCTTGGCCAAGAGAACCTAGACACATAAGAGTGCACACTATATGATTTCATTTGTGTGAGATTCTAGAACAAGCAAAATATTTACTATGATAGAAATATAATTAATGGCCATCTAAAGTGGGCACGCCAAAGAGGTAAGAGGACGGATTGCAAAAGGGCAACAGGGAACTTCTGAGGGTGACAAAAAAAAGCTTTGTATAACATCCATTGGGGTGGTGGTTTTGTGTGTATGCGTTTGTCAAAACTCATCAAACAGTACTGTAAATGATGCCATTTGGCTTATGTAAATCATACCCCCTTAAAGTTGATAAAAAGTGAGTCAGAGTTTTCAGCTCTGGAGTCGGTGAGCTTTAGCAACAAAGAACCAAAAAAAGTCATTATATCAAGAACAACACAATCAAATGTGTTGTTGTTTAGTCTCAAAGTGCGTCTGGCTCTTTTGTGACTCCATGCACTGTAGCCTGCCAGGCTCCTCTGTCCATGGGATTTTCCAGGCCAGAATGCTGGAGTGGGTTGCCATTTTCTTCTCCAGGGGATCTTCCTGACCAGGGGTGGATCAAACCTGAGTCTCCTGCATTGCAGGCGGTTCTTTACTGCTGAGCCACCATCGAAGTCCTACAATCAAAAGTATCTTTTTCCTTTTTGCCCCCTCATCTAATAGATCAGATTTAATTAAGTAGTGTTAACCTTACTTGTGCTAAAATTTCAGCCTGTGCAGTAATCTTAGCCTATAAGGAACAACAGTAGTGACCTTTGCTGACTTCCAAAAAACTGTGTTTTATATATGTGAGAAAACTGACAACATGACAGAAACTTATAAGCATGTTGGATAAACCTTTTGATTTGGATAGTATAACCCTGGTTGTTTACTATATTCTGAGAGGCACATGGTCAAATTAGAGGGCTCATTATTACCAGTACATCCATGGGAACTTCCAAGTGTGACTTCCCAATAAGTGAAAACCTAGGAGATTTCATCATCCATACAATTTTGACCCCAACTTATTCTCACTGCTCCATCTGAGGAGCTAGTAATGTTTTCTCAGAGTTAGTGAACAGGATTTCTGGCTGTCCTCCAATGACCTATCCTATGAGTTCCCACTAAATCTTGTGCTAGCATGATATGGAGGTAATTCAGATGCTCTGGGGTGTTCATCACCGATACCTCAGTTAGTTCGTGACATCCACTCCTTGACATAAGTGTTATGATCCTCCCCTAAGTGAATTTCAAGGATTACCTAACCAGCGCAAAGTGATACAAAAGTGATGACCAGATTTTGCACTTGATCCATCAAGTGTACTAAAGATTTTGCACGGGATCCATCACACCACTCACACGTCACAATATACAGTCCTACAAAATGAAACAACTGCAGACACCACAGAGTGCTGTATATTTGGTCTGCTCACTCTAAACACACTGTTTTCACTCTTAAGTGTCAGTGGGTTATGAACTGGCTCAGATATCACTTTTCCATAAACTTTACCATTTCCATGAACCCAGGGTTTTTAAACAAGAGGATGAATTGGCCAATCCATTTTAAAGGAGATCAGTCTGGGTGTTCTTTGGAAGGAGTGATGCTAAAGCTGAAACTCCAGTACTTTGGCCACCTCATGAAAAGAATTGACTCATTGGAAAAGACTCTGATTCTGGGAGGGATTGGGGGCAGGAGAAGGGGACGACAGAGGATGAGATGGCTGGATGGCATCACCGACTCGATGGACATGAGTTTGAGTGAACTCCAAGAGTTGATGATGGATAGGGAGGCCTGGCATGCTGCAATTCATGGGGTCGCAAAGAGTCAGACACGACTGAGTGACTGAACTGAACTGAGGATGAATGGGGGATAATTGTACCCATACTTAAGAATGTACTATGTCCTTCTTCCCAGTTAACTTAACAAATACATATCAGTTCAGTTCAGTCGTTCATGTCCAACTCTTTGCAACCCCATGGACTGCAGCACGCCAGGCTTCCCTGTCCATCACCAGCTCCCAGAGCTTGTTCAAACTCATGTCCATCGAGTCGGTGATGCCATCCAATCATCTCATCCTCTGTTGTCCCCTTCTCCCCCTGCCTTCAATCTTTCCCAGCATCAGTGTCTTTTCCAGTGAGTCAGTTCTTCCCATCACGTGGCCAAAGTATTGGAGTTTCAGCTTCAGCATCAGTCCTTCCAAGGAATATCCAGGACTGATTCCCTTTAGGATGGACTGATTGGATCTCCTTGCAGTCCAAGAGACCCTCAAATACATATAAATAAATGTAAATGCAATATAAAAACACACAAATATAGCCCTAAGTAGAGTGTGCTTCTGCGGTTAATTATCAAACCTTAGTTGTGCCACCGTGGATGTTTTCTACATGCTATTTCCCATGTGTCTTTATCAGTTGTCCTTCAGGGGCAGCAGTGTGGTTAAAACAAATGGTCATTTTGTTGTCTCACTAAGGTTTTGCAGTTTAACTGTTTCATCTCTGACTAAATAGGAATTATGTTTAAACTGGCTGCTCTTTTCATACTCTCCTGTTTTTCCAAAAAGCTTTATCTGCAATACTAGTCTATGGACACAGTTCACAATTCAGAAAAGACTAAGTAAAAAGATACTACACTTATGTAAAAAGAAATTTTTTTAGAAAGTGTTTAAATATCCAACTATATTTGGTTAAATATATTTTAGTATGTATACCTACATTACTGAATGTTATATAATGATCAAGAATTATATATACAAATAAATTTGTAACAGAATATGGAATGTTTTATTACAATGTTATTCAAGCAAGATGATGGATTCATGTCGATGTATGGCAAAGCCAATAGAGTATTGTAAAGTAAAATAAAGTAAAAAAAATAAATAAATAAATGAAAAAATATATAATTCATAAACTTAAAAAAATGATAACTTCTATATATAATAGCATCATCAATTTGACTATCAACATGAAAAAAAGTTATAAATAAAAGAAAAGTAACTCAAAATGTCATCTAAGTATATACCTGTGGAGTAAGCTTACTGACTTTTTTATTTCTGTTGTTATTTTCTCTACTGAGCATACATTACTATTAATTCTAGAAAATTTTCTCATATTTTAAAAGAAATCCTATCATCTGATTGAAGATCATAATTGCTCAATATTTGATTAGATCGCTCTCAGTTGTAACTTGTTTGAATCTAGTGATTTGAATTCATTCTACTTGAACTTCTTGCAATTTGATTCCATTTTAATCATATCAGTTCCATCCTCTCTAGTTTGAAAAAAATTTCTCCTTGGTAGAGAAGACAAAATTCAACATTTTTTGGCAAGTCAAATTCTTCCCATCCAGAATGCAGCCCTTTATTTGCATTCTCACTAACCACTGTATGATCTCAAAAACTCTCATCCAGACTGTCACAATAAACACTTCCCTGTTTTTGTCACCTCCTCTTCATTAATTATGGGTACCATGTCCAGATTAAACTATCATCTGCTCAACAACTTCCCATTTGCAGAGGATCAAGTCCAATCTTCTTAGCCTGACATCAAGTTCCTTTGTAATTTGACATTAGGTCCTCCCTGCCTTGTTCTCATCAGTCTCATGCATGAATGAACAAAATTTGCAATGCTCTGGTGAAACTCTTTCCTTGCTGACCTCTAGCATCCAATTCCTACCTCCACATCCTGACTCTCTCTCAAAGAATGCCCTCCTTGCCCAGGTTGGTCCAAGAAAAGTCTTCCTTGATCATCAACAAGAAGGATTCTCCATCTCTTCTGAATCCTGCAGTAATACACTTATTTTCCAAAAAGTATGCTTGCATGCATTTGAGACATCTCTTCCAACATTATGTTGAACTCTTTTAGATCTTATAAGGTTGTTTAGTTCTGTTTGTTCTTTTCCTCAACTAGGTTATAAAGCAGTGTGACACAGTGGGTAATAGCACTGGCTCCCAGGCCTTCTGCTTGGGTTTAAATCCTGACCCCATCTCTTACAAGTCCTATGACTTGGATAAGTTACTTCATTTTATTGAGCCTCATCTATAAAATGGAGATAATAATAGTATCTGACTTCCCTGGTGGCTCAGACAGTAAAGCGTCTGTCTACAATATGGGAGACCTGGGTTCGATCCCTAGGTTGGGAAGATCCCCTGGAGAAGGAAATGGCAATCCACTCCAGGACTATTGCCTGGAAAATCCCATGGACAGAGGAGACTTGTAGGCTACAGTCCATGGGGTCACAAAGAGTCAGACACGACTGAGCGACTTCACTCACTCAATAATAGTATCTATCTCATAGAATTAAGTGAGATAATTTAAAGTACTTGGAATAATGCTTGGTAGACATTTTACACCAATTAAATATTAGCTGTCAAGGCTGTTAGTTTAGTGTAAGGAGTATATTTCATATTTCTTATCATCCACTGCTGCTGCTGCAGCTAAGTCACTTCAGTTGTGTCCGACTCTATGTGACCCCATAGACAGCAGCCCACTAGGCTCCCCCGTCCCTGGTCTTCTTCAGGCAAGAACGCTGGAGTGGGTTGCCATTTCCTTCTCCAATGCATGAAAGTGAAAACTGAAAGTGAAGTCACTCAGTTGTGTCCAACTCTTAGCGACCCCATGGACTGCAACCATCCATGGGATTTTCCATCCATGGGATTCTCCAGGCAAGAGTACTGGAGTGGGGTGCCATCGCCTTCTCCACTTACCATCCACAACTCTTAGTGAAAAATGTTTTACTAGTCATGAAGAGCAAAATGTTTATATATTTGCTGATTTTTCTGATAATGAGACAACCTTTATATTAGCAACTAGTACACCTTAGGAATTTATTAACAATCTATATGTACCAACAGTATATTTATGCTATAACACATTATTTTATTAAATAGTCGCAATAAATCTTATCTCCTACATTGCTTCATATGTGACTTTTTATTCAAATTTTGGGTTATGAGTGTGTGTATGCAGTTAAAAAATCCAAACAGTACTTCTTAAGGATATGAAACAGTAGTTACCTGAGCCATTATCCCTCTAAAAGGTAGCAATTTTCAACATCTTTAACGTATCTTCTGGTATATACCTCTGTACTCTATTCTTCATGTCTTACTATTTCTTTATCAATTTTGGACCTTATCTGTTGACTTCCTATTATGGAAGATTAGAATTTAACTCTCTTATACCCCAACCTCCCATATTTACTTTTCTCTCCCTCAGCCTCTCAATATAGTTATATTATAAACTTTACTTGAATTAATATTCAATATTTATATATTATTACTATAATATTAACAGGTTGGTATATAGTGCATTATTAATTTTTTGCATTAATTTTTAAAATATTTCTCTCCAGTGATAATTGTCTCATTCTACTCTTTGATCAGTTTTCCTCTGTATGTTTCACTAGCTGCACAGTTCAGTTCAGTTCAGTCACTCAGTCGTGTCCGACTCTTTGCAACCCCATGAATCGCAGCACGCCAGGCCTCCCTGTTCATCACCATCTCCCGGAGTTCACTCAGACTCACATCCATTGAGTCGGTGATGCCATCCAGTCATCTCATCCTCGGTTGTTCCCTTCTCCTCCTGCCCCCAATCCTTCCCAGCATCAGTCTTTTCCAAGGAGTCAACTCTTCTCATGAGGTGGCCTAAGTACTGGAGTTTCAACTTCAGCATCAGTCCTTCCAATGAATATTTAGGATTGATTTCCTTTAGGATGGACTGGTTAGATCTCCTTGAAAACCAAGGGACTCTCAAGAGTCTTCACCAACACCACAGTTTAAAAGCATCAATTCTTCGATGATCAGCTTTATTTATAGTCCAACTCTCACATCCATACATGCCTACTGGAAAAACCATAGCTTTTACTATGTGGACCTTTGTCAGCAAAGTAATGTCTCTGCTTTTTAATACACTCTCTAGGTTGATCACTTCCCTGGTGGCTCAGACGGTAAAGTGTCTGCCTACAGTATGAGAGACCTGTTTTCAATCCCTGGGTTGGGAAGATTCCCTGGAGAAGGAAATGGCAACCCACTCCAGTACTCTTGCCTTGAAAATCCCATGGACAGAGAGAGGAGCTTGGTGAAGGCTACTATCCATGGGGTTGCAAAGAGTTGGGCACTAAGCGACTTCACTTTCACTTTCACTTTCTAGGTTGATCATAGCTTTTCTTCAAAAGAGTAAGCATCTTTTAATTTCATGACTGTGGTCCCCATCTGTTATGATTTTGGAGACCAAGAAAATAAAGTCTATCACTGTTTCCTTTTCTTCCCTCAATTTATTTATTTTTTAATTTAAATTTTATGTTTTTACTTTACAATACTGTATTGGTTTTGCCATACATTGACATGAATNGCTCTCTCAAGGCACTTGTGTTTTGGAGACCTGATGGCAGGCAGAGGAGTGGGGAAGCTCCATGGTGGGGGAGAGGGAAGGCCTCGCGGGCCCAGTTGGAGGCTGCGGCTCGGGGAGCTGGAGGCAGGCCAACTAGAGGCAGGACAGCCTGTGATGGGTTTGGGGGAGCATTCCTGACTTTCTCTGGTTGGGCCTAAGACAGAAATCAGGGAAGCTGTCAGGTATTAATCAAGACTTGGTCATTCTACAGAGGTTCTTGGTGGCTTCCTGTAGGTGACCGGTTGGTTTCTGGGCTGGTTGGTGCTGACTGTGCATCAGAGCCCTGGTCTTATACATGGTTTGCTGTCCGTTGTCCACGCAGTGTGTCAGATGAGTGTGTGTGACAGTCGGTCCCTCTGAGCTGCTTCCTCTGAGAAGGTGCAGCTGCTTCTCCGGTGCGCCCGGGACACTGTGGCCTCCGTGGTCTCCCTGGTCTTTATGGCAGCGTTCCAGCCCAAACCGCGTTTTGAAAACTGGTGCTCTCATTGGGATCTAGTTTGCAAGTGTAGTTTTTACCCTAGAGTAATTCTAATTTTAAAAAACTTAAAAAAAACAAACAAACAACTTTTTTCACATGAGAAAAAACAATTTTTCTAATAAAAATCTAAAAATTGGGCACATGCCTGGAGCAGAAGACCCCTGCCTCTCTCAACGGGACGCTCGCTGTCTACTTCACCCTCTGTGCCCACTGCTAGCTTCCCACCCGGCCTGCGTGGACATGTGGCTTGTCAGTCTCCACAGCTCTGCTCAGATAAGCTTGAGGGAGAAGCTCGGGGACGCAGCTGAGCTGCTCGGTCCAGCAGGGGTGGCAGCCCAGCCCTGCATAGCCTTCATCAGCTCCTCGACTGCTTGGATGGTTGCGGGTGGGGGCTGCCACACATCTCAGTGATGCGTGGACCGCTTGTTTTTAGAGGGCGAGATGAAAATGAGATGCACATGAACAGCATCAGCAATGAAGTTCTGCTGAAAGTGGTTGGGTTTTCTGGGATGACTCACAGTGGAATTTGGACTTTGCCCCACCTCAGTGCCACCATGATGGCAGTCCTGCTGCTCTGTTGCCAGAAGTACTGAACAGCAGGCCTCGGCCAGGGGAATGGCTGACGAGGAGGCTTCCTGCACTCATATGGACAGCTGGCGTCTGTCCCTGTCGCCACTCCAGCAATGTTCTCATGGGATTTATGGACTGAATGCATGTGGCCGAGGTGCTGGAACTGTGCCGAGGGCTATCAAGTAAGTTTTATGCTAGCAAAGTAATATCTTTGCTTTTTAATATGTTTTGGTCATAACTTTCCTTCCAAAGAGTAAGTGTCTTTTAATTTCATGGCTGCAATCACCATCTGCAGTGATTTTGGAGCCCCCCAAAATAAAGTCTGCCACTGTTTTCACTGTTTCCCCATCTATTTCCCATGAAGTGATGGGACCAGATGCCATGATCTTCGTTTTCTGAATGTTGAGTTTTAAGACAACATTTTCACTCCTCTGTTTTACTTTCATCAAGAGGCTTTTTAGTTCCTCTTCACTTTCTGCCATAAGGGTGGTGTCATCTGCGTATCTGAGGTGATTGATATTTCTCCCGGCAATCTTGATTCCAGCTTGT
The DNA here is from genome assembly GCA_006410875.1 of Neotragus pygmaeus. NCBI lineage: Eukaryota > Metazoa > Chordata > Mammalia > Artiodactyla > Bovidae > Neotragus > Neotragus pygmaeus. Next base: position 111,759 of record SJYV01052715.1, on the reverse strand, counting down.
GCTTCTTATTTTCTTAGGACTCTTTAAAACATTTGCAAATAATTTCTGGGTATAATTTTTCTCCTCCTTCTTAGACATATTCCAATTAGGATTTTTCCCCTCCCCTCATCAATTTCCTAAATCTGCTCTTATCCAGATCATTAGTGATGTTCAAGTTGCTAAATGGTCATTTCTTGGGATGGGACTGACAGCAACACATGGCACAAATGACCACTTCCTTCTTCTTAATGCACTTTCTTGTCTTAGATATCACATTCTCTTTGTTGTTGTTGCTGTTGTTGTTGTTTTTCATCTCTAGTCGTGTCTTCCCAGTTGGCTTTGCTGATGCCTCGAATTTCCCCCAACTCTAAAGACAGTGCTTTAGTGCTCAGTTGGTTGACCTCTTCCCTTCTCCATCAACACTTAAATTCCTTGGTATAACACCTAATCCAAATTCTATGATTCCTCAAATTACGTGTCCAATCTAAATAATACCCCTGAATTCTAACCATATTTACCCAATTGCCTAATTGACAACTCTGCCTGGAAATCTAATGGGCATTTCAAACCCAGGTAAAAAACCTGAGCTCCTACATTTCACACAACCCTTAACAACACAGCTTTCCCCATTTTAGTAATGACAACCACCTCCTTCAGATCAGATCAAAAATTCTGGGAGTCTTACTAAATGCTTCATTTTTTCACACATCTTCAATTCAGTTCAGTTCAGTTCAGTCACCCAGTCGTGTCCAACTCTTTGCGACCCCATGAATTGCAGCATGCCAAGCCTCCCTGTCCATCACCGTCTCCCGGAGTTCATTCAAACTCACATCCATCAAGTCGGTGATGCCATCCAGCCATCTCATCCTCTGTCGCCCCCTTTTCCTCCTGCCCCCAATCCCTCCCAGAATCAGAGTCTTTTCCAATGAGTCAACTCTTCACATGAGGTGGCCAAAGTCTTACATAGAATCTATCAGCAAATTCCATTGTCTCTACCTCTAAAGTACATCCCAAGTCTTTCTCCATCTCCCCACCTCCACCTATTCCAGTCTTGTTCAAGCAGCCTTCATTTCTGACTTGGGTGACTGCAGTGGCTTCCTCCCAGATCTCCTGGTCTGTCCTGACTCTGTAGAAGTAGGCTCTCATTGTAGCAACCAGTGGCTTCTTGTCTCCACCAGGATAAAAGCCCAGACTCTGATGATGGCCAACCAGACCCTGTAGGATCCTGTTCTTTTTTACTGCTATGACCTCATCTCTCCCCAGACTCTTTCTAGGTCTCACTGCTTCAGCTGCACTGGACTCTTTGTACTCACTAAGCAAGAAATTTACTCATTTCTTTTGTTTATTGTATATGTCTCCACTCTTAAAGGTAAACTTTATCCAGAAAGAGATTGCTGTCTTCTTTATTCACTGAGAAGTCTCCATATCCTAGAATCATGCCTGGAACACAGTAGGTGCTCAGCATATATTTATTAAATAAATGAATCATGCACAAAGTTTTTTTAAATTAGATTTCTTATAAAATATCATGTTTCAGGTTCTCCTTGAAAAGTCAGACTAGGCCCCACTGGGTCTGTGTCTCCCCAGGCTCACAATCTCCCAGGGTGGAGTAGAGACTATTTCCTTTGGCTGATGAATGCTCTCCACACTCCCAATGTCCTTCATCCAGTTATGACTGCAGGTTGTCAGACTCTACAGTAACACCTACTTCTATCCTATTTGTGTTGTCAGGGGAACAATTCTTTCTTTACAACAAAGATAATTTTCAAAGTAGCAGGAAGGGAATTAAAAGAAAAAAAATTTTCGTGTGTGTCTGTTTCATGGACACCCCAACGTGCATCTCAGGCCTCTCAGACTGAAAGCTCTCTGCCTACTTTCTAGGGTCTACTTTCATGACCTTGGCGAAAATCTAGACCCTGACATCCAAACTGTACTTTCAATATGAACTTTCTCCTGAGTTCCAGACTCACATAACCAACTGTTTTGTTTGTAAAGAGACCATTAATGGGAATTTTTAGAGCTCTCTCAAATCCACCCTGTAAAAATGATAGGTTCACACCCCCGTCCAACGGGCAACTCTAATCTCTTCTTCAACCAAACTTTCATTTCCTCCAGTGTTTCTAATCATAATTAACGGCACAGTAAGATACCATTATGCCTGGGCCAGACTCCAGCAGTCATTCTAGAATTCCTCTATTTTTCTTTCATTTTCAACACGTTATATCATTCACCAAGTCCTATGAATTCAACCTCCTGAACATCTTTTTTTTTTTCCTTTTCTCTTTTAACATACCAGTTTTTTTCTTTTGTAATAATCTGTTATATTATCTTCTGGCATTGAGTTAACCCTCACCCCCTGTTTTCAATCTGTGCTATAAGTGTTTCCACCTTAAAAAAATTTATTTAAAATCCTATATAGCTTTAACTTTCCATAGACTAGAATTCAAACTCCTGAACATAACATTCAACCCGCTTCATGATCTACTCCCTCTCTCTACCTTCCCCTTGATCTCACTTGCCTCTTTCCTCACTCACCTGACACTAAAGCCTAGTTGAATTATGTGCTCTTTCCTCTGTGCTGTACTCTTTTTAACCTCAACCGCTAGGCTCTTTACTTAAGATTCTCTTATTTCAAGATGCAGTAAGCTGTGGTTTGTTTGTGATCTTCCCACCCAGACATTCATAACGCTTTGTTCAGTATTCTATTACTGCACTTAACTGATCTGTACTTACAGTTGACCCCTGAACAATAAACAATTGGTTCCAGAAATCACTGCAAATACCCAAATCTGTGGAAGTTCAAGTCTCATAGTTTACCCTCCACATCCATAGTTTACAGATTCAACCATTCCCAGATTCAACCATCATCTAGTACTGTAGTATTTACTGAGCCCAGAGGGATGGTACAGGGAGGGAGGAGGGAGGTGTGTTCAGGATGGGGAACATTTGTATACCTGTGGCAGATTCATGTTGATGTATGGCAAAATCAATACAATATTGTAAAGTAATTAACCTCCAATTAAAATAAATAAATTTATGTATTTAAAAAAATATTCTCATATAAGTGGGCCCACAAGTTTCAAACATATCTTATTCAATGGTCAGCTCTATTTGCTAATGCCACCAGACTGTGGCCTCTTAAGAATAAGGATCAGGAAGTAATCATCTTTATGTTTCTAGAAACTAACTTTGTGTTTGTCTAGTGGTGTATAACTTATGATACATTCAACAAACATGTAAATAAATGGGCAAATGAGTGAAGTTGCCAAGGACCAGAGATTTGGTTAAATTCTCTTTCCTTTCATTAGCTCTCTGTCAAGGGCTGTGCAGATAGCTCTACTTTTCATGGTCTTGTAATAATAAAATATTAGATCACTTACCTGCAAATGAGTGGTTAAATATCTCTCAACCTTTTCCAGTAGTTTTTCCAGTAGTCATGTACAGGTGTGAGAGCTGGACAATAAAAAATGCTGAGCACTGAAGAATTGATGTCTTTGAACTGTGGTGCTGGAGAAAACTCTTGAGAGTCCTTTAGACAGAAAGGAGATCAAACCAGTCAATCCAAAAAGAAATCAACCCTGAATACTCATTGAAAGGACTGATGCTGAAGCTGAAGCTCCAATACTTTGGCCACCTGATGCCAAGAGCCAGCTTATTGGAAAAGACCCTGATACTGGGAAATACTGAAGACAGGAGGAGAAAGGGGCGACAGAGCAGGAAATGGTTGGATGGCATCACCGACTCAATGGACATGAGCTTGAGTAAGCTCCAGGAGATGATGAACAGGGAAGTTACAGAGATCTGGGTGTGGTAAATAATATGCTCTGTCACAATACACCACATGACTGAACAAACAAGTAAACTCTTCTACCAGGCACAGAGCAGAACAGATCAGTTTTAAGATAGATGAAAACTAGGATAAACTTAAGAGGTAGAAAACATGACAAAGAAAATATACAAGCTAGAGAACAAACTGAATGTCATTTACATGATGGTACTTTATTTTCTATTTAAAATTTTCTAAAAGGAAAAGATGAAAATACCAGCTCATCCTTGCCAGTTCCACGGTTTCTATTAGTAAATGATTTGTTTGTTCCACATTGTCGATTTCATATTCTTTCTCTTCCACTATTTGAAAAGTAACCTGCCTCTATGGAAACAGTTCTACCAAACAATATTATTCCATGCCTTCTGCTTGCTGTCAGCTCTTGACCTCCCTTCACCACTGCTCTTGATTCATTGAAGGCTTTGGCATCCTCACAGTCTTCTCCTCCACCCAATATCCACTCACTTTCAGGATGATATCATATCCACATTTAACATCCTAGACACTTATTTCCATGACATATTCATTTCCAGTGAAATTTCAGCCACCCATTTCCATAGGCACACCCTAGAACTTTTCACCTAGAATTGTTCCAGCTCTAAAAATATTTGTTTAGACAGCAAACTCTGAACATAAACCTTTAATCAATTACTCTCAGTCTACCATTGTTTGTCCTCTTCAATTCATAGATTCTTTTACTTTTTATTTCTCTCTCAGCTCCTGTTTTTCTTCCCTGGTGGTTCAGACAGTAAAGCATCTGTCTGCAATGAGGGAGACCCAGGTTCGATCCCTGGGTCAGGAAGATCCCCTGGAGAAGGAAATGGCAGCCCACTCTAGTATTCTTGCCTGGAGAATCCCATGAATGGAGGAGCCTGGTAGGCTACAGTCCATGGTGTTGCAAAGAGTCGGACACGACTCAGCGACTCCACTTTCTTTCAGCTCCTGTTTACAATCCTTCCTTTTCTGATTGAGATTCTCTGACCCCTCACTTCATTTACCTTTCCAATGCCTTTAATTTTCTTCCCAGTTCTCCCATTGTATTGTACCTTCCTGATCAAATACCAAGGAGGTGAAACCCCTTGCAGCCCATTTCTAAATGGGTGATCTACTAGAGAAAAATAAGACAACCCAGTGGATACTAAACCACCTGAACTGTGTTTCTCCATCATATCTCTCTGCCATCCTCTATCTCACCTTTTTCATACTTTTTCTACTTTTCTCAAATATCTACCCTCCACTCAACACATTTCTGTCTAATTCTCAGTAGAGGATTTTCCGTAATTTTGGAAACACACTTTACAGTTCACTTCACCAGTGTGAAGAAGGAACGCTTTGGTTCTTGGGCCCTTGGAAGCTGCCTCACTGCACCATCTGCTTCTCCTTATCTTTCCTAACCCCACCAGGAGAAAACCTCTCTTGGTGCCAATCACCACTTGGAACATATGGGCATATATATTCAAAGTCATGCTGGATTTCAGCAGAGGGAAACAGTTCTACTGAACTGTTTATCCCCACAGAGGGATAAATGTAGGGCAGGCCACACTTAGAAAAATTCTCCTCCATTTATTCTTTTCAATATTATCATGCCAAGCTATTCTGATATGTCAAATTTTCTGAGAAGCTGGTGGTAGGTAAAGGGATCCTAGTGGGTAAGGGGAAATTTAAAAGATAAACAAATGAAAACAAAATAATAACAACCAAAACCCTTGGTTAACCATGACTGTAACCTGTAGGGCTGCAAGTCAGTCCTCTCCCTACTTTTGGGCTTTGGTCTGGCCATGGGATTCAGTCCCCAGCTTCCAGGCAATATCTATGTGGAAATGATGAGAAGAAGCAAATGTCAGGTCTAGGAAGAAAGTGGCCATGTCTGTCTTGCTTGCTCTTGATATCTAAGACCTACCGTAGAACATGAGAGATAATAAAATTTCAATAAATATGTGAGGCAATAGAGGAAAGAAAAGAAGATGTAAATGAAAACCATCTTCATATTGGCTTTGCCTAAGTTGTGTATTGGGTAGTTGTGCATTTCCTTCTGATAAACTCAGGCAATCTCTGACTTCATTGCCTTTTTCTTAGTCTCTCATATAGTCCCTTTGGCATTCTAGTTGATCTTCTATAATGTCCACTTATTCTTGGACTTGAAATTCTTGGTCTAATTTTAACTAGCAGAATAAGTCTGGATTATGTCATGTATCTAACATTACAATCAGTTCAGTCAGTTCAGTCACTCAATCTGTCCAACTCTGCCTCCCCACAGGGTCACAAAGCATGCCAGGGCTCCCTGTTCATCACCAACTCCCAGAGTTTACTCAAACTCATATCCATTGAGTCTATAAGGCCACCCAACCATCTTATCCTCTGCCATCCCCTTCTCCTCCCACCTTCAATCTTTCCCAGCATCAGAGTCTTTTCCAATGAGTCAGTTCTTCACATCAGATGGCCAAAGTATTGGAGTTTCAGCTTCAGCATCAGTCCTTCCAATTAATATTCAGGACTGATTTTCTTTAGGATGGATGGGTTAAATCTCCATGCAGTCCAAGGGACTCTGAAGAGTCTTCTTCAACACCACAGTTCAAAAGCATCAATTCTTTGGCAATCATCTTTCTTTATAGTCAAACTCTCACATCCATTCATGACTACTGGGAAAACCATAGCTTTGACTAGATGGACCTTTGTTGGCAAAGGAATGTCTCTGCATTCTAATATGCTAACATCACAATGCTACTGCTACTGCTGTTAAGTCATTTCAGTCGTGTCCGACTCTGTGCGACCCCACAGAGGGCAGCCCACCAGGCTCCCCCATCCCTGGTATTCTCCAGGCAAGAACACTGGAATGGGTTGCCATTTCCTTCTCCAATGCATGAAAGTGAAAAGTGAAAGTGAAGTTGTTCAGTCGTGTCCGACCCTCAGCGACCCCATGGACTGCAGCCTTCCAGGCTCCTCCATCCATGGGAGTTTCCAGGCAAGAGTACTGGAGTCGGGTGCCATTGCCTTCTCTGAACATCACAATAGAGTGCTGTATTTCTGACATTCACCCACAAACATATGTTTAATACCAAATTAATACATATTTTAGCAACAGGAGTCAGATTATTGTTAATGTTCCTCATAATTTCTGTATGTTACCCCCTCCCAATTGTCATATAGAAATATATCTTCATTAAAGAAACCTAAAATTTTGAGAGGCAGCAATTCTTGCCAATCTCTTACAAAGCCAGCAGAGGAAAAGAAAGGGTTGATAACAGCTTCATAAATTATAACAGAAACCAAAGCTTCTGACTCTTAACTACTTGCTGTAACTGCAAGACCAGAAATCCTCAGTGCAGCCTACTAGGACCCGTGTAAGAATAAACAACTTTTCAGCTCGAAAGAACTAGCTGAGCCCAGCTCTGTAAGAGACACCAATGATGAGAGAGCCATTTTCTTTGAAGAAGGTTTTCTCTTCAGGACTTTGGGTTTTCAGCACCTCTATTTTCTGATTATCTTACTCTCCCATATCTCAGTTTCTCTGAAGTTTCAGGGGACTGTCCTCCATCTTAAAGACCTCAATTCCACATGTGACCCTGGTGTGTTTTGCCATATGTTGTAATATTTGATTTGGCACTCTTTCCACATTATCAGTGGGTGAGGATTTTTTTATTTCATAAATAATTATGTAAAATAATCAAATAATTGTGAATGTTATTATGAAAGTGTGCTGTTGGATTTATAGGGAAACACACAGACTATCATAACTTGAATTGAGGAGTTTCTTGAGCCAGAATGTCAGTCCCTCAGTTGCTATCAATCTGAAAAATCTGTTTTCCAACCAAATACAAGAAACATTTTTCAATATCAAAATCTGAATCCTTGTGTAAATAGTACCTTTGCTTTTTTAGAGTCCTTGATTAAAAGTATATACAATTATTTTTTTAAAGCTATCAGGAATTCAGAAATATTTTTGTTGCTTTTTTAAAAAATAATATTGGAGTATAGTTGATTTACAATGTTGTGTTAGTTTCAAGTGTACAGCAGAGTGGTTCAGCTATACATATATTTTTTTTTTTTCAGATTCTTTTCTCATATAGGTTATTACAGACTATTGAGCAGAGTTTCCTGTATAATACAACAGGCTCTTGTTGTAGTCTAATCCATCAGTTCCACTACTATTTTATATATAGTAGTGTGTATACGTTAATCCCAAACTCTTAATTTGTGCCTTCCTCCTCTTCCCCTCTGGTAACAATAGGCTTGTTTCTCAAATCTGTGAGTCTGTTTCTGTTTTGTAAATAAGTTCACTTGAATCATTTTTTACATTTCGCATATCAGTGATAACATATATTTGTCTTTCTGTACAAGTAGAAACAGAAATGCTTTTAAATTAATTTTAGTTTATTAATCAATAGAATCTATATATTTATTTTCCATAGAAAATGACTCCATGAAGCATAGAGATTCACAGACATCCTTAGTAAAATTTTTAACTTTTAAAAGAAACTAGGTCTCAAACACATCTTCAAGGCCTCTTGTTTTTCAGCTGTATAATAACTGTGATGTTGCTCTTAAGATTTATGTGGATCATACAACATGTAACATCCCTTCTCTACCAATTTCTATTTTACATCCTCGATGAGGGCAGTAAGAACAAGTTTAACATTTCAAGATGCTTAATTTTGTAAGAGATGACATAGCACACCCAAAAGCAATTTTTACCTTTAATGTGAATGTAATTTATTTGTTAAAAAATCATATATATTTCCCTTTATCCACACAGTAAGGAGGCACTACATATATCCTTGCTGACATTCATTGAATAAAAGCAGTCAGAACCAAATTATAGAGATGCTATCATTATTTCAAATTCAGTGTCTGCTAAACCTTGCCAGGGATATATTGGCCTCTGTGGAAGTCTCTGTAACCAAGGAAACATGATATTGCTATGGTATTGTCTCTTGGAACAAAATAATGCCCTAAGGCCTTTGGGGAGTTGAGGCCACTTTGGACTTCAGATTAAATTGGAATCTAAAGAAGTCAACCATAGAGTACATTAGAAGCATAGTATACTTTCATATACACTGATGCATCCTCTCAATGTAAGTGCTGGATTCCCACTGTTAGTATTCTAACTATGTAGTTGTTTCTTCTGTTGGTGTGTCTATTTTGTCTTTTGACAGAAGAATAGAACTTCCATGTAAATATTTATTTTGGAAAGAAAGATTAACTTTTATAGTAACTAAAAAAAAAGGAAGGAAGACCAAAGGTGGAGAACTTTGCTTCTTTTGGCAAGGGGAAAGCTCCAGTGTGGAGGAGTTTTGAAAGAGAATAGAACAAACATCAATAAGTGTGTAGGAAGAATGTATGATTACAACAGTGAAAGTACTTTGATGTCTGAAGATGGAAATTGTTATTCAGGTGTGATCACACTTAAACACACATAGCCAGAGCCATTGTATTCAGATTTTAAGCCTATATGAAAATGATGTCAATAGAAAAGGAAAAGGGACACTTCTGCCCAGGTGGAATTTTAATTTTCCTTTGAAGCAAAATTCTCCTACTTACTTCTGACTTAGGCACAAAGTCCTGGGCTTAGAATCAAGAAATGTGAATGCTAGTATCAAATCTCACAGTAATGAACAGTCTTAATTTAGGAAAGGCAAAGAATAATAGAAATGCAGCCTTGGAAGAAACCAGAATTTTCTTAATCCATCAGTTCATTTCAAAGTGGCTGAAATGGAGCCAAGACTTGCTTGTGCTTCAATTTTCCATTCTGACAAATGCCTTCCCTGCCTCCAAAACAGAGCTACACTGAGGGTCAAATGAAATAAGAGGTTTGAGAATGGCTCATCCATATCATCTCCTTCTCCCTTGGATCTGCATGCTATACACTGTTATATATATATATATTTTTTTTTTTTCAATTGCCTAGGCTTGTTCATTGCACTGCATTTGCCTACCTTTGATGTTAACTTGATTTTGAAAGCAAGGACCTATATGTTAAGTATATAGCATATAGTAAGTAAATATAGAGCTTGAAATATATTGTTTGTTGAGCAGATAGTAACAACCGAAATTCACTGTGTGTTTACCATGGCACCAGGCACTGGGTTATTGTACAGTTCTTTGAATAGGGTAGTATTTATCCTCCTTATCCACCCAAGAAGACTGAAAACCAGAAAGGTTAAGTAAATTCCCAAGAACACACAAATTAGGAGGTAGTGGAGGGGCCAGATTTTTCTGGCCCCAAAACCTATATTCTTTTCATGCAAACAGAGTTGTTTAAGTTAAAAGTGATGTGAACCAATGGTGAGAAAAGTTGGAAACTATCATGCTTATTATACTTCCAGGGATACTAATACAGGAAATTTCAGTCGGCCTTATATTCTACCTCTTTCTTCAGCCTAGCTACTGGTTTGCCATATGTTCTACGGTTCTCTTCATGTCCAAATGAGACATACATGTTTCAACAATTAGATTTATTACATTTGATAACCATCCAAATGCCTTCTATTTTATACTTTTCAGATCCTCTTTTCTGTCTCTGGTGGAACAGTGCACTGGGCTCTGAATGGGGGCTGACTCTCAAGGTCTAAGTCCATAATGAGCGGAAAGCTAGAGCCACGCCCTCAGGGAGCGCTTGGACCCTGCTCTCTGCAGCTTCTGTGCTTTTGCGAGGTATCAGCCACCAAGGACACCCGGCACTAAAAACAACTGCGGTTTTAAATGGCAAATCCTCCAGGAAAAGACTGTTTATACCTTTCTCAGGTTTTTCTACAATTGTAACTTCTTTTTAGCTGCTGCTCTTTAAATTACATATTGTTAGAAAAAAGGCAAACGTCATCTGAAGAAAACCCTAAAGAACAAATAGTCTGAGTAGGTGAAATATGAACGGCCTGTACATTTTTGTTCATATCATGTTGATTATAAAAATTATGTTTGCTTTCAAGAGAAATTTTATTTATTTTTTGTGTTTTTTAACTTCTTTTTAAATTGATGTATAGCCAATTAGCAACGTTGTGATAGTTTCAGTTGCACAGCAGAGGGACTCAGCCATACTACATATTCATGTATCCATTCTCCCCTGAACTCCCCTCCCACCCTGGCCACTTAACATTGAGCAGAGTTCCATGTGCTTTACAGTAGGTTCTTACTGGTTATCCATTTAAAATACAGCAGTGTGTACATATCAGTCCCAAACTCCCTAACCATCCCTTTCCCACATCCTTCCCCCTCCTGTTTAGCCATGAGTTCATTCTTTAAATCTGTGAGTCTGTTTCTATTTTGTAAATAAGTCCATTTGTATTGTTTATTTTCAGATTCCATGTATGAGTGATATAATACAAAATTTCTCCTTTTCTGTCTGACTGACTTGACTCAGAATGACAATCTCTATGTCTATCCATGTTGCTGAAAGTGGCGCTATTTCATTTCTTTTAATGGCTGAGTAATATTCCATTATATAAATAAACCACATCTTCCTTATCCATTCCTGTTGATGGGACATTACAGTTGCTTCCATGTCTTGGTTATTGGAAACAGTGCTACAATGGACACTGGGTGAACGGATCCTTTCAGAACATGTTTTTCTCTGAATGTATGCCCAGGAATGAGATTACAGGGTTACACAGTAGCTCTGATTTTAGTCTTTTAAGAAAACTTCATTCTGTTCTCCATAGTGGCTGTACCAACACTACAGCCCCATCAACAGTGTTGTTGAAACTCCTACACTTTTAATTAGTTCAATACTTGATTGTCTACTATGTGCAAAGCTTTGTGCAGTGAACTTTGAATTGGTGGGAATTTAGATTTCCAAATACATTGCCAGAGCTACAATATCACCTGCACAACTACATCTGGACTTTCCAAAACCTCCCTTTCTCCCACTTGTTATTTTCTTTTTTTTTCTGCTGTACATCTTACACAAATACTGACCACTTAAAAAAAAAATCTACTGGTCAGAAAACAAACAAAGTTTTGCTCTAAAAAGATATGGAGCTGAAAGTGTTAGTCACTCAGTCCTGTCCAACTTTTTTCAACTATATGGATTGTAACCCACCAGGCTCCTCTTCCCATGGAATGTTCCAGGCAATAATATGAAAGTGGGTTGCCATGCCTTTCTCCGTAAGATCTTCCTGACCCAGGGATTGAACCCAGGTCTCCTGCACTGCAAGCAGATGCTTTACCAACTGAGCTATAAGGGAAACCCAAGAATACTGGAGTGGGTAGCCTATTCCTTCTTCAGGAGATCTTCCCAACCCAGAAATCAAACCAGGGTCTCCTGCATTGCAGGCAGATTTTTACCAGCTGAGCTACCAGGGAAACCTGAAGTGATCTTATCACACACAGAACAATAATAAAGAGGACAGGAGAAAACTTTTGGAGCTGATGGATGTGTTTATGGCACAGACTGTGTTGGTGATGGTTTCACGGGATTATGCCATTCTATCTTCAAACTCATCAAGTTGTATATATTAAATGTATAGAGCTTTTTGTATGTCAATCACACCTCAATAAAGTGGTTTTAAAACAATTTTGGGGAGAATGAGTCTCAAATACAAAATTATTACATCAAAGTCTTCTAATAGAAATTTATACTGCTTTCCAAAAGAAGTATACCAACTCGCCACCCAAAGAGAAAAAAGGAAGATCAATGCACATACCAAAAAATGCAACTATGTATGATGATGGGTGTCAACTAGACTTATTGTGGTTATCATTTCACAATATATACAAATCTCAGATCATTGTTTTGTACACTTGAAACTAAAATAATGTTATATGTCAATATTATCTCAATAAAATAGTGATATCCAAAATTAAAATAAATAAGTCTTTAAAAATTTATTTACCACACTCTCAAAGTTATATTCAATTATAATATATGCATTAATAATTGGGAGGCACTCTGAGTTCCCATAACTCTCTGACAATAGGCTTACTGTCAAAGTTAAGATTTTGCCTTATCCCATTTCATGTTCAGGAAAGTTAGTTTTTATAGAATCTGAGTTATCTACACAAAATGTTTCTGAATGAATTGACAGACATTTCCTGAGTACCCAGGAAGAACTGTGCCTGGTGCTATGGAAATACAATCCTTGTCCCCAAAACACTTACTCTCCAGTAGGCAGGGTAAGATTATGATGTCTGTCTTACGTGGCAACCACTTCCTGCTGTTGCACAACTGATACATAACAGAAAGTAATAAGAGACACAGAAGAGATACAAATAATTTAAGGAGAAGACAGAACAGAGAAACACATTTTTTGAGTTGGGCAGATCTAAAATCAATTTCTTTGAGCTTTGTCCTTTTTACATTAAGAAGAACAAAATGCTAGAGGTAGAGCTTTGGGGCTAAGATCCTTTTATAGAAGGTTCTGGCAGAAATAGGACTTTATCTAGAAATTTTGGATTTCCTTAAAGTATTTTCTGTGATGGAATGAATAAGTCCTATGATTATATTTCTCATTATTTCCACTAGTTAGAAATATTTCCCATAGTGTTTCAAGCACAAGTGAAAAGTGAAAGTGAAATTCATTCACTTGTGTCTGACTCTTTGTGACCCCACAGACTATAACCTCTGTCCAAGGCTCCTCTGTCCAAGGAATTCTCCAGGCAAGAATACTGGAGTGTGTAGCTGTCCCCTTCCCCAGGGTATCTTCCCAGCCCAGGGATGGAACCGAGGTCTCCCACATTGCAGAAGAATTCTTTACCATCTGAAACACCGGGGAAGCCTGTTTCAAGTACATCGTGTATATAACTCAGCACTCTGTATTGCAAATACTCTTGATTTCTGTATCTTTTTCAGTCTTTGTTTTACTTACATTTAATAGAGATGAAATTGATTCTTGCATTGAGTCAAATAAAAGGAAAGATTGAGACCTTGTAGTATAGGATCCAGGCTCTACGTACACTGGATTAAAAAAAAAGAAAGAATGGAAAATGTTCCGGTTTATCTTAGTACTATTCATGTGTTACCCTTTTTATTCCCAGTGATCTAGAGAGGCATTATGCAGTATAGTAGCTGCTGGCCACATATAGTGGTTTAATTTACCTTTAAATTAATTTAAAGTTAGTTTCTCAGTCAAATTAGCCCATTTCAACTCCTCAATAAATAGTCCCTAAGGCTACTGTACTGGAACGTGCACTTGTGATGGAACGCTTATCGTCAGTAGGGTGACCATATAATTTATCTTCCCACCTGTGATACTTTGAAAACTATGCTCTCCAATGTTGTGACAAATGTTCTATAGAACCTCCCATCCCTAAATAAAGTTCTGCTGGAGAATGATGTTCTAGAGTCCTAGGTAGTTCATTCAGTAGACTCATTTTCTGGGAAAAACTCACTGTCTTCCTCTACTCATACAACACTTCTGACAATAGATAGGTGGGTTTCCCACACTAGAAAATTCTGGCACTACCTGGAGTTAATGCAAAATTCACAGGTCAAGGGCTCAGCTACAAAAGACTATCCGTACCCCTTCAGATGCTAATTTTAAGAAGCGGTTAAAACCACAACTTCTAGCTGTTGTTGAGTTGCTCAGTTGTGTCCGACTTTTTGCAACCCCAAGGACTGCAGCACAACAGGCTTCCCTGTCCTTCAGCAACTTCTATCTGACTTAGCTACAAATCTGAGGTTCCCATGACCCTGTCTTACTGGGTTCAACATTTTACTAGAGGGACTCAAAGAACCCAGGAGAAGAATTTACTTACTATTGTTAATTTATTAGAAAAGATATCTTAAAGGATAAAAATGAATAGACAGAAGAAATACCTGAAGCAAGGTCTGTAAGGCCCCAAGCCCTATAGAGTTTCTGTCCGTGTAAAGTTGGGGTGGACCACCCTACTGACACATAGATGTGTTTACCAACCTGGAAGCTGCACGAAGCCCACACTTTAGGGATTTTTATGGAGGCTTCAATACCTAGATATGATGGATCATTAACCCAATTTCCAGTCCTTTCCTCTCTCTGGAGAATGGGGAGTGGGTGAAGCTAAAATTTTAAAACTTCTAATTATGACTTGGTCTTTCTGTTGACCAGTTCCCATTCAGGAGACCCCCAAGACTCATCTCTCTAGAACAAAAGATGCTTCTATCACTCAGGAAGCTCAAGGGGATCAGGACCTCTGTGTCAGATGTTTCTCTCGCTTGAGAAATTACAAGAGTTTTACAAACTCTATGTCAGGAACTAGAGTCAAAGATCAAACGTTAGCAGGAACCAGAAGCAGAAGCCAATATATATATTGCTTGTTATGTCATGCTCATGAAAACTCTGCAGTGGCTAATATTTAGAGATTTTTGTAGTTTGAGATGAGAGCTCCAATTTGCTAGGCATGAGGAAGGGGGACATTTTCTAAGTTATAGTTAACATTCTTTGAATATCAACTATTTTCAGAAAATCTTATATAAAATGTTATCTAGAATAGGGTAAAGAAAAGAAAAACTCTGAACATTAAGGTATTTAAACCTGTGATTTTGTTGTTGTTGTTGTTGTTTATAAATAGAATAATTAGGACTTCCCTGGTGGTCCAGTGATTAAGAATCCACCTACCAATACAGGGGACATGGATTCAATCCCTGGTCTGGGAAGATTTCACATACTGTGGGGCAGATAAGCCTGTGTGCCACAACGACTGAGCCCCTGCACCTACAGCTTATGCTCTGCAACAAGAGAAACTGCCACAGTGAGAAGCCTGTGCACGGCAACTAGAGAGTGGCCCTGGCTCACCACAACCAAAGAAAGCACGTGCGCAGCAATGAAGACCCAGGGCAACCAAAACTAAATAAATATTAAAAAAATAATAATTATATGTCCCAACTTACCTTGGCAGCCTCAGTTTGCACTTGTTTTCTTGGTGCATAGTTATTATGAGTCTTGTATTTTAGTCTCAAAGTGTCACAGTTGGGATGATAAATGATACGATCACCTTACCGATGATGAATTAAAATTAAAATGGAGTCGTCATTCTTCGAGCTTACAATATGGTGTCTAGAGGGCCACTGGAGATCTCTGCACCACTGAGAATTTGAACTTGCTTTGAACTGTACCAGACCCAAGGACACCAGCAGCCATATTCAGAACGCCCCGTGACAGCTGCAACCTTATGGTCTCGAAGTCTTCCCTTGCAAATATGGAACCATTTTATATGCCAACCAATACTTCCTTAACAAGCTCTATGACTTTTTCCCAGCTCTAATTATAACTCCTTTTCAAAAATTTATTTATTTGGCTGTGTTGAGTCTTAGTTTCAGCACACAGGATCTTCAGTTTTCGTTGCAACATGAGGGTTCCTTAGTTGTGACATGTGGGGTCTAGTTCCCGGATCAGAGATCAAACCTGGGCCACCTGCACCAGGAGGATAGCATATTAGCCACTGGACTACCAGGGAAATTCCTCTAATATAATTCTTGATAAACAAATTATATAACTCTAACCTTGCAGTTTGGGGTTTTTGTTTGTTTGTTTGCACTTTATAAGCCTCTGCCACTTTGAAGTCTGGAGGAACAATATTCAAGCATATCTTGAATCTGAGTCTCCCAACCTCAGTTCAAACAAACCCCAAATCAACACTTTTTCATTTCA
This sequence comes from Neotragus pygmaeus, assembly GCA_006410875.1. Lineage (NCBI taxonomy): Eukaryota > Metazoa > Chordata > Mammalia > Artiodactyla > Bovidae > Neotragus > Neotragus pygmaeus. The sequence continues at coordinate 95,397 of SJYV01052715.1, read as the reverse complement.
ATCAAATCTAAATTTCTCAAATTTTGGCAAACCCTAACCTATAGTTAGGTTACTGGAAAAAGTTATTGGAGAAGGAAATGGCAACCCACTCCAGTGTTCTTGCCTGGAGAATGCCAGGGATGNGGCCTGGCGTGCTGGGACTCATGGGGTCGCAAAGAGTCAGACACGACTGAGTGAGTGAGCTGAACTGAACTGAACCTATAGTTTCATTTCCTCCTTCCCTGGTGAAACTTTGTATATGTGCAAAGCAAAAGCCTTCTAAATGCAGATGTCATCAAGTCAGTTTTCCCAAGTACCATTCAGGTCTTTGTGCTCAAAGACTATAAAATTGTTCCCCACATATTTACTTACTTGCCAACTTACTCGTGGCAAAGTTCCACATGTGATATTGTACTTAAGTTATTCTCTTAAGGATGAACAATCAAGAGAGAACATTATTTAACTAGAATGAAGGAATATGTGAATGACTTAAGGAGACGTAGACTGCTTAACAGGTTTCCATGAGTGTGATAAGGAAAAAGAGGCCTGACATTAAAAGAGTTGAGAAATAGAAAGAAATATTTAGTGGAAAGAGAACTGATCTTGCAGTCAGAATATATGAACCTGGGTTCCCCCTTTTTATGTATTGCCCATGTAGATTTCAGTTATCTAGAGGGGAAAATTATGATATAAATTTAAAACATTCTTCATTGGAGCAAGTTTGAACTTCTGGTCTTCCTTTGTCTCCTTATATACCAATCGTTCTCTTCCTTCTTGACTTTTGCACATGTAGTTTCTTCATTCTTTAATTCTCAATCTATCACTTCCTTTTGGAAATCTTCCCTGATACCCTGAATCAGGTCAAGATCTCATGGTTTCTATACCTCATCAAAGCACTGAGGTTTCATTTCCTATTAACTTGTCAAAGTTCTTACTTTAGGACTTTAAGCTCTGTGAGAATAAAAGCCATGTTTGTTTAATTTGCTTAATATTCCCTGCCCTAGAACAGAATCTGTATAGTTGATGCTCAGTGATATTTGCAGAATGAATAAATAAATAAATGAGCAAAGCTGTGTGGAGTATCCAAGGATACAGAGTCAAGGAAGACAAGATTCTTACCCACAAAGGAGCACATAGTTAAAGCTAAACTAGAATGAATGACTTTACAGAGAAGGCAATGGCAACCCACTCCAGTACGCTTGCCTGGAAAATCCCATGGATGGAGGAGCCTGGTGGGCTGCAGTCCATGGGGTTGCTAGGAGTCAGGCATGACTGAGTGACTTCACTTTCACTTTTCACTTTCATGCGTTGAAGAAGGAAATGGCAACCCACTCCAGTGTTCTTGCCTGAAGAATCCCAGGGATGGAGGAGCCTGGTGGGCTGCCATCTATGGAGTCACACAGAGTCAGACACGACTGACGTGACTTAGCAGCCGCATCAGATGATTTTAATACAAGGCAAAATAATTTTCATAGAAGAGGTACAAGAAAGATTTTATAGGCAGTCAGAGGGAAACAAAAGCACATCAGAATTTTAAAAAGGCTTCTTGATAAAGGGAGCATTTGTGATAGACCTTTAAAGAAGGCTAGAAATTCAGCAGGCAGAGATAATTATATGCAGTTAATACTGAATTTATTGTAAAGCTATTATGTACAGGAAGATAGTTTGGGGCACTAAATTAGTAAAAGGCAAATAAGTCTTTTTCTTTCTGCCTGAAAGAAGACAATGATTTAACTGGAAAACATATAGACATACTAAAAGTTATGGCACAAGGCAAAATGTATTCAGTGCTAAAATGAACAGTGTGAACAGAGTGCTGTGGGAGCTCAGAGGAGAGACTGAGGAGGACAGAGAAAAGAGGGCTGGGTTCCGACTGGGTCTGTCCCTTGTACCTAGGTGGAGAACAGAACAGCAAAGCCTTGCAGCTGTGGATTTTAATGAACTTCTTGGAACTTGCCCGTGTTTCTCTTGTAGCTTGGCAACATTCATTTTGGCTCATGAGATGGTCACCACTGGGAATAGACTTTTAAAAGGCTAAATTTTAAATCCCCCATTTACGCACAGGCCACACTCGTAAACCTTTCCTTCAGATAATTGCCTCTTTGAGCAATGACCTTGGCCATGTTTAGAGCAGTTCACCCAAATTTTACCTATGTTCGCCACACTCTCGAAGGGTAATCGCGGGATTCTTGTTTAACCTCAGCAACTCCCAGGGGCATTTTGAGCTGGTTTCTTCCAAAGGGAGCTGTGATAGGTTGGAACATACTTCAGGTAAGATCTATTTATTTCCCCTTTCCCTCTTGGACTCTCACTTTGGGACTTACAGGCAGTGCTATTCTGCAGAGTCCCCATGGAGTATGTGCCAAGTGACGCGCCTAACCCAGCTGGCTGCCTCAGCCCTTGGGATGCTCCAAGGTTGCTCAGCAGCAGCCTGAGTTGGGGGAGAAGAATGTTTTCATCTTCAATTAATCTGAGGCTGATATGTGAATTCTAATTCCTGCCATGAACTCGAATGCACTGTTATCTGTGTAGATGTTCATGGGGATTGAGACATCATTATCAATTCAGCTGCTGACATCACAAATTTGAGGATCCCCTGAATCATCATGGCATTTAGTTGATGGCCACAGACCACTTCTCCAGACACTGAAGATTTAAAGCCAGTATTAACTAACAGTTTCTAAAAAGTCCTTGGATACATCAAGGCCTATACACTCTTCTGCGGTATATAGACTCCCTCCTCCTACTAGATTTCTGAAAATATGAGAAAGTTGGTGGGGAACTTTTTTTTTTCATGAAAGGGTGTCTTCTAGGGAGAAGGAACATAGCAATTGCTCTAGGACCACAGGATGGTATAATGCAATGATGAGATCATCTGGTAATGCCCAAATCCATCTAGTACTTACCAAGAAGAGAAACGCAATTTACACCAACACCAGAGGCCAGCATCAATGCTGTCTATACTATTGGCACCAAAAGGCACATCCTGTGGAACCTCTCCCCCTTCCACAAAAACACCTCTGCTTTGCAGATGAATTTTGTTGCAAAATCTGGAGCAGAAAGAAAGTTCTAGATGCTAAAGACACTAAAATACCATTTTCCTGTTAATTTAAGCAGAGCTGATGTAGAATCAAAATACAAAATATTTCAAAACAGAAACAGCATCCTCTTCCCATCTCTGGCACCCCTGAGTGTGACCAGCCCACCCAGAGACAGCAGTTATGCTGAGCAAGTCCTTTGTCATCTGTAAACCAGATGAAAATATGTGGGAACAAAAATCTTTCTCATTAAAAAAAAAAAGAAAGAAGGAAAATCTGTGAGTTTTGTGTCTAACTCATGGGGAGAGTTTGACTTTTAGTTTATAGTTCTTTAAAATAGATACATGGATCTATTAGATCCTCTACTATAGATTATATAGAGTATCTATATAAATAGATAATCTACTCTTCTGGTTCTTCTAGCTGGTCTAATAATTAAGACAGATTAACAAGAGAAAGCCAAAATCTGGTCTTGTACAGAAAAGGCTCCTTGAGATTATGAGGCCCCAAAGGATAGTGAGGCAATTGAGGCTTATATGTTATTCTGAACTAAGGAGAAAAGGGGAGGGATCTGGGACTTCAAAGGAGAGAAAGATAGTTCACAGGGAGGTGGGAGGAGCATGTTATTTGATAAACAAATATTTGCCATGCCACTTGGAGACATCTTTCTTATGTACAACAGAGTTATCTTTGGTGATAGTTCTCTCCTGGTTTAGGCTCCTCATCTAAATTTTAGGCCGTTAAGGAGTAGGTAAAACAAGTCTTCTGAGTCTTCTATTTCTTAAAAACTAATCAGTTTAAAATAATCCTCCTGCCAAAGAGACACATTATGGGATGGTAAATTTTGCTCCCCTCTCCAAAAGAGGTGTACATGTGTACTAAGTCGCTTCAGTCATGTCTGACTCTTTGCATGCTATAGACTGTAGCCCTCCAGGCTTCTCTGTCTATGGGGTTCTTTAGGCACGAATACTGAAGTGGATTGCTATGCCATTCTCCAGATCTTCCCAGCCCAGGGATGGAACCTGGATCTCCTGCATTGCAGACAGATTCTTTACCACTAGCACCATCTGGGAAGCCCATCCCAAAGAGGCTGAGTAAGGAAAAACAAGCTCTCTGTAGGAGAGACTTTAAAGGAAGAGATGTGTGCCAACGGTGTGTGTATAAATGACTTATGAATGTATATTTTGGAATCAGCAGTCTTACTGCTAGAAAGCTGAAAACTGCTCAGCGTTGACCCTGGGTCACAAAAACACTACTGACCAAGTGCCACATCCTTCCATTTCACTGAGTCAGTTAAAATTTTTCTCTCAACTGCAAACATCTGACTATGTGTCTGGGAAGTCCCTTACCACAATATTTAAATTGCAAAGCTCTAGGGAGGGCAGACTGTGGGTTAGAAACAGCTCTCTAAACCAGGCATCTCACACTGGCTCAGCCAATGCATTAAGTGCTGGGCACACTCATTTCTCTGGGACTTGCTAGTAATATTTTGTTGTATGTTGCTGTTGTTTAGTTGCTAAGTTGGGTCCAATTCTTTTGCGACCCCATGGACTATAGCCTGCCAGTCTCCTCTATTCGTGGGATTTCCCAGGCAAGAATACTGGTGTGAGCTGTCATTTCCTTTTCTGGGGAATCTTCCTAATCCAGGGATTGAACCCGAGTCTCCTGCATTGCAGGAGATTGCTGAGCCATGGGAAACCCGCCCCCCACCCACCCAGTAATATTACAGGAAAGAAATATGAGTTACTGGTAAAGGTGGGAAGGGAACTACTTGTTGCTTATGAGAAAGTGATTATGAAGTGTGCCACGCTGTATACATGTCATACTCATCTGAATAACTCAAACCTTCATGTGGTTGGTTTATTAAAGCTAAGAAAAAGTTAAAGGAGAAGAGAAAAGACATATACATAGATAAGGACTAACATATCACTAAGATACCACTGAGATACCTTATTTACGATCATCATTCTAGGAGTAAGAAATAATTCACAGACATTCTCTGTTGGACTAATCATCATTCCAGTTTTCAAATTCATTTCATGCTTTACGTCCTTAAAAATATATCCATTCCTGGTGTCCACAACATTTTGAAATCTTGTTTGGCAGGGATTTTCCTCTTCTACATATTTCTTTCCAACATCTGAGGAGTGACTTTTGCTCTTGTCAGCAGGCTTGATTGTGACCCAGTTTCACAGGGGAGTAGGATCCTGTAAGGAATGGAGACAAATGTCTGAACTTAATTCCTGACTACAGCACTAGACACTTCTGTGGGTGTTAGAATGTCTTCCACTGAGCTTCAGGCAACACTGACTGATACATTCCCAGAGTTACAACAAGGTTTTTGCTTTGTTCTGAATCCATCTCAGAAGAAAAAATCTCCTGGTGGTGTGAGCCTCAACAGAACTCATAAATGTAAATTACTCATGTCGGTTCTGGATAATTCTCTTCAACCAATTCTGTTGACCTGTGAGTGTACCATGTCGCTTTTGTTCCATCCTGAATTTGGAAAATATGGGTCTTAAAAAATTGCAGTATTCAGAATGCTTAGGCATGTTTAGTGGACAGATGCAAGTGTAAATTTCATGGCTAAAATTCCATTTCCTCCCCAAGCCTTCTAGCTAAAATGGTTCTCTCTCTCTCTCTCTTTCTCTCTCGGCCCTGAACGGCACTGATATTCAGCCAAAATAGCTTATTATTCTGCTATTGATGCCTGATCTCTCCGGGTGAATTTTGGATTGCTAAAGGGAGGAGGCCTTGTTTTAACTTTCCTTTTATTTCCTAGCAACACATGCTTCAATAACCCTGTATTAAGCATTCATTAAATATTTACTCTACGAATAAAGAATTCTTCCTTCCTTCTCCTCCAGCAGTCCCATCAGACTAAATTCATTCTGTCAACATTTTACATTTACATTTTACATTTATTTTGAAAAGAAAAACCACAGAATCAGAATAGTGTCAGTGATGCTAAAACCCATGATACCAAATTTAGACTTAATAAATGACAATTGCAATTTCAAATTTCCCCAGAAATATAATCTTCATCAGCCATTCTGGAATTTTGTGGTCCACCAATGGGGTATCCAGAGGCACTTTCCATTCCCACCCCTCCACCCTCCCACTCCCCATCCCCTCACCCTACCCAGGCAGAAGCAATCTATGTGCTAAAACCTCTCCCGTCTCTTCCCTCCAGAAAGACATCCTGGAATGAAAATAATTATTTTCTTTTGTTAATAGCTCACTTGCCCCACTTCTTTTCATATAAAAACATTCACTTTGTAGAGCCCCTCAAAGCACCCTTCTTGTTGCTGAATAGGTTGCTGTCCAATTCATATATCATCTAATAGTCAAATAGATCTTCAAGTTGACTCAGTTGAATTTCATTTTTTTTAACAAGTACAGCTGGTAAACTGTTTCTGTAGTTCTGGATATTAATTTTTATGAGACTTATAGAGTAAAATCAAACATATATCCTCTGTGAAGGGCTGGCCAGTTATAGTCTTAACATGAAACCCTCAACTTGCTTTCACCACTCTCATCTTTCAATCTGGCAACAACCCTCAGAGGAAGGGAGGGGAAAGAATGTATTTTCCAGCTGCAGTGTCTCTGAAAAGTAAAACAGATAATGCAATGAAGTTACATAAATTATGACGAAAATTGGGATTAAAAGTTTGTTAAATGATACTCATCCTATGGCATTTGATTGCCATCTTAAAGTCATGCCTATTTACAAACTGAAAGGAAATCTGGCCAGAAAAGACAACTGCAACAAGTTCTAAGCAGCCCAGACATAGGTCGTTTGTTCTAAGTGTGCCTCATGGGCTCACAGTTTCATATTTTGCCCCCTCCTCACCCCATGTCCTAATTGATTCCACTGCATTCTTTACCAAAATTGGCCAGTTATTTACTATCATTCATGACTTCAAAAAACATGTTTCTAACAAATGGATAACTTTTCCTTGTGAGAAAAAATCCTTTTAAGATCCAGAAAAACAGTGATGATTAACACAAATGTATTGTTAATGACAGAAATTCAGGTGAAAAATAAGATGTTTTCTTAAATTTAAGGGTAAGAAATTACTGACCATAAGTAATTAATGAGTCTAGTTCTTAACTGTAATAAACATCTCCTGCTGACCAAAGATGTCAAATATTTCTGCACAAATCACTTTAAGTTGTTTTCTTTTTAAAGGGAGATACCATCTCACTCAGCTGTTTGATGATCTTATATTCTGGAATGATAACAGTTAAAGGTCAGTAATAAATCTTTCCTAAGACTGTGACACGGAGAAGGCAATGGCACCTCACTCTAGTACTCTTGCCTGGAAAATCTGGATGGAGGAGCCTGGAAGGCTGCAGTCCATGGAGTCGCGAAGAGTCGGACACAACTGAGTGACTTCACTTTCCCTTTTCACTTTCATGCATTGGAGAAGGCAATGGCAACCCACTCCAGTGTTCTTGCCTGGAGAATCCCAGGGATGGGGGAGCCTGGTGGGCTGCCATCTGTGGGGTTGCACAGAGTCAGACACAACTGAAGCGACTTAGCAGCAGCAGCAGCAGCAAGACTGTGACAACATTTCCACTTTAAAAGTCTGGGTTTGCCTGTAAAAAACTGCCAAATCCATTAGTAAAAGGAAACACAGTACTTCTAAGCTTTCGTTTTGTAAGATAATTTTCACATGAGTCCAACAGCTAACTGTTGAACTCAAAAGCTCTGCTCCTTTCTGTCTTCTCCTCCAGGCTCTCACCTTTTGGGTGTTTCTGCTACACTGCACTGACCCCTACTTGAACTCCGTGTGCTTTCATTTTGGCCAAAGTGTGGACAGAGACTCATTTCTGTTTCCTCCTTAGCAGGGATAAGGCAGTTCAGGACTTTCACAAAAGCTTCCGTAAGGGCCAATTAAAACCAAAAAAGAGAAGGAAGCTAAAATACATGAAAAGACTGTGGCACATAAGTTACAGTTTTCTAGTTTTACATGTGCTGGTGTGTACCCAGGGATTACAGAACAGGTCCTGTTTTACACACTGAGATGTTTTCAGCTCAGTTCAGTCACCCAGTCTTGTCACTCACTCTTTGTGACCCCATGGACTGCAGCACATCAGGCCTCCCTGTCCATCACCAACTTTCAGAGCCCACTCAGACTCATGTCCATTGTATCAGTGATGCCATCCAACCATCTCATCCTTTGTTGCCCCCTTCTCTTCCTGCCTTCAATCTTTCCCAGCATCAGGGTCTTTTCCAATGACTCAGTTCTTCTCATCAGGTGGCCAAAGTGTTGGAGTTTCAGCTTCAACATCAATCCTTCCAATGAATATTCAGGACTGATTTCCTTTAGGATGGACTGGTTGGATCTCCTTGCAGTCCAAGGGACTCTCAAGAGTCTTATCCAACACCACAATTCAAAAGCATTAATTCTTTGGCAATCATCTTTCTTTATAGTCCAACTCTCACATCCATTCATGACTACCAGAAAAACCATAGCTTTGTTGGCAAAGTAATGTCTCTGCTTTTCAAAATGCTGTTAGGTTGATCATAGCTTTTCTTCCAAGGAGCAAATGTCTTTTAATTTCATGGCCACAGTCGCCATCTGCAATGATTTTGGAGGCCAAAAAAATACAGTAAGCCACTGTTTCCATTGTTTCCCCATCTATTTGCTATGAAGTTATGGGACCAGATGCCATGATCTTAGTTTTCTGAATGTTGAGTTTTAAATCAGCTTTTTCACCCTCCTCTCACTTTCATCAAGAGGCTCTTTAGTTCTTCTTTGCTTTCTGCCTTAAGGGTGGTGTCCTTTGCATATCTGAGGTTATTAATATTTCTCCCAGCAATCTTGATTTCAGCTTGTGCTTCATCCAGCCTGGCATTTCACATGATGTACACTGCATAGAAGTTAAATAAGCAGGGTGACAATATATAGCCTTGCCATACTCCTTTCCCAATTTGGAACTAGTCTGTTGTTACATGTTCAGTTCTAACTGTGGCTTCTTGACCTGCATACAGATTTCTCAGGAGGCAGGTAAGGTGGTCTGGTATTCCCATCTCTTGACNAAAAAAAATAAGTCAACTGTTCCTTATAATTTTAATATGACCCAGACAAAAGTGGTGAAGAAGCTATCCTGACTATACCTGCCTCTAGGCATGGTGAATACTGGCCTAGAAAACCATTTTTTGCTAAAACACTATTGGCGGGCAGGGAAAGATGATATTGCAAGCTGCTTATTTACCTTTGTGTTTTCTACACATGCTTATCCACTGTTAAACCAATTAAATTACTCCCTTCCCCTTTCATTTATGCGATGAGCTGTAAGGTAAGGTTTATCTGAAGCTGATGAACAAAAAAAAGATATGGATTTTAAGGAATTCTCCCACCTGATACATTATACTAAAACACTTGAAAGTTGGTTTTAATAGTCACTGGAGTTGAATTTCACCTCTGCTTATTGAATTATTTCTATTTCAATGATCTTTATGTTTTCCATACCAGGAATATAGATGCCATATGCAAAATAATTTATTAATGATAGTTTCTTTCTTTCTTTCTTTTTCATGAAATGGGATTGTTTCAAAATACTTTTTCAGGAGGCNACCTCTTCTTAACATCTACTGATTCTGTTAGGCCCATACCATTTCTGTCCTTTATTGAGCCCATCTTTGCATGAAATGTTCCCTTGGTATCTCTAATTTTCTTGAAGAAATCTCTAGTCTTTCCCATTCTATTGTTTTCCTCTATTTCTTTGCATTGATCACTGAGGAAAACTTTCTCATCTCTTCTTGCTATTCTTTGAAATTCTGCATTCAAATGAGTATACCTTTCCTTTTCTCCTTTGCCTTTAGTGTTTCTTCTTTTCTCAGCTATTTGTGAGGCCCCCTCAGACAACCATTTTTCCCTTTTTTGCATTTGAGGCAGTTTTACTTAACCCTAAATGACTGACATAAATTTATAGCCTTTTTCCTGTGTTCTGGCCCATCTCGGGTAGCTCAGTGGTAAAGGATCTGCCTGCCAATTCATGATCCACAGGAGACAAGGGTGTGATTCCTGGGTCAGAAAGGTCCCCTGGAAGAGGAAATAGCAACTGACTCCAGTGTTCTTGCCTAGGAAATTTCACAGAACAGAGGAGTCTGCCTGGCTACAGTCCATGGGGTCACAAAACGGCAGACACAACTGAGCTACTGAGCATACTACACACGTGTGTTCTGTCTCAGCTTCCTTTGGATGAAATTACTTGAACATTGATCTCCTTCTAGATATCTCAACTACATTGTGGTCAAAGTCAAGAGAAAGGGGTTTCCCCTACCCTCCCTACCAGCCCCAATAACACCTCCTTCTAAGTTCTGAGCAGCATAGGCAGCAAGATTTGTCACCAAAAAATTGTGTCTTTGTAGTAAGAATTAATTTAGGCTGCTACCAGAGATACCTGCAAAGAATATGAGCTAAGTGTGGTGGGAGAGACCAGAGTCAGCTCTGTGGCCCATTGTCTGTGCAAGACCCAGCAAGCATCTGTTTATCAAACATTTGCTTTATTATCTCCATGTGAAGGCCCAAACCACTACCTGAAGCATCCTCTTTTTTTCTTTAGCTGAAGATGTATCTAAATTGAGGGCTTACAGTTTGGATTGCACATCCTCTGAATCCCCAGGATTACTGTGAAGGTGGGGGTGATTTATCCTGACTACCAAAGAGAACCTGGACTTGAGCCCACAGTAGACATAAGGGAGAGTGTGTCTGGAGTATGGGAGGTCACTTAGTGTCTCTTATGCCCTATGCATCAAGTCCATGGAAACCACAACACAATCCAGGTGGGACTGATGACCCAGACCCTTCAAGAGTGAAGAGTTACCCTACTAGGGAAAAGCTATAAACAGCTGAACTCCTTACTAAAGACACTGAGAATATAGAATGGGTAGGTGAAAAAAGCTGTTTTACATACCAACAGCAATCACATGTGCACATGCACATGTTAAGTCCTTTTAGTCATGTGTGACTCTATGGATTGTAACCCACCAGGTTCCTCTGTCCATGGCATTCTCCAGGCAAGAATACTGGAGTGAGTTGCCATGCCTTCCTTCAAGGGATCTTCCCCAGTGAACCATATGTTTTCATGTTATTGATTAGCATTTTTTCACTTTAGCTTGAATAACCCTTTTCAAAGTGAAAAAATTACTTTTAGTAGTCAGTATAGTCATGTATGGATGTGAGTTGGACCATAAAGAAGGCTGAGCTCCAAAGACTTTATGCTTTTGAATTATGGTGCTGGAGAAGACTCTTTAGAGTCCAAAAGGAGATCAAACCTGTCAATCCTAAAGGAAATTAATCCTGAATATACATTGGAAGGACTTTTGCTGAAGCTGAATCTCCAATACTTTGGTGACCTGATGTGAAGAGCTGACTCATTAGTAAAGACCCTGATGCTGTGAAAGATTGATGACAGGAGGAGAAGGGGATGACAGAAAATGAGATGGTTGGATGGCATCATCACCTCAGTGGACATGAGTTTGAGCAAGCTGCAAGAAATGGTGATGGACAGGGAAGCCTGGTGTGCTGCAGTCCATGGGGTCGCAAAGAGTCAGACACAACTGAGCNGGGATGACAGAAAATGAGATGGTTGGATGGCATCATCACCTCAGTGGACATGAGTTTGAGCAAGCTGCAAGAAATGGTGATGGACAGGGAAGCCTGGTGTGCTGCAGTCCATGGGGTCGCAAAGAGTCAGACACAACTGAGCAACTGAATGACAATAGCAACTCCTTTCGGCGTTTCTAATAAGGCAGGCCTAACCGACCCTAGTTACTCAGTCATGTCCGACTCTTTTTCAACTCCATGGACTCTAGTCCGCCAGGATCTACTGATGTTCAATTCCTTCAGTATTTTTGGGACTGGGGAAGTCTTTACTTTCATTTCTGGATAACATTTTTCCCATTCTTGGCTGGCAGTTATCTCTTTCAGCACTTGGACAATATTGTTCTACTTTATTCTCTCCTATTAACTTTCTACTTAAAAATCAACTTAGAACCATGTTAGTGTTCATTTATAAGTATCAAGGTTTTTTTTTCTATACTGTCTTTAAGGCTTTTTCTTTGATTGTTGCATCTTTATTATAACATGTGTTGTAGAGGACCTTTTTAGGTTGACTTTGGTCGCTTAAAGTACTTCCCTGATAGCTCAGTTGGTGAAGAATCCACCTGCAATGCAGGAGACCCTGGTTCAACTCCTGGGTGGGGAAGATCCGCTGGAGAAATGATTGGCTAACCACTTCCGCATTTTTGGGTTTCCCTTGTGGCACAGCTGGCAAAGAATCCTCCTGCAATGCGGGAAACCTGAGTTCAATCTCTGGGTTGGGAAGATCCCCTAGAGAAGGGAATGGCTACCCACTTCAGTTCTGGGCTGGAGAATTCCATGGACACTATAATCCATGGGGTCACAAAGAGTCAGACACAACTCTTTCACTTTGGTCACTTAAAAACTTCAGAAGCTTAAATATTCTAACCTCACCCTTGATTTGAGAAGTTTTCAGCCATTCTCTCTTTCTTTTTCTTTGGCCATGCTGCATGGCATGTATCTTAGTTCCCTGACCATGGGAAGATCCAAGCTTCCATTTACCTTAATGCCAACACTCCCCACCACCCCCCACCACCCCCATGGAAGCATGGAAGCGTGAAGTCTTAACCACTGGAAGTCCCTCAGCCATTATTTCTTTGAAGGAACTTTTTACCTCATCTCCCTCTTTTCTCCTTCTGGAAGATTAATAATTGATAAATTAGTTCTGTTGATGATGTACCATAGGTCATGTTGCTTTTCTTCACTCTTTTTCATTCTTTTCTCTTTGTTCTCCTCCAAATGGATAACTTCAATGTATCTGTTGTCTATCTCACAGATTCCTTTTTCTGCTTGTTTCATTCTGCAGCTGATGCTATGTTCTTGCGTTTTCATTTCATCATCAGATTTTTCAGTGCCAGAATTTCTCTTTGGTTCTTTTATATGATTTCTCTCTTTTTGTCAAACTGCTTATTTTATTCGTGTATTATTTCCCCAGTTTTGTTCAGTTGTCCTCCTGAGTTTTCTTGTAGCACATTGAGTTACTTGAAACAGCTATTGGGGGGACTTCCTTTGTAGTACAGTGGATCAGAATCTATCAATGGTGAGTACACAGGTTAGATCCCTGGCCCAGGAAGATTCCACATACCATGCAGCAACTTGCAAGCCACGGCTACTGAGCCCACATACCACAGCTACCGAGGCCATGACCTAGAGCCTGTGATACACAACAAGAAAAGTCACCGCAGCGAGAAGCCTACACACTGCAACAAAGAGTAGCATCTGCTCACCCCAACTAAAGAAAGCCCACACAGCAGTGAAGACCCAGCACAGCCAAACATCAATAAATGATTTTCAAAAATAGTTGACTCTGGCAACGAACCTGGAGCAGGAAATGCTTATGAAAAAATAATAAACAAAATCACTATTTCGAATTCTCCATTAGGTGAATCACAGATCTCCAATCTTTGGATGTGAATACTGAAGATTTTGTGCTACTACATTGGTGTCATGTTCCTTTCATTTCGTGCTCCTTGAAGTTTGTGTTGTTGTGTTTGCAGTGACAGTACTAGTCTCCTTTGGGAGAAAGACAACTTCCTTCAGCCCTGCTAGAGACTCTGAGTCTCTCTCAGATCTTCTATGGAGACACCTACTCACACGTCTTCCTCTCGCAATAGAATTTCTGAGCTCCTTTGCCTGTCTAGATGCTACAGTGTACCAGGATGTGTGCTGACAGCCACTCTTTCATTTCCTCAAAGATAACACTATTCCCTAATCTGTTCTCACCCTTGCCCACACATCTGAGCCAGATTTCTGTGCATGCTCATTTGATGTCCATCAAAACGTGCCCTTGTGTCCAATGTCATTTGTGCCTACAGAGGCTGGCCACAGGGGAGGGGGTGACCACAGGGTCAGGGGAAGGTGAGCCATGCAGACAAAGCACTGAAGGGGTCAGTGGGCCACTTGGGAGAACCTGCAGGTGAGGAGTTCCTGCAGCTTTTGAGTGAGTTCTCTGATGGAGTCTGCATTAGTGCAGTTAGTAGGATCAGCCTCCCTTCAATGCTCTGTGTCCTGTCGGCTGCTTTCATAGCCTTTTCATAACTATGAGTCATATAACTCAGTACTAACTCCTCTGGATGGAGTAAGAGGCAATTGAACCTTTTGGCAGATCCCACACAGCTGGGGAAGCTGCAAGATCATTCACAGACTCTCCTATTTCATGTGGGAGAAATCAGGGGACTAGAAAGTTTTCTATTAGCCTTAAACCGTTCTTCCTTGTCAGGGAAGGAGATCCAGGTAAGATCCGACATTTCTCTTACACAGTCTATGGGTCCAAACTTCCCTCTAGTGTTGTGCTGGAGCTCCTCCTATGAAAACCTGGACTTTCACGTAAGCACTCTGCTCTGTGGGTGATTGTCTATGACAGTGGTTCCAGGGGCTCCTGGACTGTGGCTGAGAGATGCTAGAGCTGGCTCCAAGGCCACTGCAGGCACCACAGTCAGGACAGACATCTGTCTGCCTTTCACCTGATGTATATGTGGGCGAGACACCTCCTGGGTTCCTTGGCCTACGGTGTCAAGTCTCACCTCACTCCAAGGCAGGTATGTCTGTGGATGGATATCCAATTTTTGTAGTTAGGTCAGGAGCAAAAATGATTAAGGTCTTGTGCCACTATGCTTTCCAGTTAGGGTTTAAAATCTATTTTGTCTAATGTGACTAGTTCTTCTCTCTTCTGGTTACCATTTTCATGGAATAGTATTTTTCACCCCTTCATTTTAAGCCTCTATTTGCCCCTAATGTTAGTTTCTCATAGACAGCAATACAGGTGGATCTTGGATTTTTATTCAGAGAAGGCAATGGCCTCCCACTCCAGTAGTCATGCCTGGAAAATCCTATGGACGGAGGAGCTTGGTAGGCTGCAGTCCATAAGGTTGCTAAGAGTCGGACACAACTGACCAACTTCACTTTCACTTTTCACTTTCATGCATTGGAGAAGGAAATGGCAACCCACTCCAGTGTTCTTGCCTGGAGAATCCCAGGGACAGAGAAGCCTTGTAGGAGACCGTCTACGGGGTTGCACAGAGTCAGACACGACTGAAGCGACTCAGCAGCAGCAGCAGCAGCCTATGTCTCTTATTGTTGAGTTTAATATATTTATATTTAAAGTATTTTTGACAAACATTTTTTACTATTATCATTTTATCATTTATTTTCTTTGTTTTGTAGTGCTTTTACCCCTTTTTATTTCTTGTTATCTTCCCTTGTCTTTCATTTGTTTGTTTATTTATTTGTTTGTTATTTAAAACAGGCTTTGATTGTCTTTTCCTTGATGTAAAATATAGGTATACTGTTGTTGGGGCTTTCATAAACTATCCAATATTTATAACACTAAGGTTTTATCTCTCTCTCCTTCCAAGTTAAGTTGTTGACTTAACACAATCTACATCCAATTACATTCATAACCATTTAAATAACTTGTTATATTTATTTACAATACTTTGGTCTTTTCACTTTTACACTAGAATTACAAGTGACTTACCCACCACTGTATTCTACACCTGCCTCTATATTAACTACTGCCAATGAATGTCATGCTTTCTACGCTATCATCTTGGCTTTTAGCACCTTTCTATCTCAACATGAAGAACCCTTCTTTAACATTTCTTAGAATGCACCTCTAGTGGCAATAAACTCCCTAGGCACTTGTGTTTCTGGTAATATTCTTACCTGCCTTTGGTGAAGGTCATAGTCATGGTACAGTATTCTTAGTCATTTTTCTCTCCCTTCAGGCCTTCAAGGTTCTGCTATAAAACCTGATAACTTTATGGTTCCCTTCTATGTGATGTTTCCTATCTTTGATGTTTCCTATCTTCCTATCTTCTATGTGATGTTTCCTATGTGATGTTTCAAGATCTTTGAATGCAGACAATGTGACTATGTGTATCAGTTGGAGGAGGTATTTTTGCAATCCATTTTACTTCATCTGGGATTACTGGATCAGGATGTCTATTTCCTTCCCCAGATTTAGGAAGTTTTCAGCATTATTTCTTTGATTCAGTTTTCTGTTTCTTTCCCTCTCTCTTCTTCTCAGTCTTCCATAACCTCAGTTCAGTTCAGTCGCTCAGTCATGTCCAACTCTTTGCGACCCTATGAATCACAGCACGCCAGGCCTCCCTGTCCATCACCAACTCCCAGAGTTCACTCAGACTCGCGTCTCTGGAGTCAGTGATGCCATCCAGCCATCTCATCCTCGGTCGCCCCCTTCTCCTCCTGCCCCCAATCCCTCCCAGCATCAAAGTCTTTTCCACCTCACATGAGATGGCCAAAGTACTGGAGTTTCAGCTTTAACATCAGTCCTTCCAAAGACATCCCA
>SJYV01052715.1:26374-78601 GCA_006410875.1 Neotragus pygmaeus | reverse complement strand
CTCAGCCTTCTTCACGGTCCAACTCTCACACCCATACATGACCACAGGAAAAACCATAGCCTTGACTAGACGGACCTTAGTCGGCAAAGTAATGTCTCTGCTTTTGAATATACTATCTAGGTTGGTCATAACTTTTCTTCCAAGGAATAAGTGTCTTTTAATTTCATGGCTGCAATCACCATCTGCAGTGTTTTTGGAGCCCAGAGAAATAAAGCCTGACACTGTTTCTTATATTGATCATTTTGGTGGTGTCCCATAAGTGCCTTAACCAACAATCACTTTTTTTTTCATTCTTTTTTTGCTTCTCTGACTCAGTGACTTTCTAGTGAACTTTGTGTTCACTGATCCCTGTTTCTGCTTGATCTAGTTTGTTGTTGAACTCCTCTTGAAATTTTCAATTTACTTATTGCATTTTCCAGTTCTGCAATTTTTCTTTGGTAGTTTTTTATCATTTACTTCTTTGTTATACATGATTTGAGGAATCATCATTTTGACCATAGATGATGAGTGAATGTGTTGATTTTTGTCATCTTCTTTGAACTGCATGTACTGATGTGGTTTTAAGCACCCAACTTTGATGACAAACATTTCAAATTCTCAGAGACAAAGGCTGTGGTATCTATAGTGGAAGATTCTGTCACCATCACCTGATCTGAGATGTTCCAATTTGTTGTGTGTTCTGGGTTGCTTAAGAGATCCAGACTAGGCAATACTTCCAAGTCCCAGGAAAGTTAATCCATTGCTACTAGAGCATTGACATGCTGTGGGATTCCAGATCCTTTAGACAAATAGATTTCTAATAATTTCCTAGAAGGGATTCTGAGTACTTTAAATCTTTCTACTGAAAAAAAAAAAAAGGTGTCTTGATTTAATTTTTTGGAGACGCATAGGTTATTTTCTCTCACACAAGAATTTAAATGATTATAATTTTTCTTGGCTTACATTTATGAATGACTCCCATTTTTGTATAGCTATATTATTTGAGTCCTTATGAAATGTGTGTCAAATATATGCTTATCTTTTCTTCATGTTTTCTCTCTTTTACAAACATTTTCAAAACACAATGTATGAACTGAGAATAGATTTTTTTCCAAGTCTGTCTTTATATATCTCTTAAATAAACAGAATACAAGTGCAAACCAGGATATGTAACAGCAGATGGTAAAATATCAGGATTAATTACATGTCTGCAAAGTGATTGGTCAACTCAACCTGTATGCATTAGTAAGCAATTCATTATTTTAATATTCTGTATCTTAATCATAACTATACATAAGTATTCTTTAACTTTGTTCTTTTTATCTGTGTGTGTGTGTGTGTGTGTGTGTGTGTGAGAGAGAGAGATGGAGAGGCATGAGATTTTGATGTGGTTCCATACCTGGATTTGAAAAGATAAATTACAAAACTTTGAGAAAATGTATGACAATTCTTGCCTGTTATGATTAATTACTAGTTGGAGAAGACTCTTGAGAGTCCCTTGGACTGCAAGGAGATCCAACCAGTCCATTCTGAAGGAGATCAACCCTGGGTTTTCTTTGGAAGGAATGATGTTAAAGCTGAAACTCCAGTACTTTGGCCACCTCATGTGAAGAGTTGACTCAGTGGAAAAGACTTTGATGCTGGGAGGGATTGAGGGCAGGAGGAGAAGGGGGCGACCAAGGATGAGATGGCTGGATGGCATCACTGACTCCAGAGACGCGAGTCTGAGTGAACTCTGGGAGTTGGTGATGGACAGGGAGGCCTGGCATGCTGCGATTCATGGGGTCGCAAAGAGTCAGACACGACTGAGCGACTGAATTGAACTGAACTGAGGGTAGATTATCATTGCAACCTTCAGTTCAAGGTTTTTTTTCATGTTAAAGCATCCTGTAATTAAAAACTAATTTAGCTAAGAGCCTTACCTGTATTCTGGTATAAACCTTTTTTTTTTTTTTTCTGCAACTTTTATGCCAACTTTATCTGCTTTTATTTTAGGAGACATTTATGACAGATTCTTTCCTCCTAAGCCTAAAAGTTATGTTTTTAAGTAAAGACAGAGTCCATAGTGCATAATCTTCCAATAATATGACATGTATAATATATATGTTTGAAACTCTAAGGTAGATATACTTGTGAAAATTTTTCTCTTAGGAAATCTTCATAAACATCTAGTTACTGAAGACAGAGAAACACTTCTAGACTGGAGCAAATTCTGCTGTGTTGAAAGGTTTCCCTGTACTGCCACATAGATGTTTATGAAGATTTTCTAAGAATAGGTTTCTGAGTTTTATCTTATTCATCTAAAAGCCACACAATTATATTTTTGAAGTTGGGGCACTTTTCCCCCATGTCAAACTCATTTTGTACTAATATGTGACCAATTTTTCACTTTAACCCTCTTTTATAGAAGAGAGGAGATGTCTTTTATTATTTTTATACTAGTTTTGCTTTAATATCTTAAAGTGTTAAGCCAGCTGGTATGTGACACATTGTGAAATTTGAAATAAGGTATTTAGATCTTTATTAATGGCACTCTATTATTACATTAGTGAAAATTAAGACTCTTCTTCAATATATTACTTTCTTGTACCTAGTTACAAAAAACTAGAACTACCTCTTCATTTGACTTTGATAGGTATGAAAGAGTACCCAACCAT
This sequence comes from Neotragus pygmaeus, assembly GCA_006410875.1. Taxonomy (NCBI): domain Eukaryota; kingdom Metazoa; phylum Chordata; class Mammalia; order Artiodactyla; family Bovidae; genus Neotragus; species Neotragus pygmaeus. Next base: position 75,965 of record SJYV01052715.1, on the reverse strand, counting down.
TAGAAATATATTTGGTAAAGCAAACTCAGCATGTGAACTTCCTGTGGCGGATACATGTTGATGTGTGGCAAAACTAATACAATATTGTAAAGTAATTAACCTCCAATTAAAATAAATAAATTTATATTTAAAAANAAAGAGTACCCAACCATTAGAAATATATTTGGTAAAGCAAACTCAGCATGTGAACTTCCTGTGGCGGATACATGTTGATGTGTGGCAAAACTAATACAATATTGTAAAGTAATTAACCTCCAATTAAAATAAATAAATTTATATTTAAAAAATTAGTGTATTTTAAAGTAGAATTTTATAAAAGATTTAAAAATTTACTTGCCTTGTTAAATATTACTTTTTTCCAATTAAGTTTTCTCTGGCATATATATCACAACTGCTAAGTTTTGCATATTAATTCAGAAAATATGGTCATTAAAAATAGTACAATGCATCTATAATGGCTTATTTTATTACTAGCATGGGAAAATGCATAAGTATAATTAAATTGAGAAAAATATTCATAAAATAAATGTTTTGGAGACATTAAGTGTTGAGAAAAGTGTGTAGAAATATGTTTTTTCATTTTGCCTATTTCAGGACAGCAATCCATCACTGGTATTGTATTTCTTTCATCATTAGCACATATTAATTAGAAAGCCCCTTTCCCCTTGAGATGGGACTCAATCAGATTGTCCACTAATTAATATTAGAAACGAAATTTTGATTCCATTATCCCTTAGTATACTTTAACAGGTGGTATTTGAGAATGCCAGAGCCAAGAGTGATGGCATGTGGTTCAGGCTGAACAACAGGCTGGATGACTAATGCCTGGATGGTATGAGAACTGAGATGGAGGCACCGCAGGCTCAATAGTGTGTGATGAGGACAGGTGGCCCAATAAACCTGTACGTTAGGCTAAGTGCTCTTTTTCAGATGTTCTTTTCTTCAAGATGCACAGGATTAACAATAATTGTTAGAAATGTTTTATTTTTACCAAATCTGACTGATCTAAATTCATTTTTAGGGAACAGCACTTAAAATCAAGGTGTTTCTGTCTATTTTGATGACTGGAAGGAAGGGATGTTCTGAAGTCCAAAACTCACTTGTTACCAGAATGACAGTGTCCTACAACCTCTTCAACTATTTCGCTCCTGAGTTTCTGTTTATACCTCCTACCTTGAGTGTTAATTTCTGTAAGTCCTGAGAGTAATCCTTATTTTCCAACTTGGACAAGTACTGAGGACAATTACATGGATCTCTTTTATGTTTTCAGTCAGCCGTGTTTTTTCCAAGGGTTAGAAAGAGCTTTAGTCTCTGGTAAGCTGAGTGGATGTTAAGTGTTCCAAGTCAAGGGAGGATTACGCACAAAGCTTTGGAAATAAACCAATATTTAGAAAACATCAACTGAATGGATTCTACTAAAGATGCAGGAGAGTTTATGAGCTGAGGTTGATAAGATACAAAGGAAATATTACATGGTTTATTTCAAGGCATATTAACAATTTGGATTAATTTTATGATTGATGAAAAGCCATAAGGAATTTTAAGGAAAGGAGTGATATAATTTTATTTGGATTTTTGAAAGTTTTTTCAGTTTGCTATGCTTATGATAGACAAGAGGAAACTCAGGAAATCTTGCAGGGGAGAAAGAGTGGAGATTAGATAAGGTCATAACTGAAGAAATACAGAGAGGGGATAGATATGGGATGTATTCTGCTGGTAGAAAGCATCGATAATGTTACTAAACAGTGGGTGTCAGAGAGACTAAAAGGTGAAGGGACTTATATGTTTGTTTGCCATTTTTTAATAAGCAAGAAAGTAAATGTAAATGACTTTGTAGGTGGTGCTAGCAAGAGAAAAAACACTTTGGGAAAAGCATCACACCTTTGACTTGAACACATTGTGGTTGGGCCAGCCATGGACCTTAAACACAAGATATGCCAACTACAGTGTTAATACAGGAGTCTGCTCAGGAGATAAACACGAGAGATTATCACTCCATAAATGATGACATCAAATTGGAAAAGAATGTGGAATGAAAATAGCAGAGAGTTCAAGAGTGAGCCCTGAAGCACTTCGACAATGAGGTGTCCGATGGAGGAGGAATAGGTGCCAAAGTAGACAGAAAAATGGAGGACCCAGAAAATTTAGGGGAAAAAAAGCACAGAGTTAATGTTTCATAGATGTGGAGAGAAGAAATGATTTAAAATAAAAGAAGTATAGTAGATTGATTAATAGCGGTTCTTGGGGAGTTATCTGGGAATGACTCTTGCTAAGTATGAATCGTAGGGTAACAACCAAGCCTGTTTTAAGTTTGTTCAGTCTTCCTAATCTGTAAAGATGATTTAATATTTACAAATGTTCGAATACTTCAAAGAATTTTTAAATTATTAAATGGTTCACGTAAAGTTCTTTTGGCAGTGTCGGCGATACAACTAGAGCCTCCCAGGTGGCGCTATTGGCAAAGGACCTGCCTGCCAAGGCAGAAGACAGTATACAAGAGAGGATTCCAACCTTGGGTCTGGAAAATCCCCTGGATGAGGTCATGGCAACCCACTCCAGAATTCTTGCCTGGAGAATCCCGTGGACAGAGAAGCCTGGTGGTCTACAGTTCGTGGAGTCTCAAAGAGTCAGACACAACTGAAGTGACTTAGCACACACGCTCACATCATACAATTAGTTCGAGGAAATTGTAGCATAGTTACATCATTAGAATAGTGAACAGTGGTGAATATTTTTAATTCAGTTATATGTCCAGTGAGAAGACTGTACAAATGTGATGAATTTCACTATATGAGGGCAACAATAAATGTAACAGTTTTGGATGGAGTAAATACAACAAAACCTACATAGAACCTGCTGAGAAAATGATTTAGAACTTAATAGAGCATGCGGACATAACTATTTCAAAGGTTTGGTTGTGGCAGAGAACAGGAAGTTCAGGAGATGTTGCTTGGAGAATTATGCACTGAATAAAGTATTTCTTTAATGGGAAAGATGAGAATGTATTGAACATTGAAAGGATGAGCCAGAGAGGGAAGTGGGCAGAGACAGAACACTGGCTCCCTGAGAAGGAGGTGGGAGAGCAACCAGTGGGGCTGAGAAAGTTCTGGGCTTGGCGACAACTGCTCTACTTTCCACTTTCTGTCAGGAAGAAGGAAGGAAAATGAGTATGTAAATCTAATGCTGGTAAAAGCAGGCACTGATGGTTCCTGCTTTCCTTAGAGGAAGGAAACAAGCTCATGCGAGACAGCGGTGCACGGGGGAAGAAGGAGAAGGAACACTAGGTAGAGATAAAAAGACTGAAAATAGGGCTTCCCTCCTAGCTCAGTCAGTAAAGAGTCTGCCTGCAATGCAGGAGACCTGGGTTCAGTTCCTGGGTCAGGAAGATGTCCTGGAGAAGGGAATGACAACCCACTCCAGTATTCTTGCCTGGAGAATCCCATGGACAGAGGAGCCTGGCAGCCTAGTCTATGGGGTCACAAAGAGTCAGACACAAGCAAGTGACTAAGCAAACAGCAGAGATTTCAGACAGACACACAGGATGAGCTTATTGTAGAAATGAGTCAGGCTTGTTCAGCAGTGTCGAGGGCCCAGGTAAGTTTCACTTCTCGGGCTTTCAACAAACACCTCATATGTGCTAGAAGTAGGTGGAGAGAAAATGGTGAAAGATACAAGCTGGGGGGTCTGCCTTTCAAGATCTTTCAGTCCAGTATACAAAACAAACAAATAGCAATGAATTAAGGTAAACAATGAAATGAAAGGTAAAGATGCTTCTATATTTTTCATATAAGTGTATTAGAAGAACCAAAGAATCCAAGTACCTCAAAATAAAAGGGGCTCTAGTTCATGGAGGAAGAAGTCTATGCAAAGAAAGTTTGGAAACCATTCATCAGCATAGATACAGGACTCTGTGCAGCAGTGGAGGCAGCAAAGAAACTGACCTATTTTTAAAACTCTGGATGGACTAAGATTCCGGAGGGATTGGTGGAGTTTGGACACAGTTTGGGTCATGGAAAGCCTCACTCTACCACCCAAATTGATTTAAATCCATTGAAGATCACTTACTCATTCACCAAACATCCCTTCAAGAACAGATTATGTGCCTGTGCATGTGTGGCTTCAGTCGTGTCTGACTCTTTGCAACCCTATGGACTGTAGACCACAAGGCTCCTCTATTCATGGAATTTTCCAGGCAAGAGTACTGGAGTGGGTAGCCATGCCCTCCTCCAGAGGATCTTCCCGACCTAGTGATCAAACCCACATCTTTTATCCCTCCTGCACTAGCAGGTGAGTTCTTTACCACTAGTCCTTCCCTGGTGGCTCAGATGGTAAAGCGTCTGCCTACAATGCGGGAAGCCTGGGTTCGAGCCCTGGGTTGGGAAAATCCCCTGGAGAAGGAAATGGCAATCCACTCCAGGACTATTGCCTGGAAAATCCCATGGACAGAGGAGCCTGGTAGGCTACAGTCCTTGGGGTCGCAAAGAGTCGGACACAACTGAGGGACTTCACTACTTCACTAGTGCCACTTGGGAAGCCCTCCTGTAATCACATGACCAGTTGCAAAAATAAAGACTATAATTGTAATGAAAAAAAAGTAAATTGAGAGCTTTGGCCATTTTGATAAGTTACCCANAGAGTCGGACACAACTGAGGGACTTCACTACTTCACTAGTGCCACTTGGGAAGCCCTCCTGTAATCACATGACCAGTTGCAAAAATAAAGACTATAATTGTAATGAAAAAAAAGTAAATTGAGAGCTTTGGCCATTTTGATAAGTTACCCAGTTTTCCTGGGTCTCTTCCATGTATATATATTATTAAGCTTTTGTTTGATTTTCTCTTATTAATCTGTCTCATGCCAAGTTAAATTTCAGACCAGCCAGTAAAACCTAGAGAGTAGAAGAAAACCTTTCCACTGCTATCCCAGAGAAACACATGTTTTAGTCAACTGATCTGATGCCATGAATGGCTCTTTTCCTTAGGTGAGACATTCCTATTCCCACACCAGAAGATGCATTCATCCTATAGAGGTCTAATAATATAAAATACATAAATGATTAATTAGCATAGCATTCCCCTATCCATACAGTGAGAGTGGGGCAGGAGATGGGGCAGTTCAAGAGCTGTACTGTTGTTCAGTCGGTAAGTTGTGATCAGTTTTTTGCGACCCCTGTGGACTGTAGCATGCCAGGCTCCTCTGTCCTCCACTCTCTGCTGGAGTTTGCTCAAATTAATGTCCATTTAGTCAGTGATGCTATCTAGCTGTACTTCCCCCATAAAATTTGGATAACCTATTCCCCACTCCTGAATTAACATAGAAAACTACCAAGTGCTTTCTTTCCCAGGGGCTTTTCATTGGTTTCATGTTATTAAAGGGTTTATTGAAGACTTGATGACTTTTCCAGCACTGTACTATTTACATAAAATGATGACTACTGATTTATTTGTACAAAATTCCCATCAATAAAATTTTCCCTTTACTCTGGTCTCATGAGATCAGCTTTCCCAAACTTACACAGGACCCTGAGTATATTTGATAAGGTTGCCTGAGTTTTTGCAAGGACGAAATATGTGGCGTCAGTTGGGAGAAACTGGACTTACAATAGACAAACTCAAGTTCCCAAAATAGAGAATTAGATATTTGGTTTTTAATGTTTTGTCATTGTGAAGTCAAGCATTCTAACTGCATGATGAATGTCAGGAAGCTAATGAGTAGGAAAAGGAACCTGCTAAATTATAGCTAGACTCCCCTCTTTTAAAAAAATGATAAATAAGCTGAAACAAAAATCTCCCCTTCACATGGCTGGCCTCTGAAGCCTGAGAAAAGCAGGATGTGGACTTCTGACCTATTGATTCTGCTAAGCTCATAAACAGGAATTCAGACCAAAAAAAAAAAAAAAAAAAATCTTTTCTGTTTATTGGAAGTAGGTCTAGAAAATATTCATTGTCTAGCTTTCAAATGTCAAATTAAACTCAGGGTGTTTATTTAGAATAATCTATGCCTACATGAATGAATCTTCCCACTTGGAACCTTCCTGCCACCCACCTCAACACTCTTAACCAGTAGAATGTGCTTTAGCTTGTTCCTCCCTGTCTTTGTGCCAAATTTTGTTCCCAGCCTGTTACATAAACCTTCAGTTTCCTTCATCCTTGCTATTTACTTCTACTGCTTAACCTAAAAACACCAAGACCAAACAAACCAAAATTGTCACTCTTGCTTTCTCATGAAAATAATCCAATCCTGCCCTCCATGCTAGACTTTCCTATTGGCCCACACCCACAGATAGGCTCACCTTGGCTGACTCTTATCTGAACAGAAACCTAGCTATCTGATGTTACTTCATGCCCAGCTTGCCTTTCCTTGTGAAATCTCCACCTTCCACTCCCACTGGTGTTTTTTTTTAATTAATTTATTTTTAATTGAAGGATAATTGCTTTACAGAATTTTGCTGTTTTCTGTCAAACCTCACTATGAATCAGCCATAGGTACACATATATCCCCTCCCTTTTGAAACTGCCTCCCATCTCCCTCCCCATCCCACCCCTGTAGATTGATACAGAGCCCCTGTTTGAGTTTCCTGAGTCATACAGCAAATTCCCACTGGCTATTTTTTACATATGGTAATGTAAGTTTCCATGTTACTCTTTCCATACATCTCACCCTCACCTCCCTTGTCCCTGTGTTTCCCACTTGTTTTTTGATAGAAGAAAAATTTCTATCCTGTTGTGCCTTTCAACCCATTAACCTATTTACTTTTTTAAATTTTACTTTATTTTACTTTACAATACTATATTGGTTTTGCCATACATTAGAACTCTTTCCAGCCCTTGCTCTTTACATTTACTTATTTCTAGAATGTTAACCCACTATCCACATGGCTTTTCTGTTTCTTTGCTTGCTTTGTTGTTGTTTGGCCATGCCCATGCAAGCATATGGGATCCATTATCTTAGTTCCTTGAACAGGGATTGAATCCGTACCCCTCCAGTGGAATCATGGAGTACTAACCACTGGACCACCATGATACCCCCTCACATGATTTTTATTGATGGCATTTGTTCTCACATTTTTATTCTCTCCCCATATTCCTGCTACTATCACTCATTTTGTGAACTAGCCCTTTGAAAACATCTATGTGTCAGGTCTATTTATATCTACTGTTTTGACATCTTTACACCTAAATTCCTGCTTCTCCAGCTCTGCTGATCTTCATCAGTTCTGCACTTCCCATGTCTTCATGCTCACCCTAATCATTTCAAACCCCTGAACTAACTGTGGAAAATTCTGAAAGAGATGGGAATACCAGATCATGACTGGCCTTTTGAGAAATCTGTATGCAGGTCAAGAAGCAACAACTAGAACTGGCCATGGAACAACAGAGTGGTTCAAAATGGGAAAAGGAGTGTGTCAAGGCTGTATATTATCACCCTGCTTATTTAACTTATATGCAGAGCACATCATGAGAAATGCTGGGCTCGAGGAAGCACAAGCTGGAATCAAGATTGCCAGGAGAAATATCAATAACCTCAGATATGCAGATGACACCNGGGGGGGGGGGGGGGGGGGGGGGGGGGGGGGGGGGGGGGGGGGGGGGGGGGGGGGGGGGGGGGGGGGGGGGGGGGGGGGGGGGGGGGGGGGGGGGGGGGGGGGGGGGGGGGGGGGGGGGGGGGGGGGGGGGGGGATTCAGGATTGGGAGCTCGTATACACCCGTGGCAGATTGATGTCAATGTATGGCAAAACCAATATGATATTGTAAAGTAAAATAAAGTAAAAATAAAATTTAAAAAAAAATCATTCCCTGAAAAAAAAAAAAGTGAAAGAGAAGAGTGAAAATGTTGGCTTAAAGCTCAACATTGAGAAAACGAAGATCATGGCATATAGATGGGGAAACAGTGGAAACAGTGACACACTTTATTTGGGGGGGCTCCAAAATCACTGCAGATGGTGACTGTGGCCATGAAATTAAAAGATGCTTACTCCTTGGAAGGAAAGTTATGACCAACCTAGATAGCATATTGAAAAACAGAGACATTACTTTGCCAACAAAGGTCCATCTACTCAAGGCTATGGTTTTTCCAGTAGTCATGTATAGATGTGAGAATTGGACTATAAAGAAAGCTGAGTGCTGAAGAATTGATGCTTTTGAACTGTGGTGTTGGAGAAGACTCTTGAGAGTCTCTTGGATAGCAAAGAGATCAAACCAGTCCATCCTAAAGGAGATCAGCCCTGGGTGTTCTTTGGAAGGAATGATACTAAAGGTGAAACTCCAAAGTTTTGGCCACCAGATGCAAAGAGCTGACTCATTGGAAAAGACCCTGATGCTGGGAAAGATTGTGGGCAAGAGGAGAAGGGGACAACAGAGGATTAGATGGTTGGGTGGCATCACCAACTCGATGGGTGAGCTTCAGGAGTTGATGATGGACAGGGAGGCCTGGCATGCTGCAGTTCATGGGGTTGCAGAGTCCGACACACCTGAGCGACTGAACTGAACTAAACTAAACTAACTTCATCTCCATACTCTCCTATTGAACCATTCTCTTGCTTTCTTCTATCTGTACCCACACATGTTCCATTTTTCTATAACCAGTGAATCAACTTTTGGCTCTCACCAGAATCTTTCAATTAAATTTTTTTTTCAGTCTGTTATAATTATACAATTCCCAATTTAACACTGAATCCAGGTTTTTCGATAGTTTCCCATCATCCACCTATTCATTCATTCTTGCAACAAATATATTTTAAATATTCTCTATGCACTAAGTGCTGAGATATGATTGAGGAAGAAAATAGACATGACCTTGGCCTCCATGGAAATGGCAGTCCAACAGGAAAGACATATCAAATAAGTAAATGAGCAAATATATGATTACAAGATAACAAGTTAAGATTTATGAAAAGTATTACGGAAAAAATAATGGGCCCACTTTAGATTGGGAGGCTCATGAAAGTGCTCTCTGAGGAAGTGGCATTAAAGCTAAGATATGATGAATGAGGAGGAGTAATATGAATCTGGGAGCTGAGATAAGAAAGTGTCGGATGTACTTGGGGAAAGGTCAGCGTAGCAGGAACAAGCAAGAAAGCGGCTCAAAATGAGGTTGGAGGGTTAGGTAAGATTTTAGTCATTCAAGATCTTGTAAACCATGTTATGATATTTGAAATATGTCCTAGGTGCAATGGAACAGTAGGAGTTTTAAGCAGATTAATATTAAAAATTAGCATTTTAAAAAGGTCCCTGGTTGCAGGGAGCCAGCATGAGGAAATCCGTCCATGGCAAAGGTCATGAGGAAGGAGGCTTAGGCATATGCAAAGGCGTGATCAAGCCTCAGGAAACCCCCNCCTCTCTTGTCTCTGCCTCCTAATCTGGTTAACTCCCAGGCTGCAGCCTGACACCACCTTTCCTGTGCACCTTCACACTCAGACTGTCCATTTAGTGACGAATATTTGTTTAGCCCCTGTCTCTGGCCAGATTTTGTTCCAGGCATGGGACAGCTGTGAAGAGACAGACAATAACTCCTATCCTTCTGGAGCAGAAATTCTACCAGAGGCCAAACCCTCCCTGGTGGCTCAGACGGTAAACCATCCTCAGTTTAGTCACTCAGTCATGTCTGGCTTTTTGTGATCCCATGAATTGCAGCACACCAGGCCTCTCTGTCCATCACCAACTCCTGGAGTTCACTCAGATTCACGTCTATCGAGTCAGCGATGCCTTTCAGCCATCTCATCCTCTGTCGTTCCCTTCTCTTCCTTCCCTAAATCCCTCACAGCATCAAAGTCTTTTTTAATGAGTCAACTCTTCACATAAGGCGTCTGAAGTACTGGAGTTTCAGCTATAGCATCATTCCTTTCAAAGAAATACCGAGACTGATCTCTTTTAGTATGGACTGGTTGGATCTCTTTGCAGTCCAAGGGATTCTCAAGAGTATTCTCCAACACCACAGTCCAAAAGTATAAATTCTTCAGAGCTCAGCTTTCTTCACAGTCCAACTCTCACNTTCCAGTATGCCTACTCCGTCCCCACCTTCGAATCACCCTGGATCCACCGGAGCTGGACCCCGGCACCTGGTAATATACATGTTTCAATGCTATTCTCTCAAATCATCCCACCCTCATCTTCTCCCACAGAGTCTAAAAGTCTGTTATTTACATGTGTGTCTCTTCTGCTGTCTTGCATATAGGGCCATCACTACCATCTTTATAAATTCCATATAAATTTTAGAAAAAAAAAACCATAAAAAGTTCTCTGGGTTTGTGGCTGGAAAATGAATTAAATAGAGGAAGAGTAGAAGTAGCAAGAAGAGTTAGGCTACTGTCAGGCCAGTTTATTAACTCTGTAGTGTCCAACTCTTTGTGACCCCAAGGACTGCAGCACACCAGGCTTCCCTGATCATCACCATCTCCTGGAGCTTGCTCAAACTCATGTCCATCAAGCTGGTGATACCATCCAACCAGCTCATCCTCTGTCATCCACTTCTCCTCCCGCCTTTAATCTTTCTCAGCATCCAGGTCTTTTTCAAGGAGTCAGCTCTTCTCATCAGGTGGCCAACTTATTGGAGCTTCAGCTTCAGCATCAGTCCTTCCAATTAATATTCAGGACTGATTTCCTTTAGGATGGACTAGTTGGATCTCTTTGCAGTCCAAGGCACTCTCCAATATCACAGTTCAAAAGCATCAATTCTTTGGCACTCAGCTTTCTTTATAGTCCAACTCTCACATCCATATATGAATACTGGAAAAAAACATAGCTTTAACTAGATGGACCTTTGCTGGCAAAATGCTGTCTCTGCTTTTTAATATGCTGTCTAGGTTGGTCATACCTTTTCTTCCAAGGAGTAAGTGTCTTTTAATTTCATGGCTGCAGTCAACATCTGAGGTGATTTTGGAGCCCGTAAAAATAAAAGTCTCTAACTGTTACCATTGTTTCTCCATCTATTTGCCATGAAGTGATGGGACTGGGTGCGATGATCTTAGTTTTCTGAATGTTGAATTTTAAGCCAGCTTTTTCACTCTCCTCTTTCACTTTCATCAAGAGGCTCTTTAGTTCTTTGCTTTCTGCCATAAGAGTGATGTCATCTGCATATCAGAGGTTGTTGATATTTCTCCTGGCAATCTTGATTCCAGCTTTTGTTTCATCCCACCCAGCATTTCACATGATGTATTTTGCATGGAAGTTAAATAAGCAGGGTGACAATATACAGCCCTGATATATTCCTTTCCCAGTTTGTAACCAGTCTGTTGTTCCATCTCTGGTTCTAACTGCCATTTCTTGACCTGCATACAGATTTCTCAGGAGGCAGGTCAAGTAGTCTGGTATTCCTATCTCTTGAAGAATTTTCCACAGTTTCTTGTGATCTACACAGTTAAAGGCTTTGGTACAGTCAATAAAGAAGGAATAGATTTTTTTTTTTTTTTTTGGAACTCTCTTGCTTATTTGATAATCCAGTGGATGTTGCCAATTTGATTTCTGGTTCCTCTGCCTTTTCTAAATCCACCTTGAACATCTGGAATTTCATGGTTCATGTACTGCTGAAGCCTGGCTTCAAAAATTTTGAACATTACTTTGCTAGTGTCTGAGATGACTGCAGTTGTGTGATAGTTTGAACATTCTTTGGAATTGCCCTTCTTTGGGATAGGAGTGAAAATTGACCATTTCCATTCCTGTGGCCACTGCTGAGTTTTCCAAAGTTACTGGCATATTGAGTACAGCACTTTCACAGCTTCATCTTTCAGAATTTGAAATAGCTCAAACTGGAATTCCATCACCTCCACTAGCTTTGTTTGTAGTGATGCTTCCTAAGGCCCTCTTGACTTCACATTCCAGGATGTCTGTCCCTAGGTGAGTGATCACATCATCGTGATTGTCTGGGTCATGAAGATCTTTTTTGAACAGTTCTTCTGTGTACTCTTTCCACCTCTTCTTAATATCTTCTGTTAGGTCCATACCATTTCTGTCCTTTATCGTGCCCATCTTTGGGTTAAATATTCCATTGTTATCTCTAATTTTCTTGAAGATATCTTTAGCCTTTTCCATTCTATTGCTTTCCTTATTTCTTTGCATTGATCAACAAGGAAGGGTTCCTTACCTCTCCTTGCTATTCTTTGGAACTCTGCATTCAGATGGGTATGTCTTTCCTTTTCTCCTTTGCTTTTCACTTCTCTTTTTTCCTCAGCTATTTGTGAGTCCTCCTCAGACAACCATTTCGTCTTTTTGCATTTCTTCTTCTTGAGGATGATCTTGATCACTTCCTCCTGTACAATGTCACAAACTTTGGTCCATAGTTCTTCAGGCACTCTGTTTATCAGAGCTTATACCTTGAATCTATTTGTCACTTCCACTGTATAATTACAAGGGATTTGATTTAGGTCATATCTGAATGGTCTAGTTGTTTTCTCCACTTTCTTCAATTTCAGTCTGAATTTGGCAATAAGGAGTTCATGATTTGCGCCACAGTTCCCAGTCTTGTTTTTGCTGACTATATAGTGCTTCTCCATCTTTGACTGCAAAGAATATAATCAATCTGATTTTAGTGTTGACCATCTGGTGATGTTCATGCGTAGAGTCTTCTCTTGTGTGATTAGAAGAGGGTGTTTGCTATGACCAGTGTGTTCTTTTGGCAAAACTGTGTTAACCTTTGCCCCTTTTCATTTTGTAGTCCAAAGCCAAATTTTCCTGTTACTCCAGGTATCTCTGGAGTTCCTACTTTTGCATTCCAGTCCCCTGTGATGAAAAGGAAATCTTTTTGAGGTGTTAGTTCTAAAAGGTCTTGTAAGTCTTCATAGAACAGTTCAACTTCTTCAGCATTACTGGTTGGGGCATAGATTTGGATTACTGTGATATTGAATGGTTTGCCTTGGAAATGAACAGAGGTCATTCTGTCATTTTTGAGACTGCACCCAAGTACTGCATTTTGGATTCTTTTGTTGACTATGAAGGCTACTCCATTTCTACTAAGGGATTCTTGCCCACAGTAGTAGATATGATGGTCATCTGAATTAAATTCGCCCATTCCAGTCCATTTTAGTTAAATAGAAATAATGTTGGTATGGACTAGACAAACAGCAGAAGAGATAGAAATGTACTTGGAATCAGAGTCAGCAGAATATGATTAAATTGAGATTAAACTGAGAATCTGAAATCAAGGGCAATTTCTTAAGATTCTTACTTGGGCCTTTAAGTGTGTGATGATACTCCATGCTAACACTGTCATGATGGAGGGCAAGAGATTCACTAGTGTTAACAAAATTCAACTGAGTAAATCTGTAGATCTAATTGTCTTTATTCAATAATTCTTAAATCAGGCAGCATTCCATTTAGTAAATAGAAAGAAGCTCTGAGGAGCAGTTCAAAATGGAAGGCTTTTGTAGTCAGAAAAGGCATAAGATAAGGACATCACAAAGAAAAAGAAGGACTATTTCAGGCAAGGTCATCTTCTATTGGAGGAAGACAGATTACCTTACTAGTACTGACCAGGAAATTCAAGATTAACTAGGAGGGACTGAAAGCTCAGTTAGACTAAGTATTAATACTAAGACTTGGTCTTGCTGACATGGAGCTTTACTCAAGGAACCCCCTTTGGGTCCTGTTGTTTCTTTTTAACAGTATCTATGGACCAGGCATGATAGAGTAGGTAAAGAACTCCTCTTGGTACACATTAAGTTTAAACTGCCTATGAGATTTCCAAGTGGAGATGTCAAGGAGTCAGCCCTGCCCACCCTTTGGCATACTTGCCTTGCCATTTTCCAACTCTGGAATACTTTTAGTATCATCTATGTATTTTGCACTTGGTCCCAGGCTGCTGTACTCTTGAGGAAATATCCAGAACTATGAAAATCTGACTCATGGCAACTGTGGCAGAGATGGCTATGTGCCCACCAAAGATCTGTAACCCTTTCTTAGCAGCTGCACAGACAGGTTTAAAGGCAAAGCAGTATGAACATAAGTGAGGTATAATTCTTCCAGGAAGAAGTGGCTAAGAGATGAGTCTACATTCTTTATATTTTCTCTTTTCCTTCCTGACAGTTTGATGCAAATAAATAGCATGACTTTTGAAAATGATGGAGACACGAGAACAGAAGCCCAAGTCCTCACGTCACCACTTGGAAGAAAGCTGACCAGGAATGACCTTTTTGGGAATTTACAAAATGAAGAAAGAAAATTCAGCTTATTAAATCACTGAAATTTAAGAGCATATTTGTCATAGCCGTTAGCACACCTTAACATAATTAACATCCATTTCCCATTGGACTTCAATTGTTACTTAAATATCTTTTGTATCAGGAGTTATAGTGGGATCTGACTCATATATATTTGTAGGAACTCTTGGAAATCAAGACAAACCACTTAGTCCCTTAAGGTAAATAACATAAGGATTGGAAACTGAGAGTAGGAATCCTGGATGCCTAGGTTTAACAGCTACATTAGAGAAAAAACAACAAAGATTAACACTACCTGGAATGTTGCTCACAGGTAAAAGAAAAATTCAAGTTCTATCACAAGCGGGTGTAACACAAATATCCCTCACTCAGACTCAGTCTTTAGGAGAATTTGGTCATAGATAGAAGGGCTTGGTTTTTTAAAAAGGAAAGCTACCTTTTAGGGATCAAAAGAAATGTGATTGCTTAAAGGCTGGATTATCTGAGTTGGACCAAAAGATGTGACACTTCTTGTGGAAACATTCATCCACTTGGAGTGGAGAGAACTGCAGATATCAGAGGAAGGGTTGTGGATGAGAAACTGTTTGGAGCAGGAGGCTCTAGCAGGGTGGAAGCTGTGCGCTGTGACCAGAGCGGTACTGTAGTAGAATTGATATATGCTGCCCACCCAAGAGGGAAATTGGGGTTAGTACTGATGGGAAGTGGTCACTGGTTGGAAAAGTAGGGCCAAGGAAAATAGCAGCACAAGGAACCTCACCCAGAGCCCCTGGGCATGTTCTTCTGTGTAAGGGATTTCTAAATGTCATCACACAGTTCCTTCTAAGAGGAAGCAGACAATGGAAGAGGGAGGAAAGGGGTTAGGAGGAAAACCACATTTACAGAGCAAAAACTAAAAACATGGCCGTGCTTTTTCTAGGATTGTAATATAAATCTTCTGAATGGTTCTTCTTCCCACCCGTAGTTTATCTATTTTTAGAGACAAAGGTTATGCATTCTCTCGAGTCATCTGCTCGGTTTCTCGGGTACTGTCCACAGCAGCCATGTCATGACTTCTTGCGTTGGAACACAGAGGGCGGAGCTCCACACCTCTCACTCCACACACCCTTAGACAACCTCCCATCCCACAGAGGTGGAATGCATTCAGTGTAACCTCCGCTGTATTTCTTCCTCAGATTATTCCTGTCTCTAGCCATGTTCTCTTGCTCCCCGTGGGCATACTTCTCTTATTTCCCATCTCTGTTTCCTTCTTGGACCTTGTCCCTCCACTATAACCTGTCACTGACTGCCTTTTCTTAACTTTAAAACTCTCCATGATTGAAGTCAGTTTTACCTGGCCCTGGTACCCCATCATGTATCATCCTAGTTTTCTTCCTGTTAACTTGTTTAATGTGCTTACTGTTCATTCCCTATCTTTTCTTTCCAGAATATAAATCCCACAGAATGACTGAGTGACCAACACTTTTCCTTATTCATAGAATGAGGATTTAAAAATTATTTACCTTATAGAGTTGTGGCTTCTGGGGCGGTGGGGGGGGGGAATATTTATAGACCACCTACTCTGCACTTTCATAATGAGGTGGAAAAAAAGAAGACAAATATTTCTGTTCTGTGGAAATTATATTCTGGAAGGAAAAGACAGGGAGTGAACAGTAAGCACATTAAGCCTCTGGCCATGGAACTCTCCAGGAAAGAATACTGGAGTGGGATGCCATTTCCTTCTCCATTGTCCTGTCCCAGGGATCAAACTCAGGTCACCTGCATTGCAGGCAGATTCTTGACTGTCTGAGCCACCACGGAAGCCAATTGAGACACACAAAGGACACACAGCAGGCAAATGGAAGACTCACAATTTGAATTGACGGTGAATTCCAGATTCTGTATTCTTAACATTACACTGAATGTAGCATAGCAATTTATTAGAAATTACAGTATCGTTCATTTAAAAATTATAATCAGTCTTGCATACAAAAACTGATGGCCATATTTGTGGATTTAGTCATCAATTATTGTTTAAAATAATTTGAGGAGACTTTTTATTTCTGGTTTTCATGTTCCAAAAGTGTTTCCTTCTTTAGCATTGTTCATGTTCTTTCTTCAGTCTTACTTATTTATTTGTATTATTGTTGTTACTTTTCAAAACAGGAAACTTCTTTGGAAGTATATTGAAGGTACTTAAATTTATATAATAAATTAAATTACTTGTTCTAGGCAACAATATTACATCATGCTTTCTCTAGTTTCAAAATGCTAACTGACAAGGAATTGTCAGCCAGCTGGTTCTTTCTGATGGCTGTTGTCTTCTGCTTTGAGTAGCATGTACTACATCTCATGTGAAGAGTTGACTCATTGGAAAAGACTCTGATGCTGGGAGGGATTGGGGGCAGGAGGAGGAGGGGATGACAGAGGATGAGATGGCTGGATGGCATTACTGACTCGACCGACGTGAGTCTGAGTGAACTCCAGGAGTTGGTGATGGACAGGGAGGCCTGGCGTGCTGCGATTCATGGGGTCGCAAAGAGTCAGACACGCCTGAGTGACTGAACTGAACTGAACTGAACTGAACATCTCACAGAAACTTCTACAGAGGCAGGACGTAACCAGCAAGTACTGGCGAGTTTATTTTTCTCTAGATAATATCAGCATATAGATGAGCAGGAATAAGACTAATCTATATGTTTTTCTACTAAGGAAAAACAACTCCTCTATCTCCACTCTCAGTACTTCACTACAATGCTAATTCACTGCTGAAACTTCTATACATCATGCAATTCTCAACACCAACTGGATATCCTACAACTCAACTCAATTCTGACTCTTATCTACCTGTCAATAGTATCAGATCTCTTAGATTAAGGACTCAGTCCTACTAGGCTCCTTCCCACTGATAGTGATAGCATACTGTGAATGGTACCAGTATCCATTCATGGTCTCCAAAGGAGAAAATTTCAGTCTGGGACTCAAAAGACACAGTCTCAGTTGCTCAGAGCTTTGTGTAACAAAGTTTTATTAGAGTGAAAAGATAGAGAAAGCCACCAGCAAAAGGCACTGGAAGTGGACCCAGCCTCACTAGTTTAAACAGGGCATCATACACTTTTCAACTGGCTGCTGCAAATAGATAAAAGGAATATGTCAAGGCTGTACAAGTTTCACCAGACTCTTTCCCAAGGCATACATTTGAGATAACTTCAGCACAAGATCAGTCAGGGAGAACTGGTTCTGGGAAACGTCTCTGGGAGAGATATACAGTTGCTGTGAAATCAGGGGTACAAGTCTGGAAGGAACAGATTCCCAGGCAAGATTTGTTACAATTATAATCATTAAAATAGAGTCTAAGAAAAGCATTTCTATGACTAAGACATGATGCTGTGTGATCAGTTCAGTTCAGTTCAGTCACTCAATCGTGTCCAATTCTTTGACTCTAAAGATCTTCGAAAGAAAAGCCAGTTCTCAGGCAAGATACCTTGTTGCACAAGGCCTAAGGAAAACAGGAGCAGGAATGTGCACCTCCTCCTTAAAGGGCTCTAAGCTTTAACTCTCTCACCACCTTTCAGCATCAATCACAGATCCAGTGCTTCAGAACAACTGGCCATAAACCTAAGGTTCCCATGATCCCCTCCTCAAGTTCAATTTATTTGTTAGAGTAGCTCATAGAACTCAGGAAAACCTTTTACTTACTATATTCCTGGTTTATTAGAAAAAGGATATAATTCAGAAACAGCCAGATGGAAAAGTTACACAGTGCAGTGTACATGGGAAGGGTGAGAGTGCTTCCATGCCTTTCTCTGAATCTGTGTGTATTCACCAACACACAAGCTGTCTGAACCCTATCTATCCTTTTGCGGGTTTTATGGTGGCTTTACTACATAGGCATGATTGACTAAATGACTGGTCATTGTAACTAAACTTAATCTCCAGCCTCCCTTCCCTCCCCTCCCCTGAGGTTGGAGGATGGAGCTAAAAGTTCAAACTCTATAATCACGTGTTTGGTTCCCCTGGCAACCAGCCCCTATCCTTAGAGACTTTCCAAAAGTCACTTTGTTGCAGGAAGGGAGACACTTCCAGGGCCTCAAAGGGGGCTCTTGTCTAACAATTGGAAATAAATTGTGCAAGGAGACACACATGCTGACAAAGCAAGAGACTTTATTTGGAAGGGGCAGCTGGGTGGAGAACTGGAGGGAAAGAGACCCCAGGAAGCCTGCTCTGTTGCGTAGTTTACACTCTCAGGGTTTATGGTAATAGGATTATCATACCCAGGTTGTCTGTGGCCAATTATTCTGACTCAGGGTCCTTCCTGGTGGCGCACAGATTGTTCAGCCAAGATGAGTTCCACTAAAGAGCATGGATACTGGGAAATCAGTAGGACATGTGGTGTCTCCTTTTGACCTTTCCTGAATTCTTCTGGTTGGTGATAGCTTGTTAGTTTTGTGTTCCTTACTTGGACCTTTTGTCATAAAATAATTCACACAAATGATTATTATGTTAACTGGCCTGGGTGGGTGGTTTCAGTGTTTCCCCTAACAACGCCCCAGTGAGAGACTTCATATTCAAGATATCTGTTGGGATTTAGGATGGCAGTCTCTTTTTTCTACTACTACTTCCAGCTGAAACTGGCTGTAGTCTTGCCTAGTAGAGCAGAAGTCTCTCTCTATCTGATCTAAATCAAGGTATTCTGTGCCTGAAACCAGCATTCACCCTCTTGGTAACAGCAATTTAGCTTGAAACTGTTGGATTCAGTTGGAAATGAAACAGACAGGAGCCAAACAGGAACGCTAACAGGATCCCAGGAAAGGAAGGCAAGATTTGGGATAAGGGCTGCAAGATGTGTGACTTTCTTCTGATTGGTTAGTGTTGAGGTAACAGAGCAGTGCTACAGGAATCTTGAACTCAGTCTGAAGTCACCATCTTCCACCTGGGTGGGGGCCCAGTTCTACAGAAGGACTCAAAGATAATCATAGGCATATTCCTTGAGTAGGAACCAGGACCCTGCCCCAAGTCTGTACCACCATTTGACTGCTCCTCCTCTGTTTCTGCACCCCTCCCTTTCCTGATGAGCAACTCTTTGAGACCGCCCTTTGGAACTCAGGAAAGGTCAAGGAGTGAATGAAGCCTATATTCTACAAACAAGAAATGGAGGATACAGAAAGGATCTGTATACCAGAGCCCCAGAGTCTTGCTCAGTTCTAATTCAGGGAACTGAGCAACAGCTTCCCACCAAAATGGGGCACAGTCCTGCCTCAGTTGGAGAATAGGCATTGAACTGGAATTATCTGAGCTCTAAGTCCTGAGTCTGAGTCTTGTATGATTAAAATCTCAGTCCCATGATCTGCCATTTAGGTAACAGACCCATTTAGAAGTAGCTGGAGGAGTGATAACTGGACGTTTAATAGACAAAATAAATCTCATTTCTTTTCAGAAGAATAAGCCTAAAGCCCAGTCTGGGTCAGGCACTTTGGGGGAGACTTGTAGCCAAGTAGGCTTTTACTAGTTTTATGTAAGTAGGTTTTAACTCTTAATGTAGTATCAACATATAGATAACAAGTGCTGCTGCTGCTAAGTCGCTTCAGTCTTGGCCGACTCTGTGTGACCCCATAGACGGCAGCCCACCAGGTTTCCCCGTCCCTGGGATTCTCCAGGCAAGAACACTGGAGTGGGTTGCCATTTCCTTCTCCAATGCATGAAAATGAAAAGTGAAAGTGAAGTCGCTCAGTCGTGTCCGATTCTTCGCGACCCCATGGACTGCAGCCTACCAGGCTCCTCCATCCATGGGATTTTCCAGGCAAAAGTACTGGAGTGGGGTGCTAATACATGTCTCTGTATTTTGTTAATGTATGACCTAAAGCAATTTCTTTGTTTAGAAATGTAATAGTTACAAGAGGAGAACTTTAAAAAATAAGGTTGCCGTTGCTAGCTGCCAGCATTGTTTTGAGAATGACCAGTGACATCTGCTGACAGCTCTGAAAACTCAAGTTCCTGTAAAGAACTTGTCTGGTTTATACCCATAATATCACTCAGTTATTTCCTTGGGTGTCTGAGCCATAGCTGCTCCATTCTGACTTTTAATTGTAATAGTCTCTTTAATAGCCAAAGCAGATGTCACTGTTAAAGAGTGTTAGCATTTCTCTAGGAATGAGAAGATGCAAGAATTGGGACTCATAAAAATCTTCTCCTGAAAATATCTAACTATATGAAGGCTTGTTCGGCCAGTTTTTTCCAGAACACAGAGTGCTCATTCCTGATCTCCACCCTGAACTCCTTTCAAGGGTGTTGAAGGTCAGCAGCTGCAGTGGCCATGATTTAACCTTTTAAAGCTAGATGGCAAGTGCAGTTTCCAGTTTGCAGGGCCCCTTTATGGTCACAAACTTTACCATGGTTTGAGGGGAGCGAATTTCATGACCATCTTGTCCCATGGTGCTGGGAATGCTCATTCCCAGGTCTGGCAAAGATTTCACTGATAGGCTACTCAGTGTGCTGTTGCTGGGTTAGGCCAAAGAACAGCATCCAAAATTCTCTGAACCACTTGTGGCCTCTTATGGCCCAGGAGAACATTCCCTCTTATTGCTTCTTCCTGTATCTAGAGTCATACTGTTGCAATCATGGATCTCATATCAGAGGCTCAATCACACATTTGGTAATGAAAGAAACAGCAATTTTGTAAAATGGATAAAGTACAAATAATATAACTAGTAATGTTAGCAAAGTAAGAAGTAAGCCAAGAACTTCCATTAGGTGCAGGCCAGTAATATCCTAGGTCATCTGACTTAGTCTGTTCTGTACCAGTCCTTACCTTTTAGGGAAATTCTGTATATATTGGCATTGTCCATAAGGTACACATAATTTTCCTAGCTTTACTAGACTGATTATCCTTAGTTTGAATTAATTGGTCACAACATACAGGAGACTTTAAACATAAATTTCACAGTCTGGTGTTAGCCACATAAATCCATCCCATAATTGTGGGAGGTTTCATTAGCTGAAACTTTGCTTGTTGCTGATTGAGCTTGAGTAATAGAGGAAAACTCATATTTATGGCCAGGGTCAAAGTAGATATTTTTAATTGACCAGGTGAGAGGATTTCACCTAGTAATATCAATAGTGACCTGATCGTGGTGATAATTTTCCTTTTAAAGTAAATTTCCTCAGGGCCAGCTTTGGAGTGCAGAAATTCACAAAGGTAACCAAGTGCTAGACACAGGTAATTGGCCACAAACCCAACAATTCAGTTGATTTCTAAAACTAGCATAGAATCATGCCTGTGATAGAATAACATTTGATTCATATGCAAAGGTCCAAGAAGACAAAAAAACATTATAAATGATTGTACAGGTCATTCTGAGGATCTTGAGCAAGCTGTCTACTTCTGCTGTCATTTTTTCTCATCCTGGTGTGAATGTAGTTTCTCCTCTGTTTGAGAGTCATTTAAGGAGAGAGGGGTCTGGAATTCTCAAGGAGGAGGAAAGGACAAACTTATTTCTCTACATTCCTTAGGATTATATAGCAACAATGTATTCTGCCTGAGAACAGTCTCTGGATTAAACCTTCTCTTTACAAGGATTATATAACAACAATGTATTATGTATTCTGCCTGAGGACAGTCTCTGGATTAAACCTTCTCTTTATAAGGATTATATAACAACAATGTATTATGTATTCTGCCTGAGGACAGTCTCTGGATTAAACCTTCTGGCTAATTCTGTTATCTTAAAATGTAAATTATGGGAATAGGTCTGGTGAGGTCTTTACAACCTCCAGACATTCTTTGGATTCACTGGAGAGTATATAACTTCATTGTTAGCACTAGCAAAGGGGCACTCTTTCTGCCCCCTTCTGATGTCTATGTCAGAAGCTTTCTCTATCTCTTTTATACTTTAATAAAACTTTATTACACACAAATAAATAAACAAATAAATAAATAAAGTAAACGTGAGACCAGCCACTCTCTCTATGGGCCAGGCCAGTGCAGGGGCCCTTCCACCCCTTCCAGTGAGTGGAAATTAATTCAAGAGTCAATTTCCTTCAGTTTTACTGTGCATGAGATAGTTAAGAATACCTGATAAGGGTCCTTCCCTGGAGGTTGGAGATAGTCCTATAAATCTTTTCTAGTATGTATACTTCCTTGGTCACCAGTCATGGGGCATCTAATCCAGTTTAGCACTATAGTCTGAAAGTAAGAAATGTGTATTTATCCAAAATGTCCTTCTATAAATACTCTTAAAGAGGAATCATTTTTGCAAAGGCAACAGAATAAAACCATAACTGTCTTTAATGACAAAAAACTTATGCAGGCATATTTAAATCTGATTACAATGCAACTGATGAAATAACTTGGTTACTGCTGTGACATACAATACTTTCATATAATAACTAGAATTATGATTGATAACAATTTACCAGGACATATTAGATATTTAAGAACTCTCACTATATAACCAGTGAGAGTTGGACTATAAAGAAAGCTTAGCACCGAAGAACCGATGCTTTTGAACTGTGGTGTTGAAGAAGAATCTTGAGAGTCCCTTGGACTGCAAGAAGATCCAACCAGTCCATCTAAAAGGAAATCAGTCCTGGGTTTTCATTGGAAGGACTGATGTTGAAGCTGAAAATTCAATAATTCGGCCACCTGATGTGAAGAGCTGGCTCATCTGAAAAGACCCTGATGCTGGGAAAGATTGAGGTCAGGAGGAGAAGGGGACAACAGAGGATGAGATGATTGGATGGCATCACTGACTGAATGGACATGTGTTTGAGTAAACTCCGGCAGTTGGTGACAGACAGGGAGGCCTGACGTGCTGCAGTCCATGGGGTCACAAAGAGTTGGACATGACTGAGCAACTGAGCCAACTGACCAATATAACCAGTAGAATATCTATATTAGTATCATTTACCATACAATATAACCAGGATTTATTATTCATTTGACAATGCTTCCTATGTAGTTTAAAGTACCAAATAAACCTAGTTAATATTAATAGTTTGATATCTCTTTTTGGAATATTTTAGGAACCTTTGTAGAATCCCAAATTTAACTAAAGGTCAAAGAAACTTCATTAATTTGTTTTGGGAAGTTCTGTCAGAAAAATAATGAAAGGGTTTAGAACACTCAGTCAGATAGGATCACAAATCACTGTGAAACAATGCTTGGTCACTTAGCCAGGACTGGTGGGTGTGTCACTTAGTTTGCTGATATGTTACAATGAGTATATACTGAGGCTCAAAGTCTAGCGAAAGTCGACTGTCATCTTGAACCTAGTTGATTCCAACCAGTTTTTATAATATCCTATGTCTACATCATTCTTTTAAAGGTTGTACCCTGCCCCCTCTCCTCCTAGGGGCCCCCGGGGGCAGGATATCTCCTTGTTTTAATCTGTATGGTCCATAATCCCCACATAGACATCATCTTGATGTGGAACTGTTGTGACTGCTTCCACAGCCTTTCTATGAATCTGCTTGATGATGAAGCGCTTATTGGGAACAGCACCAAAGTACAAAAATGTCTATAAATGACAAAAGATTTAAAAGACATGGTTAAACACTTGATTACAGTGTAATCAAAACTTGGTTATAGCAACAAGAATTACAAATAATTACATTTAACTTAACATACCAAATAATCCAAGTCAAGTATTTCTCCTTAAGATACCTCTAAAGTATCCCAGACTTAGCTGGAAATCAAAAATTTGATATTTTGGAAGTCTGTCAAAAATTTTTAAAACACTTGGTCATATAAGATCTTCAGTCATGGTAAGACAAAAATTATTCCTTAACCAATGTAACGTGAGACCTTAAAAGCAAATGCAAATCATTTAAAGGCAGAGGAATACTCAACCTGTTGTCAAAAGCAGCATTGTAAGAATACTTTGGAGGGAGAAATCAAATCCTGTTTTATTCCAGCCCATTCCTAACAAAATTCATTTACCCAACTAAATTCAATCCAATCATAGAAAATCCCAATCAGGCATAACTCTTTTCAATACTTTTACATTCTTTACATCTTCTTTTATTGAAAACACATATCTTAGTTTCCTTAAGTGTCCCCTCCCCCCGCCGCCCAGTTGAGTTCCTTTTCTTGTTGACAATTGTCCAAGTCCATGTCTCAACCACTGATGCTGAAGAAACTGAACTTGACCAGTTCTATGAAGACCTACAAGACCTTCTAGAACTAACATCAAAAAAAAAAAAAAAAAGACATCCTTTTCATCATAGGGAATTGGAGTGTGAAAGTAGAAACTCAAGAGATACCTGAAGTAACAGGTAAGTTTGGCCTTGGAGTACAAAATGAAGTAGGGCAAAGCTTACAGAGTTTTGTCAAGAGAATCTATTAGTCATAGCAAACACCCTTTTCTAACAACACAAAAGACAACTCTACACATGGATATCACCAGGTGGTCAATATCAAAATCAGATTGGTTATATTCTTTGCAACTAAAGATGGAGAAGCTTTATACAATCAGCTAAAACAAGACCTGGAACTGACTGTGGCTCAGACCATCAGCTTATGATCACAAAATTCAGGCACTTAAATTGAAAAAAGTAGGGAAAACGACTAGGCCATTCAGGTATAACCTAGATGAAATTCCTTGTGATTACATAGTGGAAGTGAAGAATAGATTCAAAGGATTAGATATGATAGACAGAGTGCTAGAGAACTATGGACAGAGGTTCATAACATTTATAGGAGAGAGTGACCAAAACCATTCCAAAGAAAAAGAAATGCAAGAAGACAAAGTGGTTGTCTGAAGAGGCCTTACAAATGGCTGAGAAAAGAAGAGAACCAAAGCACAAAAGAGAAAAAGAAAATATACCTAACTGAATGCAGAGTTCCAGAGAATGGCAAGGAGAGATAAGAAAGCCTTCTTCAATGAACAGTGCAAAGAAGTAGAGGAAAACAATAGAATCAGAAAGACTAGAAATCTCTTCAAGAAAAGTGGCAATATCAAGGGATATTTCATGCAAGGATGGGCACGATAAAGGACAGAAATGGTAAGGACCTAAAAGAAGCAGAAGAGATTAAAAAGAGGTGGCAGGCATATACAGAAGAACTATACAAAAAGGTCTTAATGACCAGGATAACCACAATGGTGTGGTCACTCACCTAGAGCCAGACACCTTGGAGTGTGTAGTCAAGTGGGCCTTAGGAATCATCACTATGAACAAAGTGAGAGGAGATGATGGAATTCTAGCTGAATGATTTCAAATCCTAAATGATGATGCTCTTAAAATACTACAGTCAGTATGTCAGCACATTTGGAAAACTCAGCAGTGGTCCCAAACTGAAAAGCTCCATTTTCATTCCTATTCCAAAGAAGGGAAATGTCAAAGAATGCTCAAACTACTGTACACTTGTGCTTATTTCACATGCTGGTAAAGTTATGCTCAAAATCCTTCAAGCTAGGCTTCAACAGTGTGTGAAGCAAGAGCTTCTAGATGTATTACTGATGCGCTGCTTCTGCGTCGCTTCAGTCCTGTCCGATTCTGTGCGACCCCATAGATGGCAGCCCACAAGGCTCCCCTGTCCCTGGGATTCGCCAGGCAAGAACACTGGANGTTCAAGATCTGAGCCACAGTGAGCTCCTGGTCTTGTTTCTGCTGACTATATAGAGTTTCTCCATTTTTGGCTGTAAAGAATATAATCAATCTGATTTCAGTGTCTACCATCTGGTGATGTCCACGTTTACTGGGAGAAACAGAAACAACCTCAGGTATGCAGAAGATAACACTCTAATGGTAGGAACTGAAGAGAAACTAAGCCTCTTGATGAGAGGGAAAGAGAAGAGTAAAAAGCTGGCATAAAATTCAACAAGAAAAAAAAAACAAAGATAGGGTATCTGGTCCAATCACTTCATGGCAAATAGAAGGTAAAAATGTAGAAGCAGTGACAGATTTTATTTTCTTGGGCTTCAAAATCACTGAAGATTGTGAAATTAAAAGATCTTTGGTTCCTTGAAAGGAAAGCTATGACCAATCTAGACAGTGTATTCAATGACAAAGGCATCACTTTGCCAAGAAATGTCTGTATAGTCAAAGCTATGGTTTTCCTAGTAGCCATGTATAAATGTGAAAGTTGAACTATAAAGAAGGACTAGATCTGATAGACAGAGTGCCTGATGAACTATTGATTGAGGTTCATGACACTGTACTGAAGACAGGAATCAAGACCACCCCCATGGAAAAGCAATGCAATGAAGCAAAATGACTGTCTGAGGAGGCCTTACAAATAGCTGTGAAAAGAAAAGGACAAAGGAAAGATACAAACATCTGAATGCAGAGTTCCAAAGAATAGCAAGAAGAGATAAGAAAGCCATCCTTGGCAATCAATGCAAAAAAATAGAGGAAAAGAACAGAATGGGAAAGACTAGAGATCTCTTCAAGAAAATTAGAGATACCAAGGAAATATTTCATGCAACAATGGGCTAAATAAAGGAGAGAAATGGTAGGGACCTAACAGAAGCAGAAGATATTAAGAAGAGGTGGCAAGAATACCCAGGAGAACTATACCAAAAAGATCTTCATGACCAAGATAATCACGATGCTGTGATCACTCACCTAGAGCTAGACATCCTGGAATGTGAAGTCAAGTGGGCCTTAGAAAGCATCACTATGAACAAAGCTAGTGGAGGTGATGGTATTCCAGTTGAGCTATTTCAAATCCTGAAAGATGATGCTGTGAAAGTGCTGCACTCAATATGCCAGCAAATTTGGAAAATTCAGCAGTGGCCACAGGACTGGGAAAGGTCACTTTTCATTCCAAACCCAAAGAAAGACAATGGCAAAGGATGCTCAAACTGTCACGCAATTGTTCTTATCTCACACGCTAGTAAAGTAATGCTTAAAATTCTCCAAGCCAGGCTTCAGCGATACAAGAACTGTGCACTTCCAGATGCTCAAGTCAGTTTTAGAAAAGTCAAAAAAACCAGAGATCAAGTTGCCAACATATGCTGGATCATGGAAAAAGCAAGAGAGTTCCAGAAAAACATCCATTTCTGCTTTATTGACTATGCCAAAGCCTTTGACTGTGTGGATCACAATAAACTGTGGAAAATTCTGAAAGAGATGGGCATACCAGAGCCCCTTACCTGCCTCCTGAGAAACCTATATGCAGGTCAAGAAGCAACAGTTAGAACTGGACATGGAACAACAGACTGGCTCCAAATAGGACAAAGAATACGTCAAGGCTGTATATTGTCATCCTGCTTATTTAACTTATATGCAGAGTACATCATGAGAAATGCCAGGCAAGAGGAAGCACAAGCTGGAATCAAGATTACTGGAAGGAATATCAATGACCTCAGGTATGCAGGTGACACCATCCGTATGGCAGAAAATGAATAAGAACTAAAGAGCCTCTTGATGAAAGTGAAAGTGGAGAGTGAAAAAGTTGGCTTAAAGCTCAACATTCAGAAAACGAAGATCATGGCATCTGGTCCCATCACTTCATGGCAGATATATGGGGAAACATTGGAAATAGTGTCAGACTTTATTCTGGCGGCTCCAAAATCACTGTGAATGGTGATTGCAGCCATGAAATTAAAAGACGCTTACTCCTTGGAAGGAAAGTTATGAGCAAACTAGACAGCATATTCAAAAGCAGAGACATTACTTTGCCAACAAAGGTCCATCTACTCAAGGCTATGGTTTTTCCAGGGATCACATATTGATGCTTTTGAACTATGGTGTTGGCAAAGACTCCTGAGAGTCCCTTGGACTGCAAAGACATCCAATCAGTCCATCCACAGGAGATCAGTCCTGGGTGTTCATTGGAAGGATTGATGTTGAAGCTGAGACTCCAATACTTTGGCCACCTGATGTGAGGAGCTGAATCATTGGTAAAGACCCTCATGCTGGGAGGGATTGGGGGCAGAAGGAGAAGGGGCGACAGAGGATGAGATGACTGGATGGCATCACCTAATCTATGGACACGAATTTGAGTAAACTCTGGGAGTTGGTGATGGACAGGGAGGCCTGGCATGCTGCGATTCATGGGGTTGCAAGGAGTTGGACACGGTTGAGTGACTCAACTGAACTGAACTGAACTGAGCACTAAAGAATAGATGTTTTCAAACTGTGGTGCTGGAGAAGACTCTTGAGAGTCCCTTGGACTGCAAGGAGGTCAAATCACTCAATTCTAAAGGAAATAAGTCCTGAATATTCATTGGCAGGACTGATGCTGAAGCTGAAGTTCCAATACTTTGGCCAAGTGATGTGAAGGGTGGACTCACGGGAAAAGACTCTGATGCTACAAAAGATTGAAGGCAGGAGAAGAAAGAGGCAGCAGAGGATGAGATAGTTGGATGGCATCATCGACTCAATGGACGTGAATTTGAACAAACTCTAAGAGATAGTGAAGGACAGGAAAACCTGTCATGCTACATTCCATAGGGTTGCAAAGAGTTGGACATGACTTAGCAACTGAGCAACAGCAACAAACTTAGGTACAACAGAAGTATTACATTTAATTCTGATAGTTCTAAAGAGGTGTCTATGTTAGTTAGATCAGCAACTAAACATTAATACCAGATTAATTTAATACTGAATATTTCCCAGTTCATGTGAACCTAAAATTCATTTAATATAATTTCTCTTGTATTTAGAATTGATTTGTAAGTGCTTACTTTTCTTTAAACAAATTAAATAGAGCTCATTTACAACTTAACCTCAACCATATTATCCAAGGATGAAGTCACCTACTGAGACATACATATATCCAGACAGACACAATGAGAGATCTAGCTTCAATTTGTAAACTTAGTCATGAATCAGATATCACAGTATACAATTCACTAGTTTTTAAGATCAAGCTTGCTTTTACTAACTGTATATATAGCAAGAAACATCTGGGTAACCAGTTTTTAAGACTTTTACCTAAATCAACTTTCTCTGAGATTTAAACAAAATAGTGAGCACACAATGTTATCCCATTTCACAAGACAGAATAGCCATCTCAAATCACTACAGAGAACACAAAGTATAAAACACATACACCAGCCCAGCAGTCCTAATCAGATACTCCCTTAAATACAAGATTACAGTCTCTCAGAAAATCTCCTATGGAGACACAAAACTTAAGATTCTGTATTTACAGAGTAAATGGAAATATCTCAGGACTTCACTGATTGCAAATGGAGCAAAGGAGACCAGGTTAAAAGAAGAGGAGGAAGGAGGTGGGAAAGGAGGCAAATGGGGTAGACTTATAGATGTCTCTTGCCACGTGCAGATGCCCAGGCATTACGGGGATTTTTCCTCAGCTTTCAGGAAGGAGGAACTGGAACTCAGCCCTACTAGTATCCAGAACAGACCAGAACCAGAATTTGAGCTCTCTGTCAACACCAGAGGTGATCTGCCTTGAACCCTCAGCTCAGGCTGAGACCCTTTAACCAGGTTCCTGAGTCCAAAAAACCAGAGGACAAGACAAAAACAGTAGAATAGGAGGGTTTAAGAAGAAGAAAGAGAGAGGGAAGGAAAGAGAGGTCAAATAAAGTCTCTTGTTCCTTGCCCAGTAGGGGCATTCTGGTCAGTCCATTTCAGGAGTCCCAGTTGTGCCCACGGGGTTTGGTTCATCAGTGGGCAAGCTGGTTCCTGAGTACCCCCAAGTGGTCACGATGTCAATCACAGCAAAGGGTCCTCACCAGAGTTGATAAGCAAGAGATTTATTGGGAAGGGGAACCTGGGTGGAGAGCAGGAGGGTAAGGGAAGCCAGGAGGACTGGTCTGCCACATGGTTCAGTCTCAGATTTTTATGGTGACGGGATTAGTTTCCCAGTTTGTCTCTGCCCAATCATTCTGACTCAGTGTCCTTCCTGGTGGTACACACATTGTTCAGCCAAGATGGATTTCAGCGAGGAGGATTCTGGGAGGTTGGTAGGACAGGTGGCATCTCCTTTTGACCCTTCCCAAATTCTTCTGGTTGGTGGCATCTTTTTGGTTCTGTGTTCCTTACTAGTAACTCCTGTCCTAAAATAATGCATGCCAATGTTTACTATGGCACTGGCCAGGGTGGGAAGTTTCAGTCAATGTTTCCCATAACAACTTCACTGAAATAAACTCAGGTATGACAAAAAAGGGGTTTGTTATGAATAATGACAACAACTTCTCCTTTATGGCTCAGTGGCCATTTCAAGAACTAAGGGCAACAGACCAAGTATTATAGCAAAAGATTCTCCCATTGCTCTTATCGCTAAGGAAATTTGAAAGGTTTAGGGAGTTGTGACCTAAGAACTGTAGCCAAAGATCAAAACATATACTTGTTTTAGTCATAATAATGCAACGATGTCATATACTAGAGGAGGTGTGAGAGTAATTTGTATTTTTCTACAGAGCTGTTCATCACAAGGCTTTATGCAATAATTTTGATTATTAAAACATTGCACTATAATGTTACTTGTCTTGATTATCAAGTTGTTGATGCTGCCTTAAGTTTTATGCCAAAGATGGGTGCTTCATTTGCCTCACCTTGGCCCCAGCCCAAAACTTTAGGTGCTGCAAGAACAGAAGCAATTGAAAGTTATTTTGGACTCACCACAGTGGCATTCTGCATATGTACAAGTTCAGTTCAGTTCTGTTCAATAACTCAGTTATATCCGAATCTTTGCAACCCATGGACTGCAGCATGCCAGTCTCCCCTGTCCATCACCAACTCCTGGAGATTGTTCAAACTCATGTTCATCCAGTCGATGGTGTCATCCCACCATCTCATCCTCAGTCCCCTTCTCCTGCCTTCAATTTTTCCCAGCATCAGGGTCTTTTCCAGTGAGTCAGTTCTAAGCATCAGGTGGCCAAAGTATTGGAGCTTCAGCTTTAGCATCAGTCCTTTGTGAATATTCAGGATTGATTTACTTTAGCATTGACTGGTTTGATCTCCTTGCTGTCCAAGGAACTCTCAAGAGTGTTCTCCAATACCATAGTTTAAAAGCATTAGTTCTTCAAGGCTCAGCTTTCTTTATGATCCAACTGTCATATCCATACATGATTTTGGAAAAACGATAGCTTTGACTAGATGGACCTTTGTCACCAAAGTAATGTCTCTGTTTCTTAATAGGTAGTCTAGGTTGGTTATAGCTTTTTTTCCAAGGAACAAGCATCTTTTAATTTCATGGCTGCAGTCACATCTACAGAGATTTTGGAGCCACCAAAACTAAAGTCTGTCACTGTTTCCATTGTTCCCCCATTTGTTTGTCATGAAGTGATGGGACCGGATGCCATGATCTTCATTTTCTGAATGTTGAGTTTTAAGCCAGCTTTTTCACTCTCCTCTTTCACTTTCATCAAGAGACTCTAGTTATTCACTTTCTGCCATAAGGGAGGTGTCATCTGTATATCTGAGATTATTGATATATCTGCCTGCAATCTTGATTCTAGCTTTTGCTTCATCCAGCCAGCATTTTGCATGATGTACTCTGCATATAAGTTAAATAAACAGGTTAACAGCATACAGCCTTGACATACGTGTTCCCCAATTTGGAACCAGTCTGTTTTTCCATGTCTAGTTCTAACTTTTGCTTCTTGGCCTGAATACATATTCTCAGGAGGCAGGTAAGGTGGCCTGGCACTCCCATCTCTTGANAGTTATTCACTTTCTGCCATAAGGGAGGTGTCATCTGTATATCTGAGATTATTGATATATCTGCCTGCAATCTTGATTCTAGCTTTTGCTTCATCCAGCCAGCATTTTGCATGATGTACTCTGCATATAAGTTAAATAAACAGGTTAACAGCATACAGCCTTGACATACGTGTTCCCCAATTTGGAACCAGTCTGTTTTTCCATGTCTAGTTCTAACTTTTGCTTCTTGGCCTGAATACATATTCTCAGGAGGCAGGTAAGGTGGCCTGGCACTCCCATCTCTTGAAGAATTTTCCACAATTTATCATGATCCACACAGTCTTTGGCATAGTCAATACAGCAAAAGTAGATGTTTCCCTGGAACTCTATTGCTTCTTCTGTGATACATACAACAGGTGGCAATTTCATCTGTGATTCCTCTGCTTTGGGATCTACAGTGACCTGCTGCAGGGTCAGAAGGACTGAATACAACAGTGGGTGCAAAGTCCTTTTGACGAGGAGGTTGCCATTACCTTCGTTACCCCTCCCTGTCTGGCCTCAGGCTAAACAACAGGGAGGGAACACAGCCCCACCCTTCAACAGAAAATTGGACTAAAGATTTACTGAGCATGCCCCCCGCCCCATACCACCCATCAGAACAAGACCCAGTTTCCCCTACAGTCAGTCTCTTCCATCAGGAAGCTTCGATAAGCCTCTTATCCTTATTCATCAGAGGGCAGACAGACTGAAAACCACAATCACAGAAAAATAACCAAACTGATCACATGAACCACAGCGTTGTCTAACTCAATGAAACTATGAGCCACTCCCTGTAGGGCCACCCAAGATGGACAGGTCATAGTGGAGAGTTCTGACAAAATGTGGTCCACTTTAGAAATGCAAACCACTTCAGTATTATTGCCTTGAGAAGCCCACGAACAATATGAAAAGGCAAAAAGTTAGGACGCTGAAAGATGAACTCCCCAGGTCAGTAACTGTCCAATATGCTGAAGAGTGCAGAAATAACTCTGGAAAGAATGAGGATATGGAGCAAAAGCAAAAACAATGCCCAGTTGCGGATGTGACTGGTGATGGAAGTAAAGTCTGATGCTATAAAGAACAATATTGCATAGGAACCTGGAATCTTAGGTCCATGAATCAATGTAAATTNCTGGAAAGAATGAGGATATGGAGCAAAAGCAAAAACAATGCCCAGTTGCGGATGTGACTGGTGATGGAAGTAAAGTCTGATGCTATAAAGAACAATATTGCATAGGAACCTGGAATCTTAGGTCCATGAATCAATGTAAATTGGAAGTGATCAAACATGAGATGGCAAGAGTAAACATCGATATTTTAGGAATCAATGAACTAAAATGGCCTGGAATGGGTGAATTTAATTCAGATCAGCTACTGTGGGCAAGAATCCCTTAGAAAAAAATGGAGTTGCTCTCATAGTCAACAAAAGAGTCTGAAATGCAGTACTTGGGTGCAGTCTCAAAAAATGGCAGAAAGATCTTTGTTCATTTCCAAGGCAAACCATTCTGTATCACAGTAATCCTAGTCTATGCCCCAACCACTAATGGGTTCACTAAAAGCTGAAGCTGAAGCTGAATGGCTCTATGAAATCCTACAAGACCTTCTTGAACTAACATCTAAAAAAGATATCCATTTCATCACATGGGACTGGAATGCAAAAGTAGGAAGTCAAGAGATACCTGGAGTAACAGGCAAATGTCCTTGGAGTACAAAATGAAGCAGTTCAAAGGCCAACAGTTTTGCCAGAACACACTGGTTATAGCAAACACCCTCTTCCAAAAACAGAAGAGATGACTCTATACGTGGACAGCACCAGATGGTCAATTCCAAAATCAGATTGATTACATTCTTTGCAGCTGAAGATGGAGAAGCTCTCTACAGTCAGCAAAAACAAGACTAGGAGGTGACTGTGGCTCAGATCATGAACTCCTTATTGCTGTAAAATTCAGACTTAAATTTAAGAAAGTTAGGAAAACCACTAGACCATTCAGATTCATAACCTAAATCAAATCCCTTATGATTACACAGTGGAAGTGACAAATAGATTCAAGGGATTAGATCTGATATACAGAGTGCCTGAAGTGTACCACTTTGTAAAGTGCATCTCTAAGGGTACATCAAATATACATTTTGTGCTAATGTCAAATGGAGAAGTATTAAAGAATAATATTTGAATAAGTGAAGATGAATACTTACTATCCATATCACAAAACGCATTTGGGTGCTGCAGAAAAATATTAGACTTTTTATCCAAATCAATTTAATAATTATTTCAAATGTACCATGAATACTTAATAGTCAATTTTTTTTNGAATAATATTTGAATAAGTGAAGATGAATACTTACTATCCATATCACAAAACGCATTTGGGTGCTGCAGAAAAATATTAGACTTTTTATCCAAATCAATTTAATAATTATTTCAAATGTACCATGAATACTTAATAGTCAATTTTTTTTAATTTGATATTCTCATGCAGGAATAAGAATGTATCAGCACTGCCTGCTACTTAGTTGCTCCTATGGTTACTGAACTGCCTCATTGTGATCCTTTATAGGTCTTCACTTTCAACTGACATCAGAAGAGCAAGATATTTAGGGGCTACTTTATTTTTCCTTAACAATTTCTCCCCCCCTTCATATGTCTAATAATAAGTGATTATATTCAGATTGATGATGCTATACCATGAATGTTATATATAATTTGGAAGTTTTCTTTTTTGTCACATTTGAAGTGACCAGTGTTGACATTCTCCCCTCTGTTCTGCTTTGGTGAGTCCCTTATAAGACTTGCTCTTAAAATGCAGTGGCCTAAATGAAGTAATGGCATCCCACTTCAGTACTCCTGCCTGCAAACTCCCATGGATGGAGGAGCCTGGTAGGCTGCAGTCCATGGGGTCGCTGAGTCAGACACGACTGAGCGACTTCACCTTCACTGGAGAAGGAAATGGCAACCCACTCCAGTGTTCCTGCCTGGAGAATCCCAGGGATGACGGAGCCCAATGGGCTGCCGTCTGTGGGGTCGCACAGAGTCGGACACGACTGAAGCGACTTAGCAGCAGCAGCAGCAGCAGCAGCAAATGAAGTTAAATCATTCAATTCAGCTCTTAGAGGTGATTTTGTTTAATACAGGTGCCACTATATCAAGCAATTTTATAAAAATGATCACTTTGTAATGGCTGAGTAATACTCCATTGTGTATATGTACCACAGGTTTCTTATCCATTTTCTGCTGATGGACATCTAGGTTGCATCCATGTCCTGGCTATTATAAACAGTGTTGCAACATGGAGGGAGGTGGGAGGGGGGTTCATGATGGGGAACACAGGTATGCCCGTAGTGGATTCATGTTGATGTGTGGCAGAACCAAACAAAATTGTAAAGTAATCCTCCAATTAAAATAAATAAATTTATATTTTTAAAAAAATTTAAAAATAGACAAATAAATAAATTTAAATTAAAAAATAACTTTGATACAATTTATTATTCTGCTTTATATAATTATTTAATGTATGAGATGTTCGTTGGATGAAAAATTGTTTCCCCTAAGGTTATCTATATAATATACTCTCAATATTTATATATTAACTATCAAACTAGTTCTCTACTTATTTAAATATTAAAAATTAAATATAAAATTAATAGCTTTAACAATTGGTAAACATAGAGTGTATTTGTGATAATGCCTATATCTGTCTCTTATACACATCTTNATTTATATATTAACTATCAAACTAGTTCTCTACTTATTTAAATATTAAAAATTAAATATAAAATTAATAGCTTTAACAATTGGTAAACATAGAGTGTATTTGTGATAATGCCTATATGGTGAATATTATATATATATATATATATATAAATTTCCTTCAACTGACTGATAGAATCTTAGTGTAAAGCACATAAGAAGACTTTTTACCCTGAGTTACATCTAGAATATTTTCCTATACCTAAGAGAGAATATTTGGTAGTAACTATAAATCTGAATGACAGTCTTTTTAGATATTACCACCACCTCTGCTCTGATTAGATATGATTAGATATGGCCTTCACAGATGCCAGAAATTACATTGCAAGAGTTTTCAGCTATTTGGCCTTTCGCATGACAAAGCTGAAAAGCAAATTGTGGCCAAGTACTGAGGCTGCTCAGTGCATTTCTGGTAGCATTTAATGGTGTACATTAAAATGGTATTCTAGGTTGAAGAGAGAGTTGTTCTGTTGTGAAATCCAAAATGATAGTTGCCTAGGACACAGGGGCAGTGGTAGGTGCATGCGTTTCTGGCCGGGTTTCATGTATCTCAAGTGGTGGTGAATTGAAGGTGGAGAACTGCAGGTACATCACCAGAGACACA
Source organism: Neotragus pygmaeus (assembly GCA_006410875.1). NCBI lineage: Eukaryota > Metazoa > Chordata > Mammalia > Artiodactyla > Bovidae > Neotragus > Neotragus pygmaeus. The sequence goes on along the minus strand of SJYV01052715.1, from coordinate 39,892 downwards.
CTTGGCCTCACTCAGCACTTTGGAAATATACCATAATCACTTGGATCATCCCTATACGGTCGAGGCAAGCAGTTATTAGATATGGCTTACAATGATCCTCTTTACTTTGGCAGGAAAAAAAAGCAATAATAACATTAGCTAAGACACCCAGGTTAGGCATGCCCGCAAATAGTGTTCAGAACCATTCTGTAATCTTTAGTAGTAGGAATATTAGGTTCCACATGTTAGTCGCTCATTCGTGTCCAATTCTTTGAGAACCCATGGAATGTAGCCCACCAAGCTCTACCATCCATGGGCTTTCCTAGGCAAGAATACTAGAGTGGGTTGCCATTCCCTTCTCCAGGGGATCTTCCTGACCTAGGAATCAAACCCAGGTCTCCTACATTGCAGGCAGATTCTTAACCATCTGAGCCACCATGGAAGCCCTACATGGATGGCCACTAATTTCTTCCACCTTACCCACCAGCCTAGACACTCTGGTGTCTAGCCATCTCTTCTAATGCCAAAATGCCATCTCTTCTAATCATACCAAGAACCCATACTATTCATAAAAGATAGAAATTGTGTAGTAAGGCTTATAATGACTATAAATAACTCTCATAGAAATTCTGAAATCTGGAATAAGGGCAGCCCTGGNGTGTGTGTGTGTGTGTGTGTGTGTGTGTGTGTGTGTGTGTGAGTCGCTTAGTCCTGTCCAACTCTTTTTGACCCCATGGGCTGTAGCCAATCAGTCCATGGACTTTCCCAGGCAATACTGGAGTGGGTTGCCATTCCCTTCTCCCAGAGGATCTTCCTGACCTGGGGATCTTCCTGACCCTGGGATCGAACCTTTGTCTCCTGCATTGCAGGCAGATTCTTTACCATCTGAGCCACCGCAAGACAATCCTGAGCCCTACAAGGGATCCCAGACTCCAAATGTTAAATAAGCCCACTCGCCTCTGACAGGTCCCCACTTCCTGAACATGGCAGCCGCACATATCTCTCTTTTTGCCATCTGTGTCTCTGTCCCTTCCCCGCCTCTGCCCACAGCTGGGAGGCCGGCGAGTGGACGTCCTGCAGCCGTTCGTGTGGGCCCGGCACCCAGCACCGTCAGCTACGCTGCCGGCAGGAGTTTGGGGGTGGCGGCTCCTCAGTGCCCCCAGAGCGCTGCGGGCACCTGCCCCGGCCCAACATCACCCAGCCCTGCCAGCTGCGCCTCTGCGGCCATTGGGAGGTTCGCTCGCCCTGGAGCCAGGTGAGTGGCCCCGGGCAAGGAGGCTCTCGGACAGGGAGGATCCTGGAGGTGTGGGCATCTGTGAGCTAGAGCTGTGGTTTTCCCAACTCTCTATTAATTGGCAGAAACTTTTACAAATGAGATCTCATATGAGCCTCCAACTGTAAGGCAGCTGAAACATGCCCTGTACTTAGCCTGCTCCTCAGCCCGTGAAGCCCTGTAACCTCTGAGCCAGGCATCAGAGGCCCGTCCTGGTTCAGAAGCCCCAGAGAGGGAAGACGGTGAGGAAGCCAGGGAAGCCCAGCCCTCCGTGCCCCTCGTCCCCTCAGTGCTCTGTGCGATGCGGGCGCGGCCAGAGGAGCCGGCAGGTCCGCTGTGTCGGCAACAACGGGGATGAAGTGAGTGAGCAGGAGTGCGCCTCAGGGCCCCCGCGGCCCCCCAGCAGAGAGGCCTGTGACATGGGGCCCTGCACCACGGCCTGGTTCCACAGCGACTGGAGCTCCAAGGTAGGCCCCCCTCTCTGCTGAGCCCCAACATCCCTAGTGCCCCCGTCCACGACACCTTCTCAGGTGTCTTCCCAACGCAGTTGCATAAACGTTGACTGGGCAAGCACCTGCTGTGCGCTAGACCTGTCTCTTATACACATCTAGATGTGTATAAGAGACNTTGGTATCAGATGGTCTGTAGCAGCATTAGGAGAACAAGCCTCTGTTACACTTACTTTCCATCTGCACTCCCATGTGTTGGAAAGAATGCTTTGGGTGTACACCTCAGTCTCTTCCTCCAAGGTTTCTGTCATTTTGCCTTTACCACAAAAGCCAGACCAATGTTCACCTCAACAAAACAATAAAAAAGGAATTATCTCATGTTTCAAAATCTAGATCAGTCCTTAGCCCTAAGCTGAATCTGTCCCATGTATTATAAGCCCTGACTGCAAGATGCCTGCTGTGGATAACTTGAGNAAAAGCCAGACCAATGTTCACCTCAACAAAACAATAAAAAAGGAATTATCTCATGTTTCAAAATCTAGATCAGTCCTTAGCCCTAAGCTGAATCTGTCCCATGTATTATAAGCCCTGACTGCAAGATGCCTGCTGTGGATAACTTGAGATGACCGCCAATAACTTTAATCCTTTCTGTGGCATAGTTTTACAAACTGCAAGCAAATTAAAAGAGCTTTTTGACTGGCTTTTGCTTCAAAACAGTTCCAAAATGTAGTTACCTAAAGCAACTACTTATAAACAAGGATTCTTCTGGGAAGTCCTTCTGATATGGTTCAAGCTCAGCTTGTCTCTGTTAGCCTAGCTTAGGTGCCTGTAGTCAGTTGGCGAGTTGACTGGAGACTGGCTAGTTCCCACGGCCTCACATATCTGCTATCAGCTGAGACAGAGAAAGGGCATATATCTTTCATCAGCCAGCAAGATATCCTAGACTTATTCACATGATGGTGGACATAGGATTTCAAGAGCAGCAACAAGGGGAACCCTAATACACAAAGTGATTTGCAAGGTTCTGCTTAATCATATTTGTTACTTCTGTCCCATTGGCCAAAGCAAATGACAAAGTAGCTCAAACTCAAAGGATGAAGAAAGCTTCTACCTCAAATTGGAGGGATTCTTACAGATGTAGATACAAGGACAGGAAACATCTGTGGCCATTTTTTGCATCTGCCATAAAAGGGCAGTCTCCAACCCAGGGCTCAGGCTTCCTTTCCAAAGCCTCAGTCTTCCTCAGGCTTTCCTTCCTTTCTGTCCACTCAGTGGACTCATTCCACTCCCACAGGACCCTTCAGAAGTCTGAGATATGCCCTATATCATCTCTAGTTCCCCAAATCTGCACTGGTGTCTATAGCACAAAATGCCGTTCTGTATGGCTTGGGATAAAAGACGATCATTTTCATAAACAACTATATAAATAGTTTCCAAATCAGGAATTCAGTTAAAGTTTGAGTAGCATACCATTACTGTGTGAATTTTTCAGAGCTGCAGTAATTAGCATATTGAGTTCTCATAATTTCAGTTACTCCTTAACTTCAAGTACTAGCATTTCTGTAATATTGTATAATTTACCCATAGAGAAACATCCTCATGTCTTGTACCTGGCACTTCATTCTCTGTGCTTTTCTTTACAGCTTCCAGATTGCAAGGTATACTAATACTTGTTAACATACACATTGTCGAAAATCTGGAATTGCATTTTATAATATAGTTATTAGCCACATGTGGTTATTGAATATTTCAAATATGGCTAGTTCAAATTTAGATGTGCTTTAATTTGAATATATCTATAGTTAAATGCAGTATGTGTATATATATATATACATACTGCATTTTTAGGATATAGTATGAGGAAAAGAATGTTAAATACAATGCTAATAACTTTCACACTGATTACATATCAAAATGACTATTTTGAAAATTTGGGTTAGATAAAATATATTATTGAAAGTAATTTCAAATATTTATTTTTACTTTTTAAATGTAGCTACTGAAATTTATACATTTTGGCTCTCAGAATTTATTCTAGAAATTTACAGAAAAACGACAATAGGTTATTATAATGTCAACCAAATTATGTTCGAATATATTTGAAAACAAAGAACATTATGAAAGATAAAGAAGTTTATTACATAATAAAAAAAGCGTCAGTTATCAAGAAGATACAAATTCTGAACACTTATTCCCCTAATAATAGTACTTTAAAATATATGAAGCAAAAACTAAAAGCTGCAGGAAATAATAGACAAACCTAAAAAGAGAATTTTGATTCCCTTTCTTCCAATCGTTGATAGAACAGATAGACTGAAAATCAGCCAGAATAGAGAAGACTGGAACCATATTAGCTACCAAATTTATCTAACTGACATTTATAAGGAGTGCCACTCAGCAGCAAAACACAGAATCTTTACAAGAATATATGGAATATTGAGCAAGTGCCACATTCTAAGCCATAAAACATGTATCAATAAAATTGATAAATCCAAGGCAGACTAGTCAGGAAGCAAAAAGAGAGAAGATATGAATTATCAGCATCAAGAACAAGCATCACTATAGATCCTACAGCCAATCAAAGAATAAGAAAGTCACAACTATAGAAGTTAGTAAGGTAAAAAGTATTGTATTTTGTGTGAGTGTGGCGAGAACTCTCCTGCACAGTGAAGTATATTGAGACTGCAACTTCTTTCCNATAGATCCTACAGCCAATCAAAGAATAAGAAAGTCACAACTATAGAAGTTAGTAAGGTAAAAAGTATTGTATTTTGTGTGAGTGTGGCGAGAACTCTCCTGCACAGTGAAGTATATTGAGACTGCAACTTCTTTCCTGAGCATATATCCAAGAGAAAGCCTCAAGCAATTTCCTTTATGCGTTTTTCTTGCTCCAGTTTTTCAATCTCCAGAGATAATTTATATAACTCAAGGGCCACCTTTGCCTCCCGGGCATTCGGGAGACACTTTAGGAGTTTTTGGCCTTTCAAGACTTCCTCACAAACTTCAATGGGTACCTGAAAGAGGAAACAAAAAAATAATTTCAGAAAGTTTACTCATCCTTGTAAAGGGTGCGCTTCTTCAGGAAGTCTTATGGAATAAGGAAGACTGGAAAATGAAGAACAACCCCAGGACTGATGATGGATAGGAAACTCCAGAAAAATACTTTGGATCCTAGAAAAATATTTCTGTGAGAGTTCAGTCTGTGTCTGTTCTCAAATTATAATCAGCATCAGTGCCAAGCATATAGGAAGTATAAGCAGAAAGGAACTCCGCACCCCCCCCGCCCCCGCAAAACAACTACCATGTCAGTTCTGCTGACCAACCGGAAATGGAGCAAAGTCACATAATTTATTGGAGGAAATACCAAAGGCTAGATATCTGGTCAATAAGAGTCTTATTCACACGCCTGAGATGACCTACTGTAAGGTGGAAAAAGCCAATAGCACCTTATAAATTCACGCTCCCAACTGAAATAGACCTTTAGGACATACTATTTCTTTTTCTATTTTATGAACCATCCCATTTCCCTTTAATTTATTTTGAGGTGTCATATGACATGAAATTTATTGGCTGTTACTCACCTTCTCACAGTTGGGCACTACCGGACTCCAAGATTTGTTCTCTGAGCAAAATATGTTCTGGGAACCAACCATCCTATAGCCAGGGTCACACCTGATGGTGACATTTTCAGGGGTGACATATTGATCCTTCTCCACGGACAGCTTTCCATTTGATATTTCTGGTTTTGGGCATAGAGCTGTAATCAAGACACATTTTCTTAGCATTGTGACTATCTCAAATACAACACATTTTAACACCAATAACATCATTTAAAAAGGATAAAAATATTGCTGAATTCTACCTTTCTTTTCTACGCTACTGATATACTACTACTACTACTACTACCACCAACACTGGCAAGTATTTATGGAGGTCTGGCTGGAATCTCCTATGTGCAAACACAATATATACATCATTGAGTGTAAGCTTTCAGCAACTCTGTGAGGGAGGCCCTATGGTTATCTCACCTTAGAGATGAGGCAACTGAGATGCAGGGAAGTTAAATGCCTTGCCCCACATCACATAATTGCAGTGGCAGAGCAAAAGTGAGAGCCCAGGGTTTGTTCTGAGCTGTTAACTTCTGCCCTATGGGACCTCTCTTCTTGCCTCAGTTTCCTCTTGTGTAAAAAAAAAAAAATAGCACCAGTAACTCAGCACCTGGAGTTATTATAAGTGAAATGATTTAAAAAACCATTAGGAACATTTTTCTTATTCTGCCATAATAGCCACTTACCCAATAAGGAGGTCNGCCTCAGTTTCCTCTTGTGTAAAAAAAAAAAAATAGCACCAGTAACTCAGCACCTGGAGTTATTATAAGTGAAATGATTTAAAAAACCATTAGGAACATTTTTCTTATTCTGCCATAATAGCCACTTACCCAATAAGGAGGTCAACCCCATCAGTCAACTCTCCCATGAAAAGATCTGGCCTCTATAAGAATTTGAGGGTGCCATTTATTGGATATGTGGGAATTAAACCACAGTGGACCTCACTCAGGCTCAAGCACATGACAACTCTACCTCTGGCTGGGAGGATGCGTTCTCCCAGAGTCACTTATGAATTTCTCCACAGTAGCTTTATCTCTCAGTGCTATTCTGCCTCCAGAGAACCTAGATTACCTTTACATTGAGGAGCCGGTGGTGACCAATTTACAAATCTGCAGGAGATTCTAGCCTCTCCAACAAGAGTATATCCTTCCTCACATTTATACTCAACCACATCACTTCCAAATGTTTCTTTTTCAATATATGTAAAGTGTCCATGTTTAACTTTAGGTGGTGACCTACAACCTTCAATGGTGAAAGAGAGAGAAGAAGTTTTTGTTGTTATTGTTTAAGCAGCACATTAAACAAAGCAGCATTCAACTAAATTGATCTATTGAAAGACTTTCATCCTTCCCAATCAATTTCATTGCCCATAAGATAATTGGAATAATTCACAAAGAAGGAATGTGGTGGTGGTGGTTTAGTCGCTAAGTCATATCCAACTCTTGTGACTTCATGGACTGTAGCCTGCCAGGCTTCTCTGTCCATGGGATTCTCCAGGCAAGAATACTGAGTGGGTTTCCATTTCCTTCTCCAGGGGATCTTCCCAACCCAAGGATTGAACCCGGGTCTCCAGCATTGCAGGCAGATTCTTTACCAACTGAGCTATGAAGGAAGCACCAAAGAAGGATTGTGCTCCTCTATTACCATGTGGCTGGAAATTAAGGAAAGGAAGTCTGTATAAGGGTTTCTGAAGGAAAGAGAACTGATCCCCACCTTGTATACAACTATTGTTTTCAATAAGTTTAAATATTTAGCAAAATATTTGTATAAGCATTTACTGTAAAACGTCAGGAAGTACTTGAAACATTTAACAAATATTAACTCATTTAATTCTCCCAAACAACCATATGAGGTAGGCATTATTATTATTATTATCATTTCATAGATGAGGAAACACAGAGAAGTACAGTAACTTTCCCAAGGTCATCCAAAAAAGGGACTGAGTTAGTGCAGTTCTGCTCCATGCAGACCATGCTCTTGGCAATACACTGCCTTCAGCAGAGAGAATGGGCTACTTGGGGACAGTGGAAGACTTTCAGTAATTAAAGCTTAGAGTCAGTCTTTTTTTTTTTTAACTAAAGTTACTAAAGAAACATTTGTGATCGATCAAGAGACATTGTTCTGTGAAAACTTGTAGGGACTGTGCAAATCCAGAATACCTTACCACCTCTGAACCCATCAATCCCAAGAGTATTCTGTGTTTCTGCACCTTTTATAGAAGAGAATGTTAGAAAATGGTTTCTGAAATTACTTCAATAATGAAATAAGCATTAATCCATACAGAGACATTATATCAAATTTCACAAAGCCTTGGAGGATTTAGTTAATAATTTTAAAATATTGGTAAATACATATAATTTTAAGAAACAGACATTAGGTTTATTGGTACTTGGAAAGCTTTCTTGATTTTGTGTCGTCTATAAATAAAAGATTAAACCCATAGAGTAAACCTGGGTTCAGTGAATTTTCTAGAGCACTTCACAGAAATCAGAGAAATATTTCACTTACCAGATTTATTGTAAAAGGATATAACTCAGGAACAGCCATACAGAAGAGATGCAAAGGGCAAAATGTGTGAAAGGGGCACAGAGCTTCCATGCCATCTCCAGAAATGCTAGTTTTCCTGCACCTCTACATATTCACCAACCAGAAGCTCTCTAAGTCCCATCTTTTGGGGGTTTTATGGAGGCTTTATCACATAGGCATGGCTAATAAAAACATTGGTCATTAGTAATTGATTCGGCCTCCAATCCCTGCCTCCTCACTATAGGCAGAGGGTAAGACTGATAATTCCAACCCTCTAATCATATGATGAGCAACCAGTGCTCATCTTTGGGCTTACTCATGGTTCAGTGGTCAAGAATCTGCTTGCTGTGCAGGAGACACAGGAGACATGGGTTCGATCCCTGGGTCTGGAAGAACCCTGGAGGAGAGCATGGCAACCACTCCAGTATTCCTGCCAGGAGAAACCCAGGAAAAGAGGAGCCTTTCAGGCTACAATCCAAAGAGTCAAACACGACTGAAGTGACGTGAGCACCCATCTTTAGTTGAGGTTCTGAAATTAGTTCATTAGACACCTTTCTCATCATCTTTACTTAGGATATTATCAGAATTTTGGGAGCTGTGAGCCAGGAACCTTGGACAAAAAACAAATACACATTTACTGAATGACCAAATGAGCAATTTTTTTTTTTTTGAAATCACATTATCACATTTGTGAATGTACCTGACCAACTCTGGCACACAGCAATCTTTGGTTTCTCTGAACTACATGTCTTGTTAGCAATAACAGGTATATGTATCTATGTCCTAAGCACTGTGTTAAGCACTTCACTTACAACATTCCATTTAATTTTTAAAAAACAAAAAAACCTTACTTGACAGTAATTGTCATTTACAGATGAAGGAACAGGCTAATCTAATCAATAAAGTATAAATAGAAAGACTAAGCAAATAAATCACACAGTGAAGTACAAGTCTTCAAATCTGTTAAAGACATTCTATTTTCTGTCTCACTGGTTTGGCAGTTATACTGTCGGATATGTGTGTGTGCATATCTGTGCTGACAGATAGATAAGTAGATGGACAGATCTTTATTCTCCTTTTGCATCTTGAGGGCAGGGAGCACATTTCATACCTCTCCACACCACAGACACTTAGAATGTTCCTCTAAAAGGGGCAGTTCCCAAACAGATATTTGTGAGAAGGTGATGTTACCTATACAGGAAGTCTAGAGCTCAAGTATAGCCCTTCCTGAGGCTCACGTGAAATAAATTTTTATTAACACAATAGACATAAGATTATTGCACTAAACTCCTTGGAGAATATTAAGGAGCACATTGGAGCCTCGTTAAAATATTGATGATGGCATATAAATAGTTGTCAAAATAGCAGGCAGAGTATGGTATTTGTCAAAAGAAAGAAGAAAATATGTATTATAAGAAGAGGGAGAGAGAATCCCATACATTAAATATGCCAGGAAAATGCCTCCTAGGGGCAGGACTTGGAATTGCATAGTTAGCTGCATTGATGAGGCATTTTATATTGAGGGAGAATTATGTTAGCAAGAATGAGAGGGAGCAAATCACATGGGAATCTTTATGATTGGTTAATAGGCTAGTTTGAATAGAGAATCACATATGGGAGAAGTGTGAGACATAAGCTATGAAGCTGGGATAAGATTATGACAGGTTTTAAACAATAGACTGTGTTAAAGGTATAAATCCATAAACAGTGGAGGAATTAAGGAAATGAAAATGAAGGAGTTTAATCAAAAGATAAATGAATAGCTCACAAGACTTCTTGACCAATGATATATGGCCTTTCTTTACTGACTTACCCAATAGAAATAGAAATTCAAAGATGAACGTGGAAGGTTGGTAGAATAAATACACCACACACAGAGACACAAACACACATACATGAAAGAGGATCTATTACTTGCTAAATAAGTTAAAGAATCATCAGGTCCAATTCCTAGCCAAACACTTGAAGAAGTTTATAATCCTATATTGACGTTTTTAGCCTTCTCTCAATTATTTTCATCATTTTGCAGAAGCCTCCAAAATAATGATACCACCATATCCTCTTTAGAAATTAACTTAGACAAAATAAAAATCATATAAGAAAAAAGAAAGTATCTATACATTAAAAGAAACTCAAGAGGAGTATGAATAAATTGTGATGTGTAGACCTTACTTGGATTCTATTTTGAATAAATAAAGTTACAAAAACATCTACAAATAAGACAATTAGGAAAATTTGAAAACTAGGTACTTGATATTATGTAATTATTACTTAATTTTACATATGATAATGGTTTACCATAGCTTTTAAGAAAGAATGCCTATCTTTTAGAGATACATGCTAAAATATTCAGAAATGATATCCAAGATTTCCTTCTAAATAGCTTAGACTGGGCAAAATGGATGTGGATATGGTTAAAACAAGAATGGTCATGAGTTGATAATTGCTGAAACTGAGTAATAAGTATTTGAAGCTTTGTACATATTTTAAGTTATCAATAGGAAAAAAGAAATCACATTTTCTGATTAAAAAAAAATTACGTTTAAAGCACAGATTGCATTTATATAAAGCACAACTAAATGCTCTAGTCACATTTCTCCATAGAGTCCTACAGGTATTATCAAATCTTCTCAATGCTGATTAATTTATAAATATTACCAAACTGCAAAAAACAAAACTTTACATATATAAAATGTCATTTACAGAGGGCTTTTTAACGTATAACTTATGACTTAATTCTAGTTAATTTTCTCAGAATTAGTGGTAAAAGTTAACAATTTCAATTTTGCTAAAGAGATGGTAATAACATGCCAATGGATTAGAAACAAAAATTATCTCTGAGGGTAATAAACTATTTTAAAAATTAAAAATTACAAGCATTTGTGAGTTCATATTTATGTATAATTATGAAAGTAATGTTATTTGCAGTTTATTCTTTTTTTTAAATTGAAACATAATCGACCTCAATATTATGTTCAATCTAGGTGTACAACACATTTATTTACCTTACAAAATGCATGCATGTTCTATTGCTCAGTCATGTCCAACTCTTTGGGACTCCATGGACTGTAGTTCACTAGGTTCCTTTGTCCATGGGATTTCCCAGGCAAGAATACTGGAGTGGGTTGCCATTTCCTTCTCCAGGGGATCTTCCCGACCCAGGGATGGAACTTGCATCTTCTGCATTGCAGGCAGATTCTTTACCATCTGTACCACCAGGGAAGCCCTTCATAAAAGCTCACCATGATTTATCTAGTTTCTATCTGTCATCATACACGGCTATTACAATACTGTTGACCATGGTCCCCCTGCTGTTCATTTTATTCCCACAATTCATTATCTGTTTACTAGAGCAGACCCCTAGGAATTCATACAAAACAGCTGTTTCTCTAATAATAATAATAATATAAATATAAAAGTATTAAAAAACATTTTGAAAATATTTGGAAATTCAGTTGTTACATTAATAAAATGGAAGTTAATAAACAATTTATTATAACATTAGTAAAGCAATTTGTTAACTGACCGAAATTGACATTAGTAAAACAAGTTATTATACCTACCACAAAGTAATATAAAACATTTCAATTTGATCATACTTTTAAAATTTCTAATATGGAATGAATATATTTGCAATCGATTGGTTTAACTACCTTCTTGCCATTAATTGAACACTTTTCTAATTGCTTTTCTGGGACCTGAGAATCCACAGCTATTTTACTCACCTTGTAAGCTGTCAGGGCAGAGGAGCACGGTCAGAATCCCAAGGAGGTACAGAACTGGGGACTTTCTCCCTGACACAGGCTTCATGGTAAGTGTTGACAATTGTGACCAACCGAAGCTCAAAGATCACAAGTTGCACGTGAAAATATCTGGAAGGAAGAGAGTGAATTAGCAGCAGCACTCTCCAAATGAGTTCAGCTGCACAATAGTCAGCAAAACCCCAGCGTAAAAAGAAATACAGGTCAAAACTCTGAACTGAGAGCTTCTTCCTCTTCAGTTAGGAAGAAACCGAGTGGAACAGGGCAGAATTAGGACTTTTGCAATCAACTGAGTCAAAGGGCACTAGAAACCTCAGTATTATCATCAAGATCTGATGCCATGAGCAACTGGGACTTTTGAGAGTATTTAGAAACCATAACCCCAATCTTGTGTGTGTGTGTGTGTGTGTGTGTGTGTGTGTGTGTGTGTGTGTGCTAGGACTGGAAATTGCTCTCTTGAAATGTAAATGATTAATTTCTGAGTGACAAGATAAACAAGGGTGTTTTTTTTTTTCCCAAAAAAAACCCACTTTGGTTCAGAGTGGAATTCTCCACAATTCTCAAAGCAAAACTTGAGTTAGTTCAAGCTGAGCACTAGGTCCAGTGGAGCTTCGATACTAGTGTGAGAGGAAGCCACTCCTGAAAAGCACTAACTATTAGGAAAAGTTGTGACTTTGATTATTAGTTTGGACTGCCAACAGCAGGACGAAATTTAAAAAACAGAACCTGTAGGAGACAGTTGTTTCCTTCCTGAAGTTCTAAAGCCCAGTGGGGAAAGACAAGCATGAAAAGATTCAGGAAGATAAATGGGCCTGAAAATACGACTCTTCCAAAGAAAGGCAATGCCAAAAAATGCTCAAACTACCACACAATTGCACTCATCTCCCGTGCTAGGAAAATAATGCTCGAAATTCTCCAAGCCAGGCTTCAACAGTATATGAACTGTGAACTTCCAGATGTTCAAGCTGGATTTAGAAAAGGCAGAGGAACCAGAGATCAAATTGCCAACATCTGTTGGATCATCAAAAAAGCCAAAGAGTTCCAGAAAAACATCTGCTTCCACTTTATTGACTATGCCAACGCCTTTGACTGTGTAGACCACAACAAACTCTGGAACATTCTTAAAGAGCTGGGAATACCAGACCACCTGAGCTGCCTCCTGAGAAATATGTATGCAGGTCAGGAACCAACAGTTAGGACTGGACATGGAGCAACAAGCTGGTTCCAAATAGGAAAAGGAGTACATCGAGGCTATATACTGTCACTCTGCTTATTTAACTTCTATGCAGAGTACATCATGAGAAATACTGAGCTGGATGAAGTACAAGCTGAAATCAAGATTGCCAGGAGAAATATCAATAACCTCTGATATGCAGATGACACTACCCTTATGGCAGAAAGCAAAGAAGGAATAAGGCGCCTCTTGATGAAAGTGAAAGAGGAGAGTGAAAAAATTGGCTTAAAACTCAACATTCCATTAACTAAGTTCATGGCATAACTTCATAGCAAATAGATGGGGAAACAGTGACAGACTTTATTTTGGAGGGGCTCTAAAATCACTTCAGATGGTGACTGCCGCCATGAAATTAAAAGACACTTGCTCCTTGGAAGAAAAGTTATGACCAACCTAGATAGCATATTAAAAAGCAGAGACATTACTTTGCCAACAAAGGTCCATCTAGTCAAAGCTATGGTTTTTCCAGTAGTCATATATGGATGTCAGAGTTGAACCACAAAGAAACCTGAGTGCTGAAGAATTGATGTTTTTGAACTGTGGTGTTGGAGAAGACCATCCTAAAGGAAATCAGTCCTGAATATTCATTGGAAAGACTGATGCTGAAGCTGAAACTACAATACTTTGGCCACCTGATGCGAAGAACTGACTCATTTGAAAAGTCCCTGATACTGGGAAAGATTGAAGA
>SJYV01052715.1:6593-26368 GCA_006410875.1 Neotragus pygmaeus | reverse complement strand
TTTTTTTTTTTCCCAAAAAAAACCCACTTTGGTTCAGAGTGGAATTCTCCACAATTCTCAAAGCAAAACTTGAGTTAGTTCAAGCTGAGCACTAGGTCCAGTGGAGCTTCGATACTAGTGTGAGAGGAAGCCACTCCTGAAAAGCACTAACTATTAGGAAAAGTTGTGACTTTGATTATTAGTTTGGACTGCCAACAGCAGGACGAAATTTAAAAAACAGAACCTGTAGGAGACAGTTGTTTCCTTCCTGAAGTTCTAAAGCCCAGTGGGGAAAGACAAGCATGAAAAGATTCAGGAAGATAAATGGGCCTGAAAATACGACTCTTCCAAAGAAAGGCAATGCCAAAAAATGCTCAAACTACCACACAATTGCACTCATCTCCCGTGCTAGGAAAATAATGCTCGAAATTCTCCAAGCCAGGCTTCAACAGTATATGAACTGTGAACTTCCAGATGTTCAAGCTGGATTTAGAAAAGGCAGAGGAACCAGAGATCAAATTGCCAACATCTGTTGGATCATCAAAAAAGCCAAAGAGTTCCAGAAAAACATCTGCTTCCACTTTATTGACTATGCCAACGCCTTTGACTGTGTAGACCACAACAAACTCTGGAACATTCTTAAAGAGCTGGGAATACCAGACCACCTGAGCTGCCTCCTGAGAAATATGTATGCAGGTCAGGAACCAACAGTTAGGACTGGACATGGAGCAACAAGCTGGTTCCAAATAGGAAAAGGAGTACATCGAGGCTATATACTGTCACTCTGCTTATTTAACTTCTATGCAGAGTACATCATGAGAAATACTGAGCTGGATGAAGTACAAGCTGAAATCAAGATTGCCAGGAGAAATATCAATAACCTCTGATATGCAGATGACACTACCCTTATGGCAGAAAGCAAAGAAGGAATAAGGCGCCTCTTGATGAAAGTGAAAGAGGAGAGTGAAAAAATTGGCTTAAAACTCAACATTCCATTAACTAAGTTCATGGCATAACTTCATAGCAAATAGATGGGGAAACAGTGACAGACTTTATTTTGGAGGGGCTCTAAAATCACTTCAGATGGTGACTGCCGCCATGAAATTAAAAGACACTTGCTCCTTGGAAGAAAAGTTATGACCAACCTAGATAGCATATTAAAAAGCAGAGACATTACTTTGCCAACAAAGGTCCATCTAGTCAAAGCTATGGTTTTTCCAGTAGTCATATATGGATGTCAGAGTTGAACCACAAAGAAACCTGAGTGCTGAAGAATTGATGTTTTTGAACTGTGGTGTTGGAGAAGACCATCCTAAAGGAAATCAGTCCTGAATATTCATTGGAAAGACTGATGCTGAAGCTGAAACTACAATACTTTGGCCACCTGATGCGAAGAACTGACTCATTTGAAAAGTCCCTGATACTGGGAAAGATTGAAGATGGCAGGAGAAGGGGATGTCAGAAGATAAGATGGTTGGATGACATCACCAGTTCGATGGACATGACTTTTAGTAAACTCCAGGAGTTGGTGATGGACAGGGAGGCCTGGCGTGCTGCAGTCCATGGGGTCGCAGAGAGTTGGACATGACTGAGTGACTGAACTGAACTGAAAATAGTACTCAGACAATATTTGAGTAAGACATTCCTTGTAGTTATTGCTGCTTTACCTAAGACACTTAATGAGTCACCCTTTGGTGCCTTTCTAATCTGTTAGAAGAGGGAAGAGTGGTGCCTGAAATCCTGAATAATCAGGCACTAGACTGTGAAGTGGTCATGAGTGGTTAAATATGAAGAGAGAAAGGTTCCAGAAGACCTTAAGAAAATTCAGAATGTATTTTATCAACCAAAAGACACATCCAATCCTGTGTTACATTTCTGACAAAGGCAGTGAAAAAGAAGGGTTTAACTGCATAATTTTCATCTTTAATGTAAGTAATAACTGGAAATATACTGATGTTTATTAGAAGAAGGCAATGAATTTTGAGAAATGCCTGAAAATGAACTTCCCAGCAAGTTCAGCTGTGGGTAAAGAGTTTTTTGTTTGTTTTTTTTAAGTGTTCAAAATCCAAAGTGCTGACTCTCACCAGGGCTGTGTAAATTATGGTGTAATACTGATCACATTACAGCCAAATTTCAGCCTTACCAGAAATGAAGGAAAACAAACACATTCACCATGAATTTGCTTTAATTTAGAAAGAGAATCCAACATATTACCAAATATTAGTTAGGAAAAAAGAGCAATTTAGAACATCTTCTAGAAGACAATTTTGAATTCTCACTTCTATCTATTAAGCCCTTACTCTGTGCCAACCAAGTTCCATAAGTAATTTTAATTGAAAAATGTTAACACTTGCCAAAAATTTACAAAAAACAAATGGCTGAACCAAGATTCATCTCCTAAAGAGCCACTAAATGGATGATATTGATGCAACACACTCATGTAATTCAAATGGTTATACTTGTGTGTGAATTTAGTCAGTTCTGTACTGTTTTATCATATATGTAAGTTGGTGTATCCACTGCAACAATTAAAATCCGGAACAATTCCATTATCACAAGGAATTTTTATAGCCACACTCACCTCTTTCTTGGCTATCTCCTTATTCCTCACCCCTGGCAACCACTAATCTGGTTTCCATTTCTAAAACTTTGTCATTTTAAAACCGTTACATAAACAGAATGTACAGTAAAATCTTTGGGTATTAAATTTCTTTCATTCAGCATAATTCCTTTGACATCCATTCAAGTTTTTGTACATGTCAACAGTCTTTTCCTTTTAATTGCTGAGTGGTATTCCATGGTACAGATGTATCACAGTGTTCACCTAATGATGGTTTCCACATTCTTGCCAGAATTTGATGTTGTTACCATTTTTTATTTTAGCCATTCTAATAAGTGTGCAGTAATAGCTTGTGGTCTTAATTTGCATTTCTTTAATAGGTAATGGTGTTGAACAACTTTTCTTGTGCTAATTTGCCATTTATATGTGCTCTTCAGTTTCTTCATGATTTTTGCCCATTTCCTAACTATATTGTTTTCCACTGTTACGTTTTGAGAATCCTTTATTCTAGATATTGTTGTCATTGTTATTGTTCAATCACTCAGTCATGTCCAAACCTTTGCGACCTCATGGACTGCAGCACACCAGGCTTCCCTGTCCTTCGCCATCTTCTGGAGCGTGCTCAAACTCATGTCCATTGAGTCAGTGATGCCATCCAACATTCTCATCACTGTCACCATTCCCTTCTCCACCTGCCCCCAGTCTTCACCAGCATCAGGGTCTTTTCCAGTGTGTCAGCTTTTTGCATCTGCTGGACAAAGTATTGAGGCTTTAGCTACAGCATCAGCACCTCCAATGAATATTCAGGGTTGATTGCCTTTAGGATTGACTGGTTTGATCTCCTTGCAGTCCAAGGGACTCTCAAGAGTCTTCTCTAGTTCAAATGCATCAATCCTTTGGCATTCAGCCTGTTTAATCATCTAGGTCTCACATCCATACATGACTACTGAAAAAACCATAGCTCTGATTATACGGACATTTGTAGGCAAAGTAATGCTCTATGTTTTAATATGCAGTCTAGGTTGGTCATTGCTTTTCTTCCAAGGAGCAAGCATCTTTTCATTTCATGGATGCAGTCACAAGAAATAAAATCTGTCATTGTTTCCATTGTTTTCCCATCTATTTGCTATAAAGTGATGGAATGAGATGCCATGATCTTTGTTTTATGAATGCTGAGTTTTAAGCCAGCTCGTCCACTTTCATCAATACTTCCCTTCAATGTTGGAGATCCGGGTTCAATCCCTAGGTAGGGAAGATCCTCTGGAGAAGGAAATGGCAACCCACTCCAGTACTCCTGCTTGGAAAATCCCATGCACAGAGGACCCCAGGCCATGTGGTTGCAAAGAGTCAGACACTGAGTAACTAACTTTCACTTTCACTTTCATCAAGAGTCTTACCACCTCTTCACCTTCTGCCACAAGAATGGTGTCATCTGCATATCTGAGGTTATTGATATTTCTCCCCAGTCTTGATTCCAGCTTGAGCTTATTCCAGCCCGGCATTTCACATGATGTAGTCTGCATAGAAGTTAAATAAACAGGGTGACAATATACATTCTTGACATTCTCTTTTCCCAATTTTGAACCAGTCTGTTGTTCCATGTCTTGTTCTAACTATTGCTTCCTGATCTGCACACAGATTTCACAGGTAAGGTGGTCTGGTATTCCCATCTCTTGAAGAACTTTCCACAGTTTGTTGTGATCCTCACAGTCAAAGGCTTTAGAGTAGTCAGTGAAGCTGAAGTAGATATTTTTTTGGAATTCTCTAGTTTTTGCTATGATCCAACACATGTTAGCAATTTGATCTCTGGTTCCTCTGCCTTTTCTAAATCCAGCTTTTATATCTGGAAGTTCTTGGTTTCCATATCGTTGAAACCTAGCTGAAGGATTTTAATTTGTACTTTGCTAACATGAGAAATGAGTGTAATCGTGCAGTAATTTGCACATTCTTTGTCATTGCCCTTTTGGGGAATTGGAATGAAAACTGACCTTTTCCAGTTCTGCAGCCACTGCTTAGTTTTCCAATTTTGCTGGCATATTAGTTCTAGTCAGGTATATGATTTAAAAGACAGTAGCTTGTCTTTCATCCTTTCACATGGTATTTTGAAGAGAAAATCTTTTCATTTTAATGAGGTCCAGCTTATCAAGTTTACTTTCATGAATTACCTTTTATGTCTTTCGGTGTCAAGCCTAAAATACTTCCCTAGCCTTATATCCCAAGAAGTTCTCCTATTTTTTTTCCTAAAAGTGTTATAGTTTTACACATTGCATTTGAGTCTTAGATTCCATATTGTATCTCCTGTACATTTTCATATTTTTTTAATTTTATGTTTCACACTTCAGTCAGGATTTATTTTGAGTTACTTTTTATGTACAGTGGGAGGTTTAGATCTAAGTTCATTTTTGCCAATAGACGTCCAGTTGCTCTAGCACAATTTGTCAAAAAGGCGACCTTTTCTCTATTGGCTTGCTATTGTTTTCATCAAAAATCAGTTAAGCATATTTGTGTGTAGATTTATTTTTCACTATCTAGCATGAGCTGTTAATTCAACAAGTGTTTATTGAACCCCAACAATGAGCCAAAATCTCTTCTGAGTGCTATGGGTGCAACACTACTCAACACAGACAAAAAATTCAATACTCCTAGAGCTTATGGTCTAGTAAGAATGGTCAATATCAGCAAAAGAAAAATTAATGCATATCATGAAGTCAGAAACATAAGTACTATGAAATAAAATAATGCAGGGTAAATTGGAAGATAGTAATGATTGAAGAGGAATGAGCAGCATATATTAAACAATTTGTCGAAGGAAGTTCTTTCTGAATAATTGATACCTGAGTGAAGACTTGAATTAAATATGGACAGTAAACCATGCAAATACCCAGCAGAAATATTTCTTGAAAGAGAGAACATGTTCTGCAAACTTGACTGAATGTATGTAACAGTATGGAAAGTTCTATTTTCAGTATAGCTGTGTAAGCTTCTATGTTTCTACTCACTCACAGATAACTAGTATGAACTCTGGGCAAGAAATGGAGGCAAGGAGTACCTACCTAAAGGGACTAGAGAATGAACCTCAGGGGATACATTCTAGAGAACAATAGCTACTAGAAGAAGGAAGCAGCATAGAGCAAGTTTCCATTTGTGAAGGCTGTTAACTTTAGAGAAGACTGCATTTGGCCTGGTGGGGGATGTCTAACACTTTATAGGAAATCAGCAGACTTTCTGACATTAAGAGCCACTGGAAAATGAAGGGCTGAAAATTAAGGAGCCAAAAGAGAGGGAGACCTTCCTGTCTGTAAAACCTGCCCATCTCTGGCTGATGTCTAATCACTTATTAGTGAAAACAGCCCAACTAAGTATAAAAGAACTGAACAAAGGTTTGAGCTGCTATCCAAGACAGAATTTTCAGTTTGAGTCCAACTAAGTTAATTACACACTTAAACCAACAAAGACCTTAACCCATCTTTTGGAGGGTAATGACAGAATCCATTCACAATGACCAGTATACAGTCCAGAATTATTTGACATGAAGAAACTAGAAAACCTGAACCATTCTTAAGGGGAAAAAAGTCAAAAAACTATCCTCAAGATTATCTAAATGCTGGGATAAGTAAATAAAGATCTAAAGATAGCTACAAAAACTATGCTCAATGAGGTAAAGGAATATAAGCTTATTAATGAGTGGAAACATAAATTTCAGTAGAAAAGCAGAAATATATAAAACTACCAAGAGAAATTCTAAAACTGAAAAATACAATATTTAAAACATTACTGGATTAATTTAATGACAAATGAAAGAGTCAATGAGCTTAAGGATGAAGGAAAGTTATATGGCTCAAAATAGCCTGAAGTTAAAACTCCCTTCCAGGTCCTCCCCACCATTCTACGCAAAACAAAAAACTCTCTCACCTGAAGAAAAAAATGGACATAAAGGTTGATTATGCCCAGCTCCCAGCCAGTCCAGCCTCTGGCCAATCGCCACAATTCCTTGACCCAGCTGTTTAAGAGATAACTACTCCTAACAACCTTGGAGAAGAACAGGCCCCCTTAAGACAGTAGCTTTCCACATATATGCCTATATGTACTTACTCTTTTTTTGGGTTAGTGCAGCAGCTCACTAGTCTGACTGCTGCCCCTTCTCACCTCATTAAAGGTGATCTATTCCTGTAAAATGCCAGTCTCCTTCTTTTTCTGAACTTTGCCTTTTCTAACTCCCTTACCCTACAAAGGATACATTAATGGAAATTACCCAATCTTAAGATAAGAGAGAAAAAATATTGATGTGTAAAAAATAGGACTCATAGAAAAATATGAAAAGATCTAATATACATGTAAGCAGAGTATCATAAAGCAAGAAAAGAAAGCTAAGGCAGACAAATTACTTGGAAAAATAATGATTGAAAATTTCTCAAGTAGGTGTAAGAGGGTATATTTACAGATTCAAGATGTGCAAACCATGTCTAGGACATTATATTCAAGCAACTACAAACCAAAGATAAAAATTTGTATAGCATCTAGAGAAAATATTATTTATATACAGAAAACACTTTGAATGATTGCTAACTTCTTGCCAGAAATAGCAGAAGCCAGAAGACCAACCTTTTTAAAGCACTGAAGGAGAAGCAAGAAGAGCATTAGATCACATAAGGCTTTGTAGGCCCTGATGTAGCTTAGTCTATGAAGGGAATCTAATTAAGGATTTTGAACAGAGGAACAACCCCAATATCTCTCCATGGCTACCAGGAGGCACAAGAATGGAAACCTTTTGGAGTAATCTAGGCTAGAATTGATAATGTCTCAGTTCAGGGTAANTTTCTCTGCACAGTATCATACCATCTGCAAACAGTGAGAACTGTACTTCTTTTCTGATCTGAATTCCTTTTATTTCTCTTTTTCTCTGATTGCTATAGCTAGGACTTCCACAACTATGTTGAATAATAGTGATGACAATGGACACCTTTGTCTTGTTCCTGATCTTAGGGGGGATGTTTGTTTTTCACCATTGAGAATACTGTTTGTTGTAGGCTTATCATATATGTCCTTTACTATGTTGAGGTAGGTTTCTTCTGTGCCCATTTTTTGGAGAGCTTTAATCATAAATGCATGTAGAATTTTGTCAAAGGTTTTTTCTGCATCTATTGAGATTATCATGTGGTTTTTATATTTCAATTAGTCAATATAGTGTATGACATTGATCAGTTTGCATATAGTGAAGAATCCTTGCATTCCTGGAATAAACCCAACTTGGTCATGATATATAAACTTTTTGATGTTGTTGTTGAATTCTGTCTTGAAAAATTTGGTTGAGGATTTTCACATCTACGTTCCTCAGTGATATTGGCTTGTAGTTTTCTTTTTGTGTATTGTCTTTGTCCGGTTTTGGTATCAGGGTGATGGTGGTCTTGTAGAATGAGTTTGGAAGTGTTCCTTCCTCTGCAATTCTTTGGAAGAGTTTTAGAAGGATAGGCATTAGCTCTTCACTAAATGTTTGCTAGAATTCTCCTGTGAAGCCATCTGGTCCTGGAGTTTTGTTTTGGGGGAGATTTTTGATCACAGCTTCAATTTCAGGGTTTGTAATTGGGTTGTTCATAATTTCTCTTTCTTCCTGGTTCAGTCTTGGAAGATTGAACTTCTCTAAGAATCTTTATATAGGGTGAGATTTGTGCTGAGTTTTTTGTTTGTTTGTTTGTTTTTTCTCTGATGGCAAGGCTGAGTGAAATGGAAATCCGGTCCACTGATGATTGGGTTTGTATTTTTTTTTTCTTTTTGTTTAGATGAGGCATCCTGCACGGGGTGCTACTGGTGATTAGGTGAGTTACATAGAGAAGAGAAGAGGGAGGAGGGAGGTAAAGGTGACCTGGGGAAGAAAAGGGAGAATCAAAAGGGCCAAGAGCAATCAAGCCAATAATTACATAATCACATCCCTAAGTGAAAATGGATACTGAATATTAGATTCATAAAGGTACAAAATTGATAACAAATACCATAAAGCAAAGATTAAAAATGTAGAATAGAGGTTAGACTTTCAAAAATACAATATTAAAAATAAATTTAAAAATGCAATATAAAAAATACAAAACAAAATCAGTCACAAAAATTTAAAAATATATATATGAAAGTTGCTTTAAAAATAGGATTTTTTTAGCAAGGTTATAAAAACTTTTTTTGTAGGTCATAAAACCTAAAAAAGTAATAAAGAACTTAAATTTAAAAAACAAAATTAAAAAGTAATAGTAGTGAAAATATATATGGGAATTTCTTCGGAGCTGTTGTGGGCAGTGTGGGGTCAGTTCAGCCTCAGATAGTTCCTTGTTCCAGCTTGTACTTGTCTTCAAGGTCTATCGGCCCCTTCCAATACTTAGTCAATGTTAACTACAGGGTTTTAATATATTGCACCTGTCACTTTCAGAGCGGTTCCCTCTTCTTGTTTATTTTGGCTTCCTCCTTTTGCAAGTTTCTTCAGATTATAATTTCTTCCGTGACACTAGGCGGGCAAAGGTGGTCACTTATTTAGGCTCACTTGTTCAGTTGTGTGGTGGGGAAGGAGGAACATTGCAAACAAATATCACTGTCATGTGTGGGGAGTGCTCACAGTGTATGGACACACCTGGTTTGCCACAGCTCACAACAGCATGTGTTTTACAGGTCTAGACTGCTCAGGCTCCAGGGTGCTCTGCAAGGGCACTGTCCCACGTGGGCCCTGCCTTTCATGCACTTCCCAGGTCTAAGCCACTTAGGTTCTCAGGTACTCTGCCAGGGCACAGACTCAGCTCTGGGCATGTGTTTTGTGCCCTTGCCAGGTCCAAGCTGCTCAGGAGACCAGGTGCTTGGCGAGCTCACTGTCCAGGTAGGCAGAGCATCTTCAACACTTCCCCAGTCCCCACCGGGTTTGCAGGTGCACCACAAGAGCACCTTCTCAAATGTGCTGTATGTCTCCTCTGGGGTGCTGATCTGAGGCTGCGACCCTTCTGGTAGATGTCAACCATCCCGGATCCCAGGAAGATGTGATCAGCAACTCGGAGCCTGCTCACAGTTTGGGGAAAATGCTGTCTCTGGGACCAAGATTGTAGCAACCCCTTGCCTTCCGACTCTGGCTGTCACACACCTGCCTCTCTGCCTTGGAGAAGTTGTGGGAGGAGAAGCCTCTTTGCAGCTGGTTAGCCCTCCTTTGGTGTTAGCTCAATCCTTTGTTCTGTGACTGGGCCAGGCTCTGCATTAGAACCTTCTGCACTTTCACAAATAAGTTCTTTCTTTTTGTTTTTTCCTTTCTGGTGATCCCACAGTTTGGGTTGCTATCTCACATTAGCTCCCTCAGATTGTCCTCAGGGTATTTAGGCCCGATCCTTACCCTAAGCAACGATTATGCAGTCCACGCCTCCCTGTCCAGCTCCTGCTCACTGGTGGAGGACATGAGCATCTGGCTACTTCTCTGTTGGCAGTTACAGTTAGGTACTATTATGTATGTTTGTTTTTTCCTCCTCATTATGTTGCCCTCTGAGATTCCAAAACTCCCTATAGACCCACCTGTGAGAGGTTTCCTACTGTGTGGAAACTTCTTCACGACTCCCTCCCCAGGACAGGTCTCCATCCCTAATGCTTTTGTCTCTCCTTTTGTCTTTTATATTTTGCCCTACTTCCTTTCAAAGAGAATGGGCTGCCTTTCTGGGTGCCTGGTGTCCTTTGCCAGCATTCAGAAGTTGTTTTGTGGAAGTTGACCAGTGTTAAAATGATCTTTTGATGAATTTGTGGGGGAGAAAGTGTTTCCCCATCCTATTCCTCTGCCATCTTGGGACCACCAGTCTCAAAGCTATGTTTTTCCAGTGATCATGTACAGAAATGAGAGCTGGACCATAAAAAAGGCTGAGCATTGAAGAATTGATGCTTTCAAACTGTGGTGCTGGAGAAGACCCTTGAGAGTCCTTTGGACAGCAAGGAGATCAAACCAGTCAATCCTAAAGGAAATCAACCCTGAATATTCATTGGCAGGACTGATGCTGAAGCTGAAGCTCCAATACTTTTGCCACACAATTCACCTCAATTCAGTAGCTCTTTTTTGAGATATAATTGACATAATACAAAATTTATCATTTTAATGTCTATAATTCATAAAGTGTGCAGCCATCATCACTATCTAATTTCAGAATGCTTACATCACTCCAAAATGAAACTTCTTCTTTAGCACTCACTCTTCATTCTCTGGGTTCCCCTGCTGCTGCTTCTAAATCATGTCAGTCATGTCTGACTCTGCGACCCCATAGACGGCAGCCCAACAGGCTCCTCTGTCCCTGGGAGTCTCCAGGCAAGAACACTGGAGTGGGTTGCCATTTCCTTCTTCAATGCATGAAAATGAAAAGCGAAAGCAAAGTCGCCCAGTCGTGTCCAATTCTCAGGGACCCTATGGACTGTAGCCTACCAGGGTCCTCCATCCAGGGCATTCTCCAGGCAAGAGTACCGGAGTGAGTTGCCATTGCCTTCTCCGCTCGCTCCCCTAAGCTCTGCCAAATACTAGTCTACTTTTTTTCTCTATAGAGTTGAAATTTCATATAAATTAAAGCATACAGGATGGACAGTCTTTTATGTCTGGCTTCTTTTTCTTAGCATAATGTTGCCAAGATTCATCCACACTGTAGAATGTGTCAGTACTTCATTCTTCTTTGTCGCTAAGTAATGCATTATTTTGGTGAAGGAAATGGCACCCCACTCCAGCACTCTTGCCTGGAAAATCCCATGGATGGAGGAGCCTGGTGTGCTGCAGTCCATGGGGTCGCTAAGAGTCGGACAGGACTGAGCAATTTCACTTTCACTTTTCATTTTCATACATTGGCAAAGGAAATGGCAACCCACTCCAGTACTCTTGCCTGGGGAATCCCAGAGATGGGGAGCCTGGTAGGCTGCCGTCTATGGGGTCGCACAGAGCTGGACACGACTGAAGTGACTTAGCAGCAGTAGTAGCAGTACACCATTTGGGCTTCTCAAATGATGTGAATGGTAAAGAACCCACCTGCCAATTCAGGAGACATAAAACACGCTGATTCGATGTCTGGATTGGGAAGATCCCCTGGAGGAAGGCATAGTAATCCACTTCAGTATTCTTGACTGGAGAATCCCATGGACACGGGAGTCTGGCAGTCTACAGCCCGTAGGGTCACAAAAAGTCAGACATGACTGAAGCAACTTAGCACACACATACATAGTATGCCATTTATGAATAGACCACATTTTGCTTATCCAACCATCCACTGAGTTGTTTTCACTTTGGGGGTATTATGAATAATGCTGCTGTGCACATTCACGTGCATGTGTTTATAGGAAGATACGCTTTCTGTTCTCTTAGGTATATGACTGACAAGGAGCTGCTGGATCACATAGGTGCTCTAATTTTTGAGAAACTGTCAAATTTTTTTCAAACAGCTACAGCATTTCACATTTCCACCAGCAATTCGTTAGTGTTCTAATTTCTCCACATCCTCCCAACACTAGTTATTTTCTACTAAAAAATAATTAGTTACCGCAGTAGGTGGGAAGTGGTATGCCATTGCAGTTCTGATTTGTGTTTCTCTAAAACTAATGATGCTGAGTATCTTTTCATGTACCTACTGGCAATTTGTACATCTTCTTTGCCAAATATTTTTTTACTTCCTTTCACACTTAATATAAGCAGAAATGCTTGTTCTAATATTAGAAAATTTACAACTCTTTTCATAATGTTTTTTATGTTGTTATATATAAGGTTATTTCCCTACTTTAAGATCATGAAGGAATTATTTTACATNATTTGTACATCTTCTTTGCCAAATATTTTTTTACTTCCTTTCACACTTAATATAAGCAGAAATGCTTGTTCTAATATTAGAAAATTTACAACTCTTTTCATAATGTTTTTTATGTTGTTATATATAAGGTTATTTCCCTACTTTAAGATCATGAAGGAATTATTTTACATGTGTCACTTTATTTTTTTACCTTTCACATGCAGATCTATAATCACTTCAGATTTCTTTTCAGTAAATGTAAGGTAGGAGTCAAGTTGCAAGAGGGCATCAGAGGGCAGGCACACTGAAACCATTCTCAAAAAAAACTAGTCAATCTAATCAGACTAGGACAACAACCTTGTCTAACTCAGTGAAACCACGCCATGCCTGTGGGGCAACCCAAGACAGGCAGGTCATGTTGGAGAGGACTGACAGAGCATGGTCCACTGGAGAAGGGAATGGCAAGCCATTTCAGTATTCTTGCCTTGAGAACCCCATGAACAGTANCCTGACCTGCATATAGGCTTCTCAAGAGGCAGATCAGTGGTCTGGTATTCCCATCTCTTTCAGAATTTTCCACAGTTTATTTTGATCCACACAGTCAAAGGCTTTGGCATAGCCAATAAAGCAGAAATAGATGTTTTTCTGGAACTCTCTTGCTTTTTCAATGATCCAGCGGAAACACCCATTTCTTCATTTTAGAAAAAAACTAAGATTTATAAATCAATAGAGATTATGGAAATTATCAAAATCCTATTATCAATAGGATTATGGAAATCTTCTCAGAAGATATTGGGCATCTAAAGACCAATCAATACATGTCCCATTTAAAAAGAAAACAACCATGCATGTGTGCTCAGTCGCTTCAGTCATGTCTGACTCTTTGTAACCCTCTGAGCTGCAGCCTGCCCGGCTCCTCTGTCCATGAGATTCTCCAAGCAAGAACACTAGAGTGGGTTGCCATGCCCTCCTCCAGGGGATCTTCCAAACCCAGGGATCGAACCCAGGTTTCCTGCATTGCAGGTGGATTCTTTACCACTGAGCCACCAGGGAAGCCCAAAACAAACATACAAACAGTTAAACCTTGCTGCTTTCCATGCTCCAAAACAGTTCACCAGTAAAGAAACCTCGCTCGTACATGCAGAGATATCAAACAATGTTTTAGGGTTCCACTCCTTTATATGAATAGAAAAAAAAGAATGCCCCTTAAACTCCACCCCGTAATTAGAATTTTCAGAGACGGGCTTCCCTAGTAGCTCAACTGGTAAAGAATCTGCCTGTAATGCAGGAGGCCTGGGTTCAATCCCTGGATTGGGAAGATTCCCTGGGGAAGGGAAAGTCTATCCACTCAGGATTCTGGCCTGGAGAATTCCCTGGGCTGTATTGTCCATGTGGTCACAAAGAGTTGAACACCACTGAGCAACTTTTACTTTCAGAGACAGAAAAAAATCATATTGAATCTGTGAAGAAAGAACATAATGATACATTTTTTAAAAAATATAGAGAACAAGAGAAAGTTATTAGAAATTAAAATATGATAAATTTTAAACTTCAATAAAAATCTTAAAATACAAAGTCTGGAAAATATTCCCAAAAGTAGAACATAACATACAAAATATGGGAAGCAAAACAGAAAAAACAAAAAAAGTTAAAACAATATTTTATTAACGGAATTCCAGGGGAGAGGTCACGGAGATAAGAGAAAATTAAATTAAAACAAAAACTAACATAAAAATATTCTAAAGGCTGTCTCTTATACACATCTGCTNAACATACAAAATATGGGAAGCAAAACAGAAAAAACAAAAAAAGTTAAAACAATATTTTATTAACGGAATTCCAGGGGAGAGGTCACGGAGATAAGAGAAAATTAAATTAAAACAAAAACTAACATAAAAATATTCTAAAGGTTTTCCTTGACCTAAAGAACATGTGTTTACAGATAATAAATTTCTGGCAAGTACCCAAGTTAATGCATGAAAAACATCTGACAGCAAGGCCACAGGGATAAAAAAGAAAATACTAATATTTCCCAGTGTGTGTGTTAGTCACTCAGTCATGTCCAACTCTTTGCAACCTCAAGGACTGTAGCCCTCCAGACTCCTCTGTCCTTGGAATTCTTTAGGCAAGAACACTGGAGTGGGTTGCCGTTTCCTTCTCCAGGTGATCTCTCTGACCCAGGGATCAAACCTGGGTCTCCTGAATTGCAGGCAAATACTTAACTGTCTAAGCTACTGGGGGGGCCTCAATATTTCCCAGAGAGAAATAAAAAAAAGCAACAACACTGTATCAAGGACTCGAATATCAAGGATTGTTCCATAGCAAAACTGGAAGGGGCATGGCAATGGAGAAATGTCTTCAAAATTCTGAGAGAACCCAAGTTTCTACAGGCAATCTCTAAGTATGGGGGTAGTGGGGAAAAAGATATTTTCAAACATGTAACAACTCAGAAATTTACTTCCCAGATACTCTTTCTTATGCAGCTTTTGAAGGATCTGTTCCAGCAAAAATGAGGAAATAAATCAAAACAAAGACTTGGAATCAAAGTAATAAAGAGCAAAGGGAGGACTTAAGATTTAAGCATAAACTGTTTATTTCAGAATCACTGAAAAGAGAGGCTGGGAAGAAAGCCTCCAAGAGTGACAGTAGAGAAAAGTATGGAATTAAAACAAAATCTGACATGTATGAGCATTAAGAAATAGATTGCTAGACCATGACAGAGCTTTTGGAGCATGTAGCAAGAATCAACAATAGAAATGTAGAAAACTAAACAAACAAAACAAGATAAATTATTAATGCCATAAACATTAAATCATTGTAAATAAATATTTAAGCTCAGTAAATAATATTTACAACTGAGCTTATCTTGGCTTAGCAAAGATCAAAATTTGCTTAATCAAAATAGTGTTCATGCAGGATGCAGGATACTTGGGGCTGGTGCATGGAGATGATCCAGAGAGACGTTGTGGGGTGGAAGGTGGGAGGGGGATTCAGCATTGGGAGCTCGTGTACACCTGTGGTGGATTCATGTCAATGTATGGCAAAGCCAATAGAATATTGTAAAGTAAAATAAAAAGTTAAAGAAAAAAGGAATATGAAAAAGAATATATGTGNATTCTGGTTTGTGCTTCATCCAGTCCAGCGTTTCTCATGATGTACTCTGCATATAAGTTAAAAAAGCAAGGTGACAATATACAGCCTTGATGTACTCCTTTCCCAATTTGGAACCAGTCTCTTGTTCCCCATTTGGTTCTAACTGTTGCTTCCTGACCTGCATACAGATTTCTCAGGAGGCAGGTAAGGTGATCTGGTATTCCCTCTCTTGAAGAATTTTCCACAGTTTATTGTGATCCACACAGTCAAAGGCTTTTGTATAGTCAGCAAAGCAGAAGTAGATGCTTTTTCTGGAACTCTCTTGTTTTTCCTATGATCCAGTGTATGTTGGCAATTTGATTTCTGGTTCCTCTTCCTTTTCTAAATCCACCTTGAACATCTGGAAGTTCATGGTTCACGTACTATTGAAACCTGGCTTGGAGAATGTTGAGCATTACTTTGCTAGGATGTGAGATGAGTGCAATTGTGTGGTACTTTCACCATTCTTTGGCATTGCCTTTCTGTGGCATTAGAATGAAAACTAAACTTTTTCAATCCTGAGGCCACTGCTGACTTTTCCAAATTTGCTGGCATAGTGAGTGCAGCACTTTCACAGCATCATCTTTTACGATTTGAAATAGCTCAGCCAGAATTCCATCACCACTATTTTGTTCATAGTGATGCTTCCTAAGGCCCACTTGACTTCACATTCGAGGATGTCTGGCTCTAGGTGAGTGGTCACACCATCAGGGTTATCTGGGTCATGAAGATCTTCTTTGTGTAGTTCTGTGAATTCTTGCTACTTCTTCATATTTTCTGTTGCTATTAGGTCCATACAATTTCTGTCCTTAATTGAGCCCATCTTTGCTTGAAATGTTCCCTTGGTATCTCTAATTTTCTTGACGAGACCTCTAGCCTTTCCCATTTTATTGTTTCCCTCTATTTCTTTGCACTAATCACTGAGGAAAGCTTTCTTATCTCTCCTAGCTATTCTTTTGAATTCTGCATCCCAATGAGTATATTTTTCTCTTTCTCCTTTGCCTTTCACCCCTCTTCTTTTCTCAGCTATTTGTAAGCCTTCCTCAGAAAATCATTTTTCCTTTTTGAATTTCTTATTCTTGGGGATGGTCTTGATCACTGTCTCTGGTACAGTGTCATGAACCTCTGTATATAGTTCTTCAGGCATTCTGTCTATCAGATCTAATCCCTTGAATCTATTTATCACTTCCACTGTATAATCATAAGGGATTTTATTTAGATCATACCTGAATGGTCTAGTGGTTTTCCCTAATTTCTTCACTTTAAATCTGAATTCAGCAGTAAGGAGTTCATGATCTGAGCCACAGTCAGCTCCTGGTGTTGTTTTTGATGACTGTATAGAGCTTCTCCATCTTTGGCTGCAAAGAATATAATCAATCTGATGTTGGTGTTGAACATCTGGTGATGTCCATGGGGCTTCTCTTGTGTTGCTGGAAGTGGGTGCTTGCTATGACCAGTGTGTTCTCTTGGCAGAACTCTATTAACCTTTGCCCTGCTTCATTCTGTACTCCAAGGCCAATTTGCCTGTTACTTCAGGTATTTTTTGACTTCCTACTTTTGCATACCAGTCCTCTATAATGAAAATGACATCTTTTTTTTTTTTTTTTGGTCTTTGTTCTAGAAAGTCTTGTAGGTCTTCATAGAACCATTCAACTTCAGCTTCTTCAGCATTACTGGTTGGGGCATAGACTTGGATTACTGTGTCGTTGAATGGTTTGCCTCAGAAATGAATAGAGATCATTCTGTCATTTTTGAGATTGCATCCAAGCACTGCATTTCAGACTCTTTTGTTGACCATGATGGCTACTCCATTTCTTCTAAGGGATTCTTGCCCATAGTAGTAGATATAATGGTCATCTGAGTTAAATTCTCCCATTCCAGTCCATTTTAGTTCGCTGATTCCTAGAATGTCAATGTTCACTCTTGCCATCTCCTGTTTGACCACTTCCAATTTGCCTTGATTCATGGACCTAACATTCCAGGTTCCTATTCAGTATTGCTCTTTACAGCCTCAGACTATACTTCCATCGCCAGTCACATCACAACTGAGTGTTGTTTTTGCTTTGGCTCCGTCTCTTCATTCTCCAGCAAGTAAGAGGCGCTGCAGTGGTGGCTGTGCAGCAGTGCAGTGACTTTGAGGAGCTACCCCAAATCCAAGGGCAGAGAAACCCCAGCAAGATGGTAGGAGGGGCAAAATCATGTTTAGAATCATACCCCGTACCCACTAGAGAAGCTCAGAGGGCCTAAACATACCTTGTGCACACCAGGACCCAGACACCCCACGGAGACTGAGCCAGGACTGTGTTTCCTGTGGACGTATGGGTGAGCAGTGGCCTGCTGCAGGGGCAAGGGCTCTGTTCAGCAGACCTGGGTATGGCATAAGCCCTCTTGGAGAAGGTCGCCATTAAACCCAACATAGAGCAGCCAGAACTTACAAAGGACTCGGAAACAGACTTTTAGGGGCACAAACAGAAAGCTGTGCACAACAGGACCCAGGAAAAAGAAGCAGTGACCCCACAAGAGACTGACCCAGACTTGCCTGTGAGTTTCCAGGAGCCTCTGGCAGAGGTGTGAGTCGGCAGTGGCCTGCAGCAGGTGGGGGCACTGAAGGAGGTCGCCATTGTCTTCATTAACTCCACCATAGTTTGGCCTCAAACTATGGTCGAATAAGATACAGGGATGACAGCCCCACCCATCAAGAAAATCGGATGAAAGATTTACTGAGCATGGCCCTGCCCATCAGAACAAGACCCAGTTTCCCCCTCAGTCAGTCTCTCCCATCAGGAAGCGTCCATAAGCCTCTTATCCTTCTCCATCAGAGGGCAGACAGACTGAAAACCACAATCACAGAAAACTAACCAATCTCATCACATGGACCACAGCCTTCTCTAACTCAGTGAAATTATGAGCCATGCCGTGTAAGGCCACCCAAGATGGACGGGTCGTGGTTGAGAGTTCTGACAAAAGGTGGTCCACTGGGGAAGGGAATGGCAAACCACTTCAGTATTCTTGCCTTGAGAAGCCCATGAACAGTAGGAAAAGGCAAAAAGATAGGATACTGAAACATGAACTCCCCAGGTCAGTAGGTGCTCAGTATCCTATTGGAAATCAGTGGAGAAATATTAGATGTAGGCATAATGGAAATGTTATGCTTAATATTAATGACTCTTGGACATATTTACACTAATTAGATCAACAAACATTAAAATCAGGTATTTAATACAGAATGTTTCCTAATTCATGTATACCCGAAATTTGTTCAGCTTCATTTCTCTTGTATTTAAAATTACTTGATATATAAGTACTTATTTTTCTTCAAGCAAATTAGACTAGAACTCATTTACAAATTAGCCTCAGCAATATTATCCAAAGACAATGACTGAGACATACAAATACTGAGACAGACACAACACGAGTTCTGGCTTCATTTTCTAAACTTAGTGGTGAATCAGATATCACAATATAAAACTCACTAATTATACATGGCAGTTGGAATAAGAAAACTTTTAAAGGATTCATTCCCTTTTTTCCCCTTCAGTTTCAAGAATTAGAGATGATCTAGATAAGTGTTACAGGGAGTTCTGGTCTCAAGGCATAGGAAGCAAAAATCAGGCTGTCCTAGTAGGAGTTATTCCCTCAAGACAAGAATTCTAAAGAGATATTTTTTTTCTTCAAGCTTTGTTTATTATTTGGGAGTTAAACTGGTTGGGGCCAGTTAACTTTCTACTGAC
Organism: Neotragus pygmaeus; assembly: GCA_006410875.1. Taxonomy (NCBI): domain Eukaryota; kingdom Metazoa; phylum Chordata; class Mammalia; order Artiodactyla; family Bovidae; genus Neotragus; species Neotragus pygmaeus. Next base: position 7,211 of record SJYV01052715.1, on the reverse strand, counting down.
GTAGTATGCTTAATTGCACAATTGAAGGTTCATAATTTTCATAAATACCCTATTCTCTCTTCTTAATGGGTTTGAAAGGTTGGTCAGGCAGTATAACAAGGGTCAGTTCAGTTAAGTCACTAGGTCATGTCCAACTCTTTGTGACCAATGAATTCCAGCATGCCAGACCTCCCTGTCCATCACCAACTCCCAGAGTTTACTCAAACTTATATCCATTGAGTCGGTGATGCGATCCAGCCATCTTATCCTCTGTCATCCCCTTCTTCTCCTGCCCCCAATCCCTCCCAGCATCAGAGTCTTTTCCAATGAGTCAACTCTTCGCATGAGGTGGCCAAAGTATTGAAGTTTCAGCTTTAGCATCATTCCTTCCAAAGAACACCCAGGACTGACCTTTAGAATGGACTGCGTGGATCTCCTTGCAGTCCAAGGGACTCTCAAGAGTCTTCTCCAACACCACAATTCAAAAGCATCAATTCTTCGGGGCTCAGCTTTCTTCACAGTCCAACTCTCACATCCATACATGACCACAGGAAAAACCATAGCCTTGACTAGACGGACCTTTGTTGGCAAAGTAATGTCTCTGCTTTTGAATATGCTATCTAGCTTGGTCATAACTTT
>SJYV01052711.1:0-10424 GCA_006410875.1 Neotragus pygmaeus | reverse complement strand
GACCACTTCCAATTTGCCTTGATTCATGGACCTAACATTCTAGGTTCCTATGCAATATTGCTCTTTACAACATTGGACTTTACTTCTGTCAGCAGTCATATCCACAACTGGGTGTTGTTTTTGCTTTGGCACTGTCTCTTCAGTCTTTCTGGAGTGATATCCCCACTGATATTCAGTAGCATATTGGGCACCTACTGACCTGGGGAGTTGATCTTTCAGTGCCCTATCCTTTCACCTTTTCATACTGTTCATGAAAGTTCTCAAGGCAGGAATACTGAAGTGGTTCGCCATTCCCTTCTCCAGTGGGCCATGTTTTGTCCGCCAGGAAAAATTATGATAAAGTAGAAGATAAAATTAAAGCATTCTCTGTTCTGAATTTTTAGACATTGATATTTATGTCATACTTTAGTCTTGTGAGAATCAAATTTAGTATATTCTCACGTGCTAAGTTGCTTCAGTTGTGTCAGACTCTTTGAGACCCTATGGACTGTAGCCTGCCAGACTCCTCTGTCCATGGGGCAAGAATACTGAAGTGAGTTGCATGCCCTCTTCCAGGGGATCTTATGACCCAGTAATCAAACCCACGTCTCCTGCATTGCAGAAGGATTCTTTACCATTGAACCTCTGGGAAGCCCCCATATATTCTCATACCTCAAATATGTTGCTAGCCTTGCCCTCTCCTTGGGACCTCAGACTAGTGTCCTCAGCTACCTAGTTCTCACCAAGGTGTCCCAAAGACATTTCAAAGTCAAAATCTCCAAAAATATATTCATTACCTTCCATTCTCTTAACCAGCCTTCTGTTCCATTTGTTTTACCCAGTTTTCTAGCTGGAAACTTGAAGTTTGCTCTGACTCTGCTTCCTCTTCATGACTCTAATTCAGTCACTAAAACCAGCTGCTTTTCTAGCTTCTTCTCAAACATATCACCAGTTCCTGAGCTCACAGCCTTGCCATTGGTTGCCAAAGCACAGAACATCTTTATACTGCATTCTTTGTCTCCAGACCTGCCTTTTATAAAACTTGACAGTAATTTATTTAAGCTAACATGTAATTATGTAATTCTCTGCTTAAAATACTTCAAAGAATCCCCTTCATCACTCTAGTTTATTCTGCCTCCATCTACAGAGTTTTTATGTGGATCAACTTCTTGGAGTGTGGGTAGGGTGGCTGAAATTGTGGACAATGTGTCTGTGTATCTCTGTCTGTAAATCTGTGCATATAGACTTTTGTTAGAACAGGGACCATGGAATTCACTAATTTAATAATAGCTTCCTGTGGTGTAAAAAGCATAAGAAACCATACACTATAGTACAAAGAATTGAAAAGAGAAATGTTGCACTGCATTTCTTATGGTAGGCAGAATTCTAAGATAACCTCCAGATCTCCACCCTCTGCGTAATCCTCAGGACTGTGAATATGATGTGTTTTTCTTCTATGATTAAGTCTACTTTTGTGGCATAGTTGACTTTAAGAAAGGTAGATTATCCTTGGAGAGCCTGACCTAATTTGGTGAGCCCTTAAATGGGAATGGGCTCTTCCCAAAGTCATTGAAAGCATGAGAGGGACTCCATGTGAGAGAGAGCCTCAGCCGACTCTTTTGAAAATGGAAGGTACCATATGGCCAGAAATATGGGACCTGTGAGTGGCTGCTGGCTGATAGCTAGTAAGAGAATAAGGGCCTCAGTCCTACAACTGTAAGCAGCTCAGTTGTGGGAAAAACACACAAGCATGGTCGAAGACCTGAACTTCAAATCAGAACACAATCAATAGTCATTAGACCCTGAGCAGACAATTTAGTCATGCTGTACCCAGATTTGACCAAAAGGGCTATGGGCTAATAAATGAGGATTGTTTTAAGATATTAAGTCTGTGGGCTTCCCAGGAGGCACTAGTGGTAAAGAACTCACCTGCCAGTGCATGAGATGCATAAGACATGGATTTATTCCCTGGGTCAAGAAGATCCTCTAGAATTAGAAAAGGCAACCCACTCAAGTATGCTTGCCTGGAAAATTCTATGGACAGAGGAGCCTGGCAGGCTACAGTCCATGGGGCTGCAAAGAGTTGGACACGACTGAGCAACTGAACACACATTAAGTCTGTAGTCTTTGTTTTGGAGCAACAGCTAACTTATACAGCTTATTACACAAAATGCAACACTATTGACCAAAATGAGTTATACAGGAAAAGATCAGACACTTATTGAACTAAGTTTATCTGATTTAGTGTGAAAAAAAAAAACAACTGATAGACATTAACATATGGCTTTAGACAATGTTAGGGGATAACATGGGTATGCCACCCTGAAAAATGATGTGAACCGTGCCTCATGCACAAGTTTTCATAATCCTAGGTGAGCAAGGCAACTGAGAGTCTATTTTATTAAACATTTGCAGAGTTACTGAGGCCATCTCCAGCTTTAACAACCAAGAATTCCCCTCCTCCCTTTTAAAAAAACAATTTTTTCCCTAAGGAGTGGAACAGATGTTTTCATTTTACTTAAACTAAAAGACTGTTTTCCTCATCCACCAGGAATATGTACCAGTACAAAGTGTTAACCTCATTTGGATTTGAACCCCCATCCTCAAGAGCAAAAGAAGGCTGAGGATCGCCAAATGTCAGCTCAGCTGTGAGAAGTGTTTTAAATCATATTTTGATGTACGTTACGCTGTTAACTAGAAAATGAAGTGCAGCACACATGCTTCTAGTAACTCTGGTTTCAAATCATATGATCCCTTCTTTGTCTTGAAGACCTTTTGATGTGCGTTCCCAATATTGAGTTTCTCTGCTTTTAATAATCTTATATTCCTTCCTCAATATAAATGTCATGAAAAATACTGAATGCTAATCTTCAAAGATCAAACAGGAAGAAAGAGGTAGGCAGCATAGCTCAGTGACTTGAATTCCTGAAATTTCTCATTTAAACATTTTTATTTTAGCTTATAAAAGCCTAGGCTCAAAGAAATGCTTGGTTTTCCTTTGTAAAGTTGAAGTTGCAGGCACTCCCAAATTTCAGAATTCTGTTAACTGTAAAATAATTAAGTCTCTCCTTGTCAAGGACCTGAGATGCAGGGATCTATTGATCTTTATATCTGTGTCTACTTAACAGAAGGGGACTCAGAATCAATATATGCTGACCCTTATGTCATCTTCTTTGCTTTGGCTAGGGTGACTGAAAGTCCAGCTTTGCCTGGGTCTGGGAGAATTCCTGGGAAAAAGGACTTTCAAAGAGCTAAAACTGTCATAATCACTGGTAAGCTGGCACCACTGGTAATCCTATCTTGGGCATCAAGAACCTTTGCAGGGTGAGAGTTGTATAGACTGTTCATTTTTGGAGATTGGTGTTTAAAGGTTGGTGTCAGTTTGTTTTTCATGCAGGCTGGTGCCCAAACCTTGTAATCAAAGTTCTGAAACATTTTAACCAACCAGGACCTTAAAGAGCCTTCCCTGGACAGGCCTCCCTCCATATCCTCTGTTTTCGTGGTGGTTTAGTCGCTAAGTCCTGTCTGACTCTTTGTGAACGCATGGACTGTAGCCTACCAACCTCCTCTGTTCACGGGATTCTCCAGGCAAGAATACTGGAGTGGGTTGCTGTTTCCTTCTCCAATATCCTCTGTTTTAGCTCCTCTCAGAAGTACCTAGATGATAGTATTTGATGCAAATTTCCTGAGTTGTTTTGCAGATGTGAACACCCCACCCCTACCCCAAAGGAGAAACTGCTTGATGCCTATAAGCTCATAGCCCCAGGCCTCCTGGAGCCTAAGGACTGATAAAGTTAACTCCCATAACCCCACCCTGTTGCCTCACCATCAGCCAATCAGAGAACTGTGCACAAACTGATCACTATCCTGTGACTTCCCACCAACCTGCCCTTTAAAAATGCTTTGCTGAAACCCTTTGGAGAACTCCAGGCTTTTCAGGGCATGAACCAGTTTGTTTCTTTGCATGGCCTTGCAATAGACCTTTCTCTGCTCCAAACAGCGATGTTTCACTTCGTTTGGTCTCTTTGTGTGTAGTTGGGTGCAGGAACTTGCGTTAACAGCATAATCCCCAGAATCACATCAGGAGAGGATTTTAGGGTTGCCTATGATGGGCGTCCCTGGTGGTTTACCAGTAAAGAATCTGTCTGCCAGTGCAGGAAACACAGGAGACACCGGTTGGATCCCTGGGTTTGGAAGATCCTCTGGGGAAGGAAATGGTAACCCATTCCAGTCTTCTTGCCTGGGAAATCCCATGGACAGAGGAGCCTGGTGGGTACAATCCATAGGGTTACAAAAAGTCGGACACAACTTAGCACCTAAACAACAACAATGATGAAGGAAGGCAGTGTCTTCCTGGGAACTTTACTTGCACTGAAGTGTTTTAAGAGAATTATGTCTCCTTTTGTCACCCTGCTTATTTAACTTCTATGCAGAGTACATCATGAGAAACGCCGGATGGAAGAAGCACAAGATGGAATCAAGACTGCCGGGAGAAATATCAATAACCTCAGATATGCAGATAAAACACACTTATGGCAGAAGGTGAAAAGGAACTAAAAAGCCTCTTGATGAAAGTGAAAGAGGAGAGTGAAAAAGTTGGCTTAAAGCTCAACGTTCAGAAAACGGAGATCATGGCGTCTGGTCCCATCACTTCATGGGAAATAGATGGGGAAACAGTGGAAACAGTGTCAGACTATTTTTCTGGGCTCCAAAATCACTGCAGATGGTGATTGCAGCCATGAAATTAAAAGATGCTTACTCCTTGGAAGTAACCTAGATAGCATACTGAAAACCAGAGACATTACTTTGCCAACAAAGGTCCGTCTAGTCAAGGCTATGGTTTTTCCAGTAGTCATGGTGTGAGAGTTCTACTGTGAAGAAAGCTGAGTGCCGAACAATTGATGCTTTTGAACTGTGGTGTTGGAGAAGACTCTTGAGAGTCCCTTGGACTGCAAGGTGATCCAACCAGTCCATTCTAAAGGAGATCAACCCTGGGATTTCTTTGGAAGGAATGATGCTAAAGCTGGAATTCCAGTACTTTGGCCACCTCATGCGAAGAGTTGACTCATTGGAAAAGACTCTGATGCTGGGAGGGATTGGGGGCAGGAGGAGAAGGGGACGACAGAGGATGAGATAATTAGATGGCATCACCGACTCGATGGACGTGAATCTGAGTGAACTCCAGGAGTTGGTGATGGACAGGGAGGCCTGGTGTGCTGCGATTCATGGGGTCACAAAGAGTCGGACATGACTGAGCGACTGGACTGAACTCTTTCCAACATGGGAACACAAATCACTGAGAGATGATGCAGTTTATAATATCTAAGTATGACTATGATTATTATGTGTGAGTGTGTGTGTGTGTAAGGGGAGGGTACTGGTTAAAGGATGTAATTATTCTAGGTTTCTTTCATGTATACATCTACAAAGAGGGATGAAGCATTTAATATACCTTTATATTGTCTCTCAGTTGCCCACAGGGGTGTTCCAGAATTTCAACATGGAAGGACCTTTGAGGTGGCAATCAGCTTGGAGGGGATGTAAGGGCTGACATATGGTTTAGGAATGGCTTAGGGATGTGTATTTATTAGGGATGGTTTGAAGGGAGATGATGAAGCTTATTGACAGGTTAAACCTACCCCCAGGAGAAGGTGATGGCACCCACTCCAGTACTCTTGCCTGGAGAATCCCATGGATGGAGGAGCCTGGTAGGCTACAGTCCATGGGGTCGCTGAGTCAGACACAACTGAGCGACTTCACTTTCTCTTTTCACCTTCATGCATTGGAGAAGGGAATGGCAACCCACTCCAGCGTTCTTACCTGGAGAATCCCAGGGCCGGGGGAGCCTGGTGGGCTGCCGTCTATGTGGTCGCACAGAGCTGGACACGACTGAAGCGACTTAGCAGCAGCAGCAGCAGCAAATCTACCCCCACTTCATTGGCACCAGCACAGAAAGTTCTACATTATGGCATATGCATCAATAATTAAGTAGGATATTTGTGCTCTAAATATTTTGCCACATTCAAAAATACTGTATTCCTTTATGAAAATTGTTTAACATACATTGAATAGTGATAGCAACATTGTCACTTCCTGAGCACCTCCTATGTGCCAGATACTTCTCATGTACGTGTATATGTTCTCATTAAATGCTTATATCAACTCTGAAAGGCAGGTATTAGAAGAAAAAATATAAAATTGTATGCTGTGTGTGCTTAGCTGCTCAGTTATGTCCAACCCTTTGTGACTCTGTGGACTATAGCCTGCCAGATTCCTCTGTCCATGGGGATTCTCCAGGCAAAAATACTGGATTGGGTTGCCATGCCTGCCTCCAGGGGATTTTTCCAAACCAGGGATCAAACCCAGGTCTCCCACAGCTGATTCTTTACCATTGGAGCCACCAGGGAAGCCCAAGAATACTGGAGTGGGTAGCCTATCCCTTCTCCAGAGGATCTTCCTGACCNGCCATGCCTGCCTCCAGGGGATTTTTCCAAACCAGGGATCAAACCCAGGTCTCCCACAGCTGATTCTTTACCATTGGAGCCACCAGGGAAGCCCAAGAATACTGGAGTGGGTAGCCTATCCCTTCTCCAGAGGATCTTCCTGACCCAGGAATCAAACCAGGGTCTGCTGCATTGCAGATGGATTCTTTACCATCTGAGTCACCAGGGAAGCCATGGACTATGTTTTTGAGAACTCCTGTGTCAGGCGCTCTTCTCTGCAACTCATATCCCTCACCTTCAACTCTGTGAAGTGGATATTTTCTCAGATGAAGAAACGGCAGTTCAGTAACTTGTGTGAATTCATATGATTACCAAAGGGTGAAGGGGAGGTTTAAGCCCAGGCAGTCTGACATCAGAACCTTTAATCTTAACCTCTATGCTACAGTTACACCATTTTGTGAATAAGGAAGCAGAATGCCTTACTTATTCAAGGTCATTTGGCTCATATGTGGGAGAAGTTGAAATGTACATGTGCCTGTTCCGTGAAGCGTGAAGTGGGGGTGGACATACAGGGTTGGATTCTATGTCTGAGGAATGAATTTATAGATTGTAAGGTCACTTTTATGGCACATTCGGGGGTGGTCTTGAGAATTTATGATTTTTAGAATCTCCCCAGACAATTGTCATAATGACAGGGTTTGGCAGCTATTAGTCTATTGTGGGGCTGGCTAATGTTTAATTCCTGGTGCTGTCTTTGGCTGATGAGTAGGTTATTTAGGGCAGTATGTCGAACCTAAGGCTAAATCAGAGCTCAGGGGGAAGAGCACCAATTAGTGATTAGCTGCAAACACAGGAGACTACTGCCCTGGGTTTGCTATACTGACTGCTCTCAGGGCTTCCACGGGCTGAGCTGGTATTGGTGTTCCTAACTAGCATTCGCCCCCTTCCCTGGAAGAAGATTCTCCATCCCTGCCCCTGACTGTGATGATGTGGCTAGTTGTGACTCTCAGTAGATCAAGATTCATCATCCTCTGATCAGGTTTGGGCTCAGAGCTGGTGTTGACCAAGAGGATGTGAGATGGGCACAAAATATACAGCATGTCTGAGTGCAAGTTTTCTGAGTGATTGTGTTTCGTTTCTGCCCCTTTCTCTTTTCCCTGTGCCATGACAACAGCACATAGTACATTGTTCTAAACCTACATCACAGGACACAGCCTGAATCTACATCATACATCACAGGACACAACCTTCACAGTACACTGTTCTAAACCTACATCACAGGACACAGCCTAAATCTACATCATACATCACAGGACACAACCTTCACAGTACACTGTTCTAAACCTACATCACAGGACACAGACTAAATCTACATCATACATCACAGGACACAACCTTTACAGTACACTGTTCTAAACCTACATCACAGGACACAGCCTGAATCTACATCATACATCACAGGACACAACCTTCACAGTACACTGTTCTAAACCTACATCATAGGACACAGCCTGAATCTACATCATACATCACAGGACACAACCTTTACAGTACACTGCTCTAAACCTACATCACAGGACACTGACTAAATCTTTACCATTTGGCCACCAGAGCCGACAATGTGTGCCCTAGCACTGGGAAACTGCTCCGGCTGGCCATAAACAAAGCTGCATTCGACACTGGTGTCAACCAGGGCCTCTCCTCTGTACATTAGCCAGTGATCAGTGAACTGCAAGTTCTGGATGGGACCTCCCGCCTCTGCTTGGGCTCTTTGAGCAGGCACCTTGGCCTCTATTCAACGCTGGAAAAGGGCATCTGAAGGAATATCCTTGGGTGCCCCTTGCTTTTGCTAAAATTGCTTACCCAACTCGACCAACTCCACCTGAGTATACAGTCAATATGTCACGAACTTAGTCACTTTGAGGGCCTCTTGAGGATGTCCCCCGGGGCCATGGACTGCTCATGTTTCACTTTCTGCTGTACAGTGGGCCTGCTAACAAGCGAGGATCCATGGTCTCATGATGTTCATGTCACTGACCCTCATTACCTCATAGTTCAAGGCGCTGGGTTTCTCAAGGCCAGGCATCTCTTGCTTCAGCGTGTGCAGACGCTGCTCTAGCTCTTCCTTTGTCTCTGAAACTCGTGCACTTGTGCAGCAAGCATGATGGAGAGCACGATCCATATTAGCCTTCAAGGCAATCAAGGAAGGCCACCCCACAGTGCCGGCAGGAGCACATGACGCTTTGTTTGCAAACGGGAACTCAGCACCTGTAATGCCTCTTGAATACTATCCAGTGACCCATCCACTGCCTCCCAGCCTTCCACTGGGACCCATGCTGGGACGACCGCGGCCACCAGGTAACACATGCTGTGTGGTGGCCCACTGGCCTCTTCCTTCCATTGAAGCCTCAGGCTCCCCTACCTGCTGGGTATCCTGCCGACTGCACCAATTGTCTCGCTTCTCACACTGGCTTGCTGAACCCAGGGTGGGCAAGGCATGAGTGGGGAAGCTGGGAGAAAACTCCAGGAGCCCTCAGAACTACAGATATATTTATTCTCTAATGGCGGTGGACCAGCAAAGTGATTCTCAGGTGGGGCTTATATACAGTTTACAGAACAAAAGTGGCACATGGCCAAGTGGGTACATCATGACGCGCATGCTCAGTGCTAGAAGTCATCTCAGCTGTTACATAATGATATATTTGCCAAACGTGGGGTGAGAGAGCCTGACCATCGCCACCTTGGCTAATTTGCTCTTCCCTTACAGGGAGTTTCAGTTTCAGCTCCTTTCAAGTGATTTTAAGGGACAGTGACCCAAAAGAAACCTTTCAGGTAATTGTGTTAGAATGGACCCCAGTGATAACTGGAGTTATCATCCTAATACCCAAGGACCTCAGTGGCTTAGAAGGACTTGTCATCGAGTGGAGCCTGATCTCTACTTATTTCTGATACAAGTTTCATGTGTCTCTAGGGCCAGGGAGAGCTTGAGCATTAATCTATGGCTTTGTGCTGTCAGTTCTTTGTTTCACATGTGTATTTGAATTTACATTTAATAACATAGGTCCATGAAGATTGTTTAGAACCACTTTGCTGCAAATTTAATATCTCCTCAATTATCTTTATTTCAGCATGTTGACCTCTTAAAATATCGACCTTCTAAAAAGTATAAGTACATAATATGCATGCATGCTAAGTCACTTCAGTCTTGCCCAACTCTTTGTGACCCTATGGACTGTAGCCTGCCAGGTTCCTCTGTCCATGGGATTCTCCAGGCATGAATACTGGAGTGGGTTGCCATTTCTTCCTCCAGAGGATCTTCCTGAGCCCGGGATTGAACACACATCTCNTCCAACTCTTTGTGACCCTATGGACTGTAGCCTGCCAGGTTCCTCTGTCCATGGGATTCTCCAGGCATGAATACTGGAGTGGGTTGCCATTTCTTCCTCCAGAGGATCTTCCTGAGCCCGGGATTGAACACACATCTCTTATGTCTCCTGCATTGGCAGGTGGATTCTTTACCACTAATGCCACCTTGGAAGCCCTGTATGTACACAATGCCCTATCCAATCTTAACGAGGGGCCTTTCTCCTAACTGACCATTCTTGGATAAGAATAGCAAATAACCTGTTCACTTGGATAAGGATCAGCATGATGTCAGGCCTGGTTAGTGAATGTCATGGTCCTTGTGTGAATAAGCAATTCGTGGTGCCTAAGATTCAACTAGTCATAAATGTGTCAAATGAGCTTCTCCTTGCATGTCTCTATGTTTTTAAGCCTTCCCAGTCTAGTTTCCCAGAGGATTACATTGATCTTCGGTGCCTTGATGGTTTGTAAGGCTTTTCTTCCTCTGCATTCAGTTCAGTTCAGTTCAGTTCAGTCGCTCATTCGTGTCTGACTCTTTGCATCCCCATGAGTTGCAGCACGCCAGGCCTGCCTGTCCATCACCAACTCCCGGAGTTCACCCAAACTCATGTCCATCGAGTCAGTGATGCCATCCAGCCA
>SJYV01052708.1:0-10789 GCA_006410875.1 Neotragus pygmaeus | reverse complement strand
TTTAAATGTATTTCTCACTTCCACTGTATAATCATAAGGGATTTGATTTAGGTCATACCTGAATGGTCTGGTGGTTTTCCCTACTTTCTTCAGTTTAAGTCTGAATTTGGTAATAAGGAGTTCATGATCTGAGCCACAGTCAGCTCCTGGTCTTGTTTTTGTTGACAGTACAGAGCTTCTCCATCTTTGGCTGCATAGAATACAATCAATCTGATTTCAGTGTTGACCTGACAGACTTGTTTTCCTTTAGAAAACAAATGTTTTTTTTTTTTGAAATGTAATTCATGTTCAATACTATGTTACGTTTAGGTGTATAAAATAATATTTTGATATTTGTCTACTTTATGAAATGATCACAAAAGACTGTTTAACATCTGTCCCCATACAAAGTTACTATAATATTATTGACTATATTTTATGCTGTATATTATAGCCCCTTGACTTATTCACTTATTTATATATCTGGAAATTTTTATCTCGTAATTCCCTTCATTTATTTCACTCACCTTCCACAACTCCCTCCTGTCTGGCAAACACCAGTTTCTTTTTTCATTTAGTTGTGTTCATTTTACTTTTTTTTAGGTTGTACATATAAGTGAGATTATGTGATATTTGTCTTTCTGTCTGACTTATTTCACTTACCATAATACACTGTAGATCCATCCATGTTGTCACAAATGGCAAGACTTCATATTTCTGGTTGAGTTCTATTCTTTATCCATTCATCTGTCAATGCTTCCATATCTTGATTATTGTAAATTATACTGCATTGAACATTGGAGTGCACATATGTTTTTAAATTAGTGTTTTTGTTTTGTTTGGGTAAACATTTCAAACTGAAATTGCTGGATCATATGGCAGTTCTATTCTTAACTTTTTGACGACCCTCCTGTACTGTTTTCCACAGTGGCTGCACCAATCTGTAACCCCAGCAGTGCATGAGGATTCCCTTTTTTTTCACCCTCACCATCACTTGTTATTTCTTGTCTTTTTGATGATGCCATTCTGACAGGGATAGCTCATTGTGTTTTTGTGGGTGTTTTTTTTTTTTTTTGCATTTCCCTAATTATTACTGATGCTGAGCATCTTTTCTTGTGTCTGCTGACCATCTGTATGTCTTCTTTGGAAAATGTCTGTTTAACTCCTATGACCATTATTTAGTCAAGTTATTCATTGTTTTGTTTTCTGATGTTGAATTTTATAAGTTCCCTCTGTGTTTTGGATGTTAATTAATCTTTATTATATATATTATTTCCAAATATCTGCTCCCATTTAGTAGGCTACCTTTTTGTTTTGTTGATAGTTCCCTTTGCTGTATAAAAGCTTTCCAAGGTGTATTAGAGAGGCATTCACTGATATTTGTAGATTAACAGTATTCTATATTCACTCTACCCTTCACCCTGCTGTCTTCTTCTTTATTGTACTTATTTTTTTATATCATGTTTGTGTGTGCATATATGCATACACCCACACACATGTGCATATATGTGTTTGTGTTTAACCGTGTATTGTTTGGTCACTGCCAAATTCTCAATGACTAAATCAGACCCCCAAAATAGTTACTGGTCAATAAATATTTGTTGAGTGAAACAAATTTATTTGATCTCATGTAAGTCTACTATTGAATTCCTAGTTGAGTGTTTATTCTTGCCTTTTTGAAAAATCATCCTATTTTCTCTGAATAGGAGAGTTGAGCCTTGCTGGTCATTTTTAGTCTTTTTGCCATTCTTCCTTGAGCACTGCTTCTATTTCTTATCTGTATTTTGTTTGAATTCAGTGCTTCTTTTTTATAAACTTTGACACTCAGTCAGTTCAGTTCAGTTGCTCAGTCATTTCCGACTCATGGACTGCAGCACTTCAGGCCTCCCTGTCCATCACCAACTCCTGGAGTTTACTCAGACTCATGTCCGTTGAGTCGGTGATGCCATCCAACCATTTCATCCTCTGCTGTCCCCTTCTCTTGCCTTCAATATTTCCCAGCATCAGGTTCTTTTCAAATGAGTCAGTTCTTCTCATCAGGTGGCCAAAGTATTGGTCTTCCCTCAAAATCAGTTTGAATGTTAGCAAGTAGAATGCTGTGTATTTTTTAAATGGTATTTATGAACCATAAATGAAAATAGGTAGAAAAATATTCAAAAGGAAGAAGAAAATAAACAAAATCTGTAATACTATTGGGTCATTTAACCTGAAAGTAAAACATTTAAATCTATCAATCTATCTATCTACATATATATGTGTGTATGTGTGTGTGTATATATACACACACAGAATCAAATGTATTGCTATTCAAATATTCTATATGTTTTATTCATTTTTGTGTGACTGTTCTATTTTATTCAGTAAATATTTGCTGAGTCTTACTATTAGGCACAGTGTTAAGCATTTTCATGGGTCATTTTATTCGATACTTAAAATAATTCTATGAAATTATACAAGGGGAGCAAAAGCTTTAAGAGTTTGAGTAATTGCCCATAACCCTACAGCTCAGGGAATATGATGAAGTCGGTGATCCAAACAGCACTAGAATGCAGTTCTGTATTGCTCCAAGTTCATACACTCATTCAGTTCAATTCAGTTGCTCAGTTGTGTCCAGCTCTTTGCAACCCCATGAACTGCAGCACACCAGGCCTCCCTGTCCATCACCAACTCCTGGGTTTTACCCAAACTCATGTCCATTGAGTCAGTGATGCCACCCAACCATCTCATCCTCTGTTGTCCCCTTCTCCTCCTGCTCCCAATCCCTCCCAGCATCAGGGTCTTTTCCAATGAGTCAGCTTTTCACATCAGTTGACCAAAGTATTGTGGCTTTAGCATCAGTCCTTGCAATGAACACCAGGACTGATCTCCTTTAGGATAGACTGGTTGGACCTCCTTGAAGTCCAAGGGACTCTCAAGAGTCTTCTCCAACACCACAGTTCAAAAGCATCGATTCTTCTGCACTCAGCTTTCTTTATATTCAAACTCTCACATCCATACATGACCACTGGAAAAACCATAGCCTTGACTAGATCGACCTTTGTTGAGAAAATAATGTTTCTGCTTTTTAATATGCTATCTCAATAAACTCATGACATTGCTTAAAATCTCTTTAGGTAATATTCTTCATCATGGATACAGCAACTATTTTTGTTTGTTTTTCCAATCTCTCGGGCAAAACCCTAGCTTCATTTCTTCTTACCCAAGCATAGCTCCTGGTTGACCTTGCAACTTTTACTGTAGATCTGAAGAACTGGTGACTGCTTTGATTCTCACACGGAAAGTTGATTTCCATGATTTATTGAAGAAAAAGATAACATCCAACCGGGAATGTGAACTGAACAGAGATCCCTGTTAATCTGGGAGAGAAAGAAAGAAAAAAAAAGAATGAAGGAAAAATGGATAGGTAGATAGTGAAACTCATGCTACTGTATAACACTCTTAATTGTTCTCCAGGACAGAAATACTTGAGCAGCCTTACTCTGGTGACTTCTTGAGAGGGATATTACCTAATTTGTCCATTGCTGTGTCTCTGGCACTTAGGACAATGTAGGTTTTTATAAATATTTGATAAATAAATTAATTGGTAAATATTATGACAATTATACTAGTAAAGAAATTACTGACTTGCTTTTATTTAAATGATATAAAGGTACCAACAGCAGATAAAACCTTGAACTATAAGACTGGTACAACTACAAAATGGACTTCCTGTGCTTCGCTTCAAACTTTCAATCCCTGTTTCAAAGTCCCAGTGAATTAGCTGACGTTATACTGTGATAACAAGGCTAATAATCTCACCCACATCTGAAATTTCCCATTGGGGACTTACCTTCAGGATTTCCTCCATAGCTTGCTATCCATAAATCACTCAAGTTATCCAGGTATTATGAACTTTAAATGATCGCCAGAGAAAACTATTTTAATACTTTTATTATACTTTATTTTTAGCAAACTGAAGCAATTACAATCATTCCATTATTGAAAAATGTATGAGACAAGATAATAAGTAGTAGGGTTTGTACAATAAATCACTTTGACCAGGTGTAGAAGTAATAAACATAGATCAAATAAAAATGTGAGATATTGACTGATGGCACCATCATGGCCATTTGTATGGGGAACAGTCAATTTATCTTTTGTTGAACGTGTGCCATTGTAGAAAACAATCATTATGGCTTATTTTGCTGTTGTTGCTTTATTATTGCTTTTTTTTTTAATTTCAAAAGTTTGAGACTGGCTTAGTAATATGAGAAGCCCAAATTTGAAATATATATAAATATAAATCTTGTGCAGTGATGCTTTGATAACATTTTCCATTATTTTAATGATATTTGTAATGCTCCAATCATTCGAATAATAGCATATGAGGAATTAATAGACATTGTGCAAATTTTGATATTGAAAGCTTGGGATCTAAATGTAAATTGGGATAGAACTTCATATAGGCATGACAACTGAAAATAAAATTGCAGAAATACATTTAACAACTTGAAATTCTTGACAGATTTTATTCCTTATTTCAGTTGAGGGAAATACATTTAACTGAATGAAAAACCTCTAAGAGAAGCTGCCTTGTGGCTCCTGTAGGCAGCATTTATGGGATGTCATGAATATTTTGAGGTCTTCTGTTTTCATAGTGTCAGTCTTAACGTTGATTTAGAAATTTTATGCCTGACAAATGACAGAATCATTCAAAATGTGTAATATCTGGAAAGATGAATTGATCCTTAAAAGAAACAGAGTTGTGGAGGGAAATTGTATCCAATAAACTACACGTATTTGAAGTATATGATTTCATAAGTTTTGACATATCTATGTACCCATGAAACCTTCACCACAATCAGATAATGAATATTTTCATCACCCATGGAAGCTGTCTCAGTTTCCCTTGCAATGCCTTATGCCTACCCCTCCCTTTTCTCCTCATGTAGGCAATAACTAATCTGGTTTTGGTCATGACACACTCACTTGCATTTCCAAATGCAATCATAGAATCATACAAAATGGGTTTTTTTTTTGGCCTGTTTTCTTTCATTCAGCATAACTGAGATTCATTCATGTTGCATGTGGTAATAGTTTATTCCCTTTTTTTGCTGAGTAGAATTCATTATATAGATATTCTATGGTTGTCAGCTCTTAATGGATATTTAAATGTTTCCAATTTTTGACTTCTATAAATTAAGCTGCTATGAACATCATTGTACAAGCCTTTATAGGCATATATGCTTTCATTTCTGTTGGGTAAATAACTAGGAGTGGAATGGCTAAATCATGTGTTAGCAGCATGCTTAACTTTTTAAGAAACTGTAATCAGTTTTCCAAAGTGATTGTACCATTACTATCTCAGGAGGAGTGTGTGAGTTCCAGATCTTCTACATCCTTGTAGGCACTTGACATGGTTCGTCTTTTTAATTGTAGCTGTTCCGAAAGATGTATAGTGGTTTACCATTGTGCTTTTAATTTTCCTTTCCTTAATGACCAATATTAAGAATGTATTTATGGATTGGTTGATTCAAATTTTCTGCCCAGTTGAAAAAAATTGGGTGTTTCTTTTTTTATGGAGCTTTAGAGATCTACATATATTGTGGGTACACACTCTTTATCATATATATAATTCACAAGTATTTTCTCCCAGTGGCTTTTCTTATCATTTTCCTAACATATTATTTTGAAGAGCAAAGATTTTTCTTTTTTAACTTTGATGAAGTTCACTAAAAATTTTTTTTAATGGATTATACTTTTGATATTACCTAAAAATTTATTTGCCTAACTCAAGGGTACAAAAACTTTCTCCCATGTTGACTTTTGAAGATTCATAATTTTTGGTTTTATATTTACTTCTATACTCCATTGAGATAAATTTCTATATATGGTATGAAGTACAAATCAAAATTGACTTTTTTGTATGTGACTATCCAGTGGTTAAAGCAAAATTTGTCAAAGAAACTATCTTTTCTTCCCTGAAATGTCTTTGCATCATTGCCAGAAATCCCTTATTTATTTATGTCTGGGTTTATTTATGTATCTTTATTTATTTTTGTTTGATCTATCTTTGTGTCAAAACCACACTGTCTTGATTACTATCACTTTATGTTAAGCCTTGAAATAAGATAGTACTATTTCTTTAATGTTTGAATAGATAGTGCTATTTCTAGGACCCACAACAGATTTCCCAACCTGGGGATCTGGCAAAGGGACTGAGAACCCTTAGGGAATTTGACTTTGGAGGCAAGTGGGATTTGATTACAGAACTTCCACAAGACTGTGGAAACAGACTCTTGGAGGGCACAAACAAAACCTTGTGAGCACCAGAGGTAGGTGAAAGGAGCAGTGACCCCACAAGAGACTGACCAAGACTGAGTGAGTGTCCAGTAGTCTCCAGCAGAGGTGTGGGTTGGCGGTGGCCTGCTGCAGGGTCAGAGATATTGAGTGCAGCAGAGCATAGGCAGGACTTTTTGAAGGCAGTCACCATTATTTTCCTTAACTCCACCATAGTTTGGCCAAACAAGAGGAAGTGAACAGAGCCTGGCCCATGAACAGAAAATTGGATTAAAGATTTACTGAGCATCAGAACAAGACACAGTTTCCTAGACAGTTAGTCTATCCCATCAGGAGCTTCCATAAGCCTCTTATATTTATCTTTCAGAGAGTGGACAGTTCAGTTCAGTTCAGTCGTTCATTCGTGTCCGACTCTTTGCAACCCCATGAACTGCAGCACGCCAGGCCTCCCTGTCCATCACCATCTCTCGAAGTTCACTCAGACTCATGTCCATCGAATCCATGATGCCATCCAGCCATCTCATCCTCAGTCATCCCCTTCTCCTCGTGCCCCCAATCACTCCCAGCATCAGAGTCTTTTCCAGTGAGTCAACTCTTCGCATGAGGTGGCGAAAGTACTGGAGTTTCAGCCTTCAGTATCATTCCTTCGAAAGAAATCCCAGGGCTTCGGTCCCAGGGCTGATCTCCTTCAGAATGGACTGGTTGGATCTCCTTGCAGTCCAAGGGACTCTCAAGAGTCTTCTCCAACACCACAGTTCAAAAGCATCAATTCTTCAGCACTCAGCTTTCTTCACAGTCCAACTCTCACANAACACCACAGTTCAAAAGCATCAAAAGCACAGTTCACCATCCAACTCTCACATCCATACATGACCACTGGAAAAACCATAGCCCTGACTAGACGGACCTTTGTTGGCAAAGTAATGTCTCTGCTTTTAAATATGCTATCCAGGTTGGTCATAACTTTCCTTCCAAGGAGTAAGTGTTTTTTAATTTCATGGCTGAAATCAAGTGAGTGAGGGTAAAAGACAGACATTCTGGAAGAAAGGAAGGATAGAAAGTACAAGCTGTTGTCGTCTCCCAGTCATGTCAAACTCTCTGGGACCCCATGGACTGCAGCACCCCAGGCCTCCCTGTCCCTCACCATCTCCTGGAGTTTGCCCAAGTTCATGTTCATTGCATCAGTGATGTCATCCAGCCATCTTATCTCTGTCGTCCCCTTCTCCTTCTGCCCTCAATCTTTCCCAGCATCAGGGACTTTTCTAATGAGTCAGCTGTTTCATCAGATGACCAAAATACTGGAGTTTCGGCTTCAGCATCAGTCCTTCCAGTGAATATTCAGGGCTGATCTCCCTTAAGATTGATCTCCTTGCTGTCCAAGGGACTTTCAGGAGTCTGCTCCAGCACCACTGTTAGAAGGCATCAATTCTTTGGTGCTCTGCCTTCTTTACAGTCCAGCTCTCACAACTGTACATGACCACTGGGAAGACCATAGCTTTGAGTACACCAACCCGTGTTGGCTGGCTAATGTCTCTGCTTTTCAACACACTTTCTAGATTTGTCATCACTTTCCAACCAGGAAGCAATCATCTTCTGCTTTCATGGAAAGTACAAGGCAGAGGGCTAACTGTTAACTTCACAGCTTGAGTGGTGAGGAGAAGACGGCGAGAGTGGCCAATATGCAAAATGGCCAGGTTGACCTTACCAAGAGAGGGTTACTCATTCTCTTACACCAAAGGAGAAATGAGTGTATGTTCAAATATCCAGTGGCCTATATAGATACAGAAGATAAAGCTAAAGCAGAACAAGTCCAGTGAGTCAAACTTCTCGATAAATTGTTTACCCAACAAATATAGGAACCTAGTGGCTGCTGAAGGAATTAAACAAGCTTGAGTCTTCTTCCTTAAACACATGACTCTTATCCTGGCAAATGAAATACAAGATAGGATTACAATGAAGGTATTGGAATCCCTCAGGAAGGTGGAATTTGAAAGCGTTAGGCAAGTTATTCATCTTAGGGAACCAATGTCTGCTTTCCTGGCCCACACATTGAGCACCTGTGTTTTGTTTTGTTTTTCCATGATTTTCATCTAGATGATTTCCCCATCTTGTATCACTATATCTCAGAACAACAACAAAATTTCAATGGGCCCCAAAATAAGTGCGGAAATAATTCACATCATCTCCCAGCCCCCAAGAGGTTGGCAATGCTTTCTGCACCGTAAGCACCAGGAACAGTGTGATGTGGGAGGAGAGGGGAGGGTGGATCTGCCATTGTAATTATCACAACAGCTGAATGCCTAGATTCCAAAAATAGGCCGCATTCTGTTGCAAGCAGGTGCCCCCTTTAACCTAGCAGTTCCCGGCTCCCCCGCGGATACTGAGACTAAAATGCAATGGTGCCAAGTTGCCGTCAGTATCTCCTTTTAATGTGTTTTGGAGAAGCAAGAGCAGTCTCATGCAGGAAGATGAGAGAAGGCCCTTGGAAACTGCTCAAAGCTACTTATTAAAGGAAGCAGCGGAGATAATTAAAAGTAATTTTGCCAAACTCCAAAAGGGCACTGAACAAAACACGAAGGTGCGGGAGCAAATCAAATTCTGCTCTTAGCAGAAACCCAACCACGCAGCTATTTCCAGAAAAGGAGGGAGTCCTCCAGGTGGTCCAAACCACACAGTCAGAGAGAGCACCATTTTTTTTAATATATACATAAATAGTAATTCCAGCAACCTTCTACAGAAAGGAGGTTGCAAGGTACGCCGACTATGGAAAGTAGAGAGGGGAAAACTCAAAGATAGCATCTGATTGACAGGCAAATAAATATTTCTGTTAGTTGTCCAGTCAGGTTAACAGAAAATGAACCTGGAGACTTAAGGTACACATCAAAATGACTGGAAGGGCAGGGCATTAAAAAAACTGATTGTGGCAGTTGTGGCCTCAGTAGAATTGACACAAAGTTCCTCAAATATGCCTTTTACATCCTTAGCCACATGGCTCATTCCAGCTTTATTCACCAGCCAGTAAGCAGACACGGAGCAAAGGAGACTAGGAGACGCATGGGCGCTGGTGGGGTGGGGGCCAGAGCAGCGCAGGCAGGAAGACAGAGCAGAGAAGGCATTCGGGCGGGGTGTAGCCACTGAATCTCAAAATATCCTATGTTTCTTGTTCCTTCTGACATGTTCACCTCCCCACCTCTGTTCTCACAGAAGGACTCCCCGAAGATGGTGTGTGCTGCACACACATGTGTGTGAACACACTGATGAAGCCTGTACTCTTGGTCTCTTTCTAATGTGTTTTAATTTTGTTGCATGGATGGCACACTCTTGTGTGGTATTTGTTGTTGTGGTTTAGTCACTAAGTCGTACCTTGACTCATTGCAACCACATGGATTATAGCCCATTGGGCTCCTCTGTCCATAGGAATTTCCAGGCAGGAATACTGGAGTGGGTGGCCATTTCCTTCTCCAGGGGTGCTTCCTGGCCCAGGGGTGGAACCTGCATTGCTTGCATTGGCAGATTCTTTATTGCTGAGCCACCAGGGAAGCCCCATGTTGTATTTACTTCCTCCTACGAAGCCAAAAAACACGTGTGTCTATCTTATGGTCTCCATTTCTATTTCAGTTCAGTTCAGCCACTCAGTCGTGTCCGACTCTTTGCNGGCAGATTCTTTATTGCTGAGCCACCAGGGAAGCCCCATGTTGTATTTACTTCCTCCTACGAAGCCAAAGAACACGTGTGTCTATCTTATGGTCTCCATTTCTATTTCAGTTCAGTTCAGCCGCTCAGTCGTGTCCGACTCTTTGCGACCCCATGAATCACAGCACACCTGGCCTCCCTGTCCATCACCATCTCCCAGAGTTCACTCAAACTCATGTCGCTGTCTTAATAACCTCAGGCTACTGTCACAGAATGCAAACCATACACTAGGGGCCTGAAAACCACGGAAACTTCTTCCTCACAGTTCTGGAGCCAGGAATTGAGGATAGAGGCACCTGTGGATGGAGTGTCTGGCAGGAGCCTATTTCCTGGGTAAAAGATGGCCCTCTTTCTGCTGTGTCCTGACAGAAGGGGCCATGGAGCTGTCTGGGACTTTAATATCACTCATGAGGAAACCACCCTCATGATGTAGTCACCTCCCAAAGGCCCCCCCTTCTAACACCATCACCTTGGGGGTTAGGTTTCAACACAAGGCTTCTGACGGAAGACACAGACAGACTCCAAAATAAATACCGTCTGCGAGCCATAGGCTTTTATATTCATTCAGGTCCATTTAGAAAACTGGAACACACCAGTTATTTGAATAGAGATAAGTTAATACCAACAAAATGAAAACAGGATACAAAGTTAACTACTGGACTGAGATGGTAAGAGAGAGCCCTGCTCTACACTGAGGCAGCAACCGCCCAGCGTAGGCATCCACCGCTCTGCGGGATTTATTCCCATGATGCGCACTAACTAGCCTGTGGGAAGAGTGGTCAGAGATACAGGGGACTGGCAAGACTGAGGATTACTCCTGTCAACTAATGACCGCACA
>SJYV01052706.1:0-16437 GCA_006410875.1 Neotragus pygmaeus | reverse complement strand
GAGAAGAGTTGGACACGACTGAGCGACTGAACTGAACTGAAGAAATGAGGAGTCACACGACGGTCACGTGCTCACTAATGTATCCAGTTCCTCGCACTCCCAAAGGAAAGCAGAATCCAGAGAGAAGAACGCAAGAGGGGAAAGTAGTCCCCAGGACAGACACCC
Organism: Neotragus pygmaeus; assembly: GCA_006410875.1. Taxonomy (NCBI): domain Eukaryota; kingdom Metazoa; phylum Chordata; class Mammalia; order Artiodactyla; family Bovidae; genus Neotragus; species Neotragus pygmaeus. The sequence continues at coordinate 16,272 of SJYV01052706.1, read as the reverse complement.
AGGGCTCATTAAACCAAGCGCAAGATTCAAAATGAGAAATGAACATTCCTCAGAACTACTCTTTCCCAAAGATATACAGTAAAGGTCGGCATGGGGTCCGTGCAGAATGTTTGTGTATGTGTATGTAAATCAAATATCTGCTTCCCTGGTGGCTCAGATGGTAAAGAATCTGCCTGCAATACAGGAGACCAGGGTTTGATCCCTGGGTCAGGAAAATCCCATGGAAAAGGGAATGGCAATCCACTCCAGTATTCCTGTCTGGAGAATTTCGTGGACAGAAGAGCCTGGCAGGCTACAGTAGTCCATGAGGGTCGCAAAGAGTTGGACACAACTAAGCGATTAACACTCACTTTTACATTTGTTTTCACACTGTTCAACCTTTGCATTCCCATGGTTTGCTGAGTTCTTGTTGTTATTGTTCAGTTGCTAAGTCATATCTGACTCTTTGTGAACCCTATGAACTGCCGCACGGAAGGCTTCCCTGTCGTCAGTGGGGGTTACCAATCACTAGGAGAAAATGGAACTCCCACCCCCAGGTAGTTAAAAGAACCAGGAGAACAAAAATATGAAGCATCTTCTGTGTATTGTAATATACATAGTTGAGTTCAGTTCAGTTGCTCAGTCGTGTCTGACTCTTTGTGACTCCATGGACTGCAGTATGCCAGGCCTCCCTGTGCATCACCAACTCCCAGAGTTTACTCAGACTCATGTCCATCAAGTCAGTGATGCCATCCTACCATCTCATCCTCTGCTGTACCTTCTCCTCCCACCTTCAATTTTTCCCAGCATCAGGGTCTTTTCAAAAGAGTCAGCTCTTCACATCAGGTGGCCAAAGTATTGGAGTTTCNCTCATGTCCATCAAGTCAGTGATGCCATCCTACCATCTCATCCTCTGCTGTACCTTCTCCTCCCACCTTCAATTTTTCCCAGCATCAGGGTCTTTTCAAAAGAGTCAGCTCTTCACATCAGGTGGCCAAAGTATTGGAGTTTCAGCTCATACACAGACAAATATGCAAAACCTAAGGTTATGCCCATCCTAAAGAAGACACGGGAAAAGCTAGACTTCCAAACCTCGGCTCACAGGGGATTAAGACAAGAGCAGATGACTCTTTCCACTGCTACGTCCAAGAGTCAAGAGGCTCAAGTCCCAAGATTGGCATGGTCAGAACTCACGGGAAAGGTCAGAGGGCACTGCCAGGGCCAGCCTGGGTCTGTCTCCCTCCCTGACCTTGGAGCAGGCAGGCACCCCTCACAAATCCAGCCTCTGTGTTCCATGCTCAGGAAAGGAGAGGGAGAGATCTAGAAGGGTGACAGCCACATTCCAGAGGACAAGAAACCCTCACCCCAAGGCTCTGCCCCTTCCCTCCAAAGTGGGGGCTTTCCTGTTGTTCTGTCGCTCAGTCGTGTCCAGCTCACTGCGACCCCATGGAGTGGAGCATCCCAGGCTTCCCTGTTCTTCACTATCTCCTAGAGTTTGCCCAAATTCATGTCCGTTGAGTCAGTGATGCCATCCAACCATCTCACCCTCTGTCGCCCCTTTCCCATCCTGCCCTCAATCTTTCCCAGCATCAGGGTCTTTTCCAATGAGCTGGCTCTTCACATCAGGTGACCAAAGCCTTGGAGCTTCAACTTCAGCATCAGCATCATTCCTTCTAATGAATATCCAGGGTTGATTTTCTTTCAGATTGACTGGTTTGATCTCCTTGCAGTCCAAGGGACTCTCAAGAGTCTTCTCCAGCACCACAATTCAANGTGACCAAAGCCTTGGAGCTTCAACTTCAGCATCAGCATCATTCCTTCTAATGAATATCCAGGGTTGATTTTCTTTCAGATTGACTGGTTTGATCTCCTTGCAGTCCAAGGGACTCTCAAGAGTCTTCTCCAGCACCACAATTCAAAAGCATCAATTTTTTTGGTACTCAGCCTTCTTTATGGTCCAACTCTCACAACCATACTGGATGACTACTAGAAAAACCATAGCTTTGACTATATGGACCTTTGTCAGCAGAGTGATGTCTGTGCTTTTTAATATGCTGTCTAGGTTTATCATAGCTTTCTATAGTTGTATCTGTAAGAGTTGAAGCTCAGAGGACCAGCTTTATTTCAACACTTAAAGTCACAAGATGGAGCTGATGCTTTGCCTTCTGTTAACTTAACATATAAAACAGAGATAAATGATGTGGAGCTTTGAGGTCTGAGATGAAAGTGCACACAAAAGTCCTAACATTAATCCCCAAGAGCATCCATTATGAAGAGGGCTGACTGCCTAAAATCTGTGTAATGAAAATGCAGTGAATGTTTCTTAAGTGGAAGGAAAAAACAACCATTGCTATAGTTTTAATTTTGGTGGGGGGGCGGAATTCCCTGGCTATCCAGTGGTTACGACTCCAAACTTCCACTAAAGGAAGTGCAGGTTCGGTCCTTGGTCAGGGAACTAAGATCCTCCATGCTGTTCAGCACAGCCAAAAACAGAAGAAAAAAAAGTAAGAAAATGCAATGAACATGTCTTAATTAAAAATATATATATCATCCATTGCTATAGTTTTAATTTATTTTTTTTATTAAAAAACATCACTTAGTCCTTTTATCCTAGGCACCAGGAACTTCTTAGGCACATTACACACTCTTAACTCATTCAATCTCCCAACAACAATAACAACATAATAGTAACAACAATAATTGCGCTAAAGTTTAAATAATACAATTTACACAAAACTTTCATAGGTATGATTTCATGTAGTCTTCAAATAATCCCGCAAGGTATCCGAGTCCTAAACGCTGTCAGATTTTTTGTCTGTCTCCTCTAGCTGACATTCCCACCCAGAAAACTCACAGCTTTAGTCTCTGCCAAAAAGTATGTTGGCCAAGGCACAGAGGACAACCCAAAAGAGAATTCCTGAGGGAATTTCCAACAGTTAGGACTCCGAGCTTCCACTGCCAAGGGCCTGGATTCAAATCCTTGGTCATGGAAATAAGACCCTACAGGCTGTACCCGTGGTTTAAACAAGACAACAAACAAAAAAATCACCCAAGAGAAAACTGAGAGAAATCTCCCTCCTTTAGAAATGTTGGTGTAGAGGGTATAATTTGCTCTTTTCAAGGGAAAGCAGGTAAGTTTCGAGTAAGCTGGACTATCAGGTATTTGCTGAAACTACACAGTTATGTCACTAAACTCACAAGCTTACCTACTGAGGAAGGGACAGACCCACAAAATAATATGCTGCAAGTAATAAGAAATTAACAGCTTCACAAAGCCAAGAGATTATTGAAAAGACACACCTGAAGAATCTGGCAACCAGCCCAACCTGGTAACAACCTCAGGCACAAACGAAGACAAAAGGCCAAAAAAAATTCTGAATACATTCCCAACTCCACGGCATTTTCCTTTTAGACCAAACTAAAAGACAAAAACTGAAACCCAGAGCCCCCTTTGCCACAAGATGGCAGACATCAGCACAAGAGAAAAGAGTTGTGGCTTTCCCATCCAAAGATTCCCTGAGAAAGGCCCAAATGAAAACAAAGGCTTTTAATCCCAACTGAATACACTGTGCTTTCCAAATACACCCCTGACACATAAAACAGTGACCTTTTCCCCCCTCGAGTGCAAAGGGCGATAACTTAAGAGACTTAACACCCTCTGAACTCCAGTGTTCTCCCTTTTTATAGAAACACCAAAAAACAAATCAGTTATACTTGGACAATTTTAATGTGATTTCCAAACCCAAAGTAAAAAGAGAAATAGAAAATGAAAACAGAAATCAAGGATGTCCTTGGTAGTCCAGTGGCTAAGAACCTGCCCGCCAGTGCAGGGGACACGGGTTCGATTCCTGGTCCGGGAAGATCCCGCATGCTGTGGGGCAACTACGAGGCCCTTGCGCTGCAACCAGAGAAGCCCTGCGATGAGAAGCCCACACCTGCAANATGTCCTTGGTAGTCCAGTGGCTAAGAACCTGCCCGCCAGTGCAGGGGACACGGGTTCGATTCCTGGTCCGGGAAGATCCCGCATGCTGTGGGGCAACTACGAGGCCCTTGCGCTGCAACCAGAGAAGCCCTGCGATGAGAAGCCCACACCTGCAACCGAGGAGCAGCCCCCGCTCGCTGCAACTCAAGATCCAGCAAAGCCAAAAATAAGTGAATAAATATTTTAAAAAAGAAATCAAAATTGAAACCCCCAGCCACACAACAATTGGGGGAAGGGTCACCATTCTGAAGAAGGGCATCTGAGGGGGTCCCTCCCCATCACACAGTCACTCACCTCCGTGGCCGACAGCAGGTAAAGAGGCGTTAAGGCAGGAGCTTGCTTTGGGTGGCAGCTTAGGCCCAGTGTCGTCAGGATCTCCGTCAGGACTTCGTATCTTCTGAAGTTGCTTGATTTGAGCAGGTTAAAATCCTCTTGCGTTTGCACTACTGGAGAGCTGGGAGGTAGTTCCAAGTGCACCTGAGAGGGAAAAGACATCACTTCATAAATCAGAGGTGCTGAGGGACACAAGGAAAAAGCAGTGTCTTTACTAGTTTTTCTGAAAACTGGAACTTCATGTATTCTCATTATCAACACTCTATAAACCTGGAACCTGGGCATTTGGAAAAGAACAACAAGCGGTGAAAAGATTCAAGGGAGCCCATTAAAATCACGACTGTGGACGAACGGAGAGAGAAATATACACTACCATCTGCCTTCCCTGGTGGCTCAGATAGTGAAGAATCTGCACGCAATGCACGAGACCCGGGTTCAATCCCTGGGTTGGGAAGATCCCCTGGAGAAGGAAATGGCAACCCCCTCCAGTATTCTTGCCTGGGAAATCCCGTGGACGGAGGAGCCTGGCAGGCTACAGTCCATTGGGTGGCAAAGAGTCGGACACGACTGTGCAACTACCACTTCACTTCACTTCACCATGTGTAAAATGCACAGCCCGTGGGAATTTGTTGTAATGACTCAGGGAGCCCAAACTGGGGCTCTGTGACGACCTAGAGGGGTGGAATGGGGTGAGAGAGGTAGGGAGGTTCAGGAGGGAGGGGACATAAGTACCCCCCGCCATGGCTGATTCATGTTGCTATATGGCAGAAACCAACACAATATTGTAAGGCAATTAACCTTCTGTTAAAAATAAGTAAATTTTTTTTAAAGAACTATGAAATTTTGCCTTAGAGATATTTAACCTAATAAATTCTTACTGATGGGGAAAAAAAAATTGTGGCTGTGAAGGCTGAAAAGATCTGCACTAAATGACCATGGATAGTAATTTTCCAGGTCCCAAATTTTGTCACTAGTCAGTCACAGGACCTCGGACAAGTAAGTCACTTAACATCGTTATAGGACCAAGCATTTAGGAAAATGGATATGCTGAGAACCCAAATATAGCTGCTGCTGAACTTAGGAGGGCACAGTGAGTCATGCTTGAAGCTCCTGTTCTACCTACTGGTCCTACCACCTAAGTGCCGGGGATGGTAGTGGCCTAATTCACCTCTTGAAGAGTGTTGGTGATGGGATGGGAGGTAAGAGGGGGGTTCAAGAGTTGGGGAACATATGTGTTCAGTTCAGTTCAGTCACTCAGTCGTGTCCAACTCTTTGAGACCCCATGAACCACAGCATGCCAGGCCTCCCTGTCCATCACCAACTCCCAAAGTTTACCCAAACTCATGTCCATTGACTCAGTGATGCCATCCAACCATCTCATCCTCTATCATCCCCTTCTCTTCCTGCCCTCAATCTTTCCCAGCATCAGGGTCTTTTCAAATGAATCAGCTCTTCACATCAGGTGGACAAAGTATTGGAGTTGCAGCTTCAACATCAGTCCTTCCAATGAACACCCAGGACTGATTTCCTTTAGGATGGACTGGTTGGATCTCCTTGCAGTCCAAGGGACTCTCAAAGACTTGGGGCTTCATGTGTGTATTTAGTTCAGGCTTTGTTGTAAAGTGAAAATTAGAAGAGTTCCACCCATCAGTAGTCTGTGTCTTGGTGTGAAGGAACATACTGGAACTTCTGGCTGCGTTGAACTAGAACTTTCATATCAGTGGTCTGTGTCCTGATATGAAGGAATGTACTAGAACATCTAACTCTTTTGAAATCTGATTTTAACTGAGCATTAGCGCCTCGACGACGCCAGAATATTGAGTACCAGAAGAGCAACCTGAGCATGTTATTTTCATTTGCTTTTGCCAGGAACAGCTGTGGGTTTCTGTTACCAGCAGAACTCCCAGCCTGATGTTATAAGAACATGATAAAAAGCTTAGTGCCAGCCTTCAGGCAACTTAAAATCTCTCAATCCCCACTCAAGCCTTAACCAGAACAAAAATACTGCCCAAATACCCTGACCAAAACAATGCACTTGCGGAAGTTGAAGCCAATCTAAAAAGGCTCACAGAACTGTCCAGTCTCCATGTTCCATTGGGTCAGCTGAGGGCGCCCGCCTCACCCACAACTGAGCCTGGTGCCCACTACCAGCGGTCCCCAACCTTTTTTGGCACCAGGGATCATCTTCATGGAAGACAATTTTTCCATGGGGTGTGGGGGAAGCAGGGCAGGTCCGGGATGATTCAAGCACACTGCATTTATTCTATTCTGATTCCATCAGCTCCGCCTCAGATCATCAGGCATTAGATCCTAGGGGCTGGGGACCCCTACCTTAAACCACCCTGGAGGAGGGAGAAGGCAGAAGATGACATCCTTTAAGGTATCTGAATCCCACTGCATGTCCTCTATGTTGCACAACCAAGGGTGTGCCTCTCCTCTCCAGGGGACAAGGCCAGTGCCGGGACGGACGGTCAGCAAGGTGATGGGTCACGTTCCATCCAGGTGACCATGTGACTGTCCAGAGATTACCTCTTGCAGGCGACAGATATCAAATGAGCAAGCTCTGTCCTCACCTGGGGCCAGGGCAGGGGGGCGAGTGTTAATGGTACATGTGCCCTCTGCACTAACCAAGTACTCTGGGGGGCTGTTACCGAAGTCAATGTCACAGGTGGGAGATGTGGAGAAGGAAAAGGAGAGCTCCCCCTAGGAGCAGGCCTCAAGATTCCAGGAGGTGAAGGAAAGCAAGGATATTGCTTGTGGAGGGCTATTGTCAGTTTCAAGATGAGGTGTTTCTACAACGGAGACAGATCTTCCCTGGTGGCTCAGAGGGTAAAGAATCAGCCCACAGTGTGGGAGACCTGGGTTTGATCCCTGGAGTCAGGAAGATTCCCCTGGAGGAGGGAATGGCAGTTCACTCCAGTAGTCTTGCCTGGAGAATCCCCATGGACAGAGGAGCCTGGAGGGCTGCAGTGCATGGGGTCGCAAAGAGTTACACATGACTTAGCGACTAACAGGCACACACAATGGAGACAAGAAGAGAGGCCACGTCTGCCTCTGTACCTCGCTCTGTAAAAAGGCCACCGGGGCGCGTGCTAGCCACACTCACCCTCCTGTCCTCTGCGGTTTGCGACCACTGTCTCACCCTCTGGCTGTAATGATGTTACCACAGCAATGGGCCCATTTCAGTAACTTGGCTTTGTCTAAAATTAAGGCATTTAGACCAGACCCAAAGCTTTAGTCAGAGCTATGGTTTTTACAATAGTCATGTATGGATGTGACAGTTGAACCATAAAGAAAGCTGAGCGCCAAAGAATTGATGCTTTCATACTGTGGTGTTGGAGAAGACTCTTGAGAATCCTTTGGACAGCAAGGAGATCCAACCAGTCCATCCTAAAGGAAATCAGCCCTGAATATTCACTGGAAGGAGACTGATGCTGAAGCCGAAGGTCCAACACTTTGGCCACCTGATGCGAACAGCTGACTCATTGGAAAAGACCCTGGTGCTGGGAAAGATTGAAGGCGGGAGGAGAAGGGGACCACAGAGGATAGGATGGTTGGATGGCATCACCAACTCAATGGACATGACTTTGAGCAAACTGAGAGACAGTAAAGGACAGGGAGGCCTGGCGTGCTGCAGTCCATGGGGTCACAAAGAGTCGGACACGACTGAGCGACTAAACAACAACAAAGAGCCAAAATGAACAATGTCCCCTGTCACAAACACGGAGGGGGCACCACCATCATCAAGGAGGCGGTGCTGCTAACGACCCCACCACAGAGAAGGAAGCCATCCAAAATGTCAGCAATGCCAGGGTCGAGAAACTCTGCTATGAAAGTACAACCACCTCTGCCGTGTGCTGAGCTCAATAAGGACACAGAATACTTCAAATCCATTTCACAAGCTCTACTCATGCCAACGTCCTGGTTCATTTGATAATCAAGTGCCTGCCCTAATCCACAGCCTTAAAATTTTTCCTGCATGTCTGGTCAGTAGAGCGGTACACCAAGATTTCCTTTTTCTGTATGACGATGAATGCCCAAGGCATTAACTAGGTCCCTGGCCGTGAGACCACCACCTACTGTGCAGCTGTGGTCTGCCCTTGAAGCCCTCCTCTTATTGGGTTACATCAATGCTCCATTTACTACAAAGATGAAGACTATGAAATTGAACAGGGAAAGAGGAAACTAACCAGCCTGTGCTCGTATTTATTGGTTGATCTCAGTGGTATGGTAGTGACACAGGCCTGAGGAGAAAACAGTGACTCTGGCACACAGAGAGTGGAAGTCATTTAAAATCAAAAATGACATTCTAATCCTCTGAATCTCATTTTTGAAGCTGCATCATATTGCCTTTTTTTCCTAGGGCAATGCATGCAGTATCAAATTTTATGACAGTGATGGGGTCAATTTAAATGGTGCAGCAGGCAGATTTGCTATGTAACTCGGAGCAACGGATCGCCACAGTGCCGAATCAATTTTCTAGTACAAGTCTGGGCACCGGGGTGGTAAAAGTCACTACTCAAAGCTGAAGTACAGCTCTAGGAAGTCAGGTTTTTAAGTGGATTTTCTGAGAATGCACAGTAACTATAGTTACCGTATTTGCAGAGAAAAAAAGAGGAGCATTTATTAGGCCTCCAAAAACTAATTCATGGGATTTGCAGCCCACATGAAGTCAGCTTGGGTTGTACATGTTTATCTGGCCTGATGGTCAGATTTCTTCATTATACACATCTATAATCTTCATTATATACATTATATACATCTATATACAATTCAAGAAGTATTATCTTAAGAACAAGTGAGTGAACTTTAAAATAGTAAAGAAACAAGTATCTGTCCCCTTGAAGAATGTTTGATCAGAAAACCCAAGAGACTTAATTTGTAGGAGTGCTGGAGAGAGACACAGCATATGAAATGAAAAGAAGCCACACCAAAATAGAAGGCAACAATTCTCCAACTCAAAAAAAGATCCGTATAATAAAACAGATTGAAATCTGTTACACTCATCCTGAAAAGAGCCACATCTAGTTTTCTCATTAGATCACAAATCCTTAAGGATAAGAGTTCACCTAAACTCTAACAAAAACTTTCGTCCAAAGGTATTAAAAGATCTGCAGTAAATGATCAGGAATTCTGAAACAGTCTATCCTGCTACCTACCATTTGCTTAAACAAACAAACAAACAAAAAGCTAAAAGGGGAACATGGGGGAAAAAAGACAGCTCTGGAGCCAAAGGCACCCCCTATGGATGGGAAGGGAAGTAGCATTTTCCTTTTATCTCTGTTTCCATTTTTTTCTTACTTACGTATTTGTGTGTTAAGTCCCTTCAGTCGTGTCCAACTCTTTGCAACCCTACAAACTGTAGCCCACCAATTCCACCTCTGTCCATGGGATTTCCCAAGCAAGAACACTGAAATAGGTTGCCATTTCCTTCTTCAGGGGGATCTCCCCCACTCAGGGATCAAACCCGGGACTCATGTCTCCTGCATTGGCTTGTGGGTTCTTTACCACTATGCCACCACCTATGCAATAATTTGCCAGAAATCACTTCAAGATCACTTCACTTATTTGAACTTGTGCTCAGCACTTAAGAGTTTCAGAGTGACAAATCATAAAGGAACTAAGGATTTGAAGGTGTTTTCAACATACTATCCCAGCAGTTGGTGAGTGTCCAGGCACATCCCTGATATCAACTACATTTTAACATGATAGACACTACGGTTGGGAATCACCACCCCAAGGTGCTCAATTCCCTTCATTAAATAACAGTTTGAGTTTATTAACTAAAGAGGGTTTTGAGGCAAGAGAGCGAACTGACGGATTTTAGAAAGAGTATAACCAATCAGAGGAGAAGGAGGCAGCAGAGGATGAGATGGTTGGATGGCATCACCGACTCAACGGACATGACTGTGAGCAAACTCTAGGAGATGGTGAAGAACAGGGAAGCCTGGTGTGGCTGCAGTCCAGGGGGTCGCAAAGAGTCGGACACGACTGAGTGACTGAACAGTATAACCAGTATACAGTTTAAAACAAGCAAGTAGCTTTGGCTAACCCTTGGTTAACCAGCAGTCTTTAATCAGCCCTAGCTGGTAAAGAATCTGCCCACTATGCGGGAGACCTGCATTCGATCCCTGGATTTGGAAGATCTCCTGGAGAAGGGAAAGGCTACCCACTCCAGGATTCTGGCCTGGAGGATTTCAGGTACAGTCCATGGGGTCACAAAGAGTCAGACACGGCTGAACAACTTTCACTTTCATTCTCTCCTCCATCAAAGCCTTTCGGTGAAACAGGATACAGGATAGCCCGCATCTCAACCTGCAACTCACCAGCAGCAAAAATTCCCTGGACAAGGACAAAAGTACCCTCCCCACACAGACCCTTTAGTCACCCCTTCAGGAACCTTCAGGACCATGTCCCATCAAGAGACCCAGAGACCTGGCTGCCAACCTCCGTACCTGGCAGAGAACAGCTTCTCCTCCGTGAGTTCCGACAGGCACTTGCACGACCAGCCTGTCCCCGTCCTCACTGTCCAGGTGGCCGTGGAGCTTGCCGGTGCCGAGCGGCTCCGCGGGCCCCTCCTCGTAAACGCAGCCACTGCTCAGGACACTGAGCCTCACCAGGCTCCCATCCGCCTTGCAGAAAACCAAGCTCTGGACCGTGTCTTGCAGCGGGGCCTTGCTGGTCACCCGGAAGCCAGGCAGCGTGAAGGACGACGCCAGGGCCAGCACCTTCCCTCCCTGAGAAAGATAGGCCTTGAACCTCCGGGACAGGTCCTCGGGGATGGGCTCCCCAGTGGCGATGACCAGCAGCAGACAGTTGTCCGGCCATGGGTCCCTGAGAGCGCTTTCCGGAGGCAGGTGGTACAGAGTGTAACAGTCCGTGTCCACACAGTCGGCCAGCGCCAATCGGACCTGCTGGAGCCTGTCCTGGCCATCCTGGGAGTCAGAACCCACGTACAGGAGGATGTTGGGGGCCTTGCCCGTGACGTTGACCCTCCTCCCGTCCCTCTCGGGGGGGAGGTCATCAGCGAGGCCCTCCAAACCGCCGCTGTAGTCGTACGGGAGATCTGGAATGTTCTCTGCAGAGGCAAACCTGACGGATTCAATGGTGCTGTTCTCAAGCTCCAAACACTCGTGGCAGCTGGACAGGTGGAGGGGACAGTGCTCGACAGAGCCCACGCCTCTGTCACCGTCCACGGCTGGCTCACCGCCCCCAGGGGCCCCACCTGGCCCCCGTGTGGATGCAGAACCCGGAGACTGGGGGTCCTCCATAGTGTCGGGCTCAGGAGGGTTCCTCTCAATACAAGATTTGGGGTCGGGCTGCAGGAGCTGGGCTGGGAGGTCTGAAGCCTGACCCTTAAGTTCCTTTAGGGCAGAGTCCTGCAAGTAGACAGCTAAAAGGAAGAGAAAAGACAGCCCATCAACGCTCTGCCTTGTCTCACATCTCAGCGCAAAACCTCGGGGCCTTCTCTGTACCGTAACACCTCCATTCCACGGAGCTCACATCACCCTTCAACTCCACAGCCTCCGTGGGACCCACATAACCGTTCCCCATCCCCTGCTCCCCAGTTAGAAGGGTACCCCTGACAGTCCCCCGTGAAACTGCAGAATTTCCACACCTTTCCCATACAGATCAGAAAACTTCAGACCCTCGTGTTGATTGGTGAACAGGTAGAGTTTCAGAGAGGTGACTGTGTCCACTTGCTTATAGATTCAGCTGCGTGGATGTCAATCTTTTATGCGATAATGATACTAAGAAACAAGGCGCAGGGCCTCCCTGGTGGCTCAGCAGTAAGGAATCCACCTGCCAATGCAGGAGACGGGTTTGATCCCTGGGTCGGGACGATCCCCTGGAGAAGGAAATGGTAACCTACCGCAGTTTTGTTGCCTGGAGAATCCCATGGACAAAAGAGTCTTGGCGGGCTGCAGCCCATGGGCTGCAGAGTCAGACATGACTTAGCGACTATTCCACCAGAGCTGCCCTTAAGTCATACCAAACAGGAGTGCTCAATCATCCTTAAGCTTATTAACAAGGGCATCCTGGTATGATGAACATTTCCCCAAGTTACTTACACACTATCTTCTGAGGTATCAGTCCATTAGCCATCTGGAGTCTATCTTCCAGGAATGCCACCCCTAGCTTGCTGAAGTCATCCACACTTGCTTTGGCAATTAATTGATAAGGATCCCCAGGTCGGCAAGCTAACGGCAAACAGCAGTCAGACCACTTCACAATCTGAAATAGAGTGGGGGAAGGAAGGTGAAGAAAGGGTGAGATTTTTCTTCCTTAAAATAACCAGTTACTTTACTTTTCCCTTCAGCTCCCACCACAGTCAAACCCAAAAAGTTATTACATGTTACATTTTAACATCAAAGTTGTCCTGACTGGAACATTCTCATCTCTCCCAGACAACAAGGCTTACAAAGCACTAGACACAATGCTCTCATTTCAAAGTATCATTGAGGGCTTCCCTGGGGGCTCACTGGTAGAGAATCCACCTGCCAATGAAGGACAAACGGTTTCAATCCCTGGCCCAAAAATACCCCACACGCCGAGGAGCAACTAAGCCCGTGCGCCACACCTACTGAGGTCCGAGGGCCCTTGAGCCTCTGCTCTGCAACGAGAGAAGCCAGTGCAATGAGAAACCCACACGCTGCAGCTGAAGAGTAGCCCCCACTTGCCACAGCTCAAGAAAAGCCCACACAGCAACAAAGGCCCAATCCAGGCAAAACTAAGTAAATGAAATAAAATTAAAAAAAAAAAGTAATTCAAGTATTGGACTTCCCTGGTGGATCAGTGGTTAAGACTCTGCACTTCCAATGCAGAGTGGGCTTGATCCCTGGATGGGCAACTAGGATTCCACATCCTTCAAGCACAGCCAATGACAGTAACAGTAATTGAAGTCATATACTGCTTTTCAAGGGACTAAAGGGGAAAGGTCACTCCCCAGACACTGGGAAAACCCTGTCTTCAGTAATAGGAAATAGAACACAGTAAGTCCACAGCATCCATGATGTAAACAGATCATGTTCACATCATGATACATACATACAAATCATACTACAGATTTTCTTAAAGTCAGGTCCAAGACCCAAGGCAACAGAAGTCCCCTGGGAACACGTGAAGACTCATGTTCCTGGGCACCGCTGTCTGTCTGAGCCGGAAGTGTACCCAGGAAGTGAGAGCAGCTGTGAGCGACTCTCCAGAGCGCCCGCCTGTCGCAGTGCACACTTCCACCACAAGGGGGCCAGGGAAAAGGAGAGAGGAAAGGGGGACGAAGCTCAGGCCTCAAAGCTTTCCAGCGTTCATGAAATAACTGGAAACTGGAACAGGCAGCACGGGAGTTCCCTGGGGCCGGGAACCTGGCTAAGGAGTCCAAGGTCTGGGTCTGCTTAAACTCAGCTAATCGTCGCTGTCTGTCCTTAGGTTAGGTCTCAGAACCTCTGAAGTCTCTGCTTATTCGTTTATAAAACAGGAATAATGGGGGTATCCATCGTATCACAGGTTCATTATGCTAATGAGATTAAAACTTAATGTCGTGCCCCCAGTTGAAAGCTTGGGACAGAAAATATGTGTGTTAGTTGCTCAGTCGTGTCCGACTCTTTGCGACCCCATGGACTNAACAGGAATAATGGGGGTATCCATCGTATCACAGGTTCATTATGCTAATGAGATTAAAACTTAATGTCGTGCCCCCAGTTGAAAGCTTGGGACAGAAAATATGTGTGTTAGTTGCTCAGTCGTGTCCGACTCTTTGCGACCCCATGGACTATAGCCCGCCAGGTTCCTCTGTCCATGGGATTCTCCAGGCAAGAATACTAGAGTGGGATGCCATTCCCTTCTCCAGGGGATCTTCCTGCACTGCAGGCAGATTCTTTGCCATCTGAACCACCAGGGAACAGAAAAAGTGCTCAATAAATGGCACCTGCTATTAATAGATGTTATGAATTTGACTTTAAAAGCAATACCGAATATTTGATTTGTCGCGTGTGTGTGCTTAGTCACGTCTGACTCTTTGCCACCCTATGGACCCTAGCCCAGCAGGCTCCTCGGTCCATGCGATTCTCCAGGCAAGAACACTGGAGTGAACTGCCATTTCCTCTTCCAGGGGATCTCCTGATTCAGGGATCGAACCTGCATCTCCTGTGTTTCCTGCATTGGCAGGTGAATTCTATAACACTGAGCCACCTGGGAAGACCCACTGAATACAATGGTCCTTCTCTAAGATACCATGAATAATTTCCTTACTTCCCAAAATCTTCTCAGGAATATACTGACCCCTCTTCCTCAAAACATTTTTTTTAATGCTGTATAAATAAATAACTTTAAAAATCATCTTAAAAGCACTGGAGAATTGATGAGATAATGAACTTCTGAGACAAATGCCAGGATATATCCTGAACCTACAGAGATAAAAGGAATTCCCACAAGTCACTTCTGCCCTAAGTATACTTGCCCATCCAGGAAACTTGGGGTTTAAAAGTCAGGGTCCAACAGGCATCAAGATAGACATATAGATTAATGGAATAGAACTGAGACTATAGAAATAGATGTATATATTTAAAGACAATTGATTTTGGATAAGGTTGCCGGACAACTCAAGGGCAAAGAATAGTCTTTTGAACAAATGGTGTTGGTAGAACTGGACATCCACATGCAAAGAATGAAGATGTACCCCTATGCCAGCCCATGTATCACCAGGTATAAAAATTAATCCACAAGGAATCAAATCCTTAATAAGAGCTAAAACTACAAAATTCCTAAAATAAAACATAGATGTAAATCATCATGATGTTGAATCAGGCACTGGTTTCTCAGGTAAGACACCAAAAGTACAAGCAACAAAAGAAAAAATATATATAAACTGGACTTCATCAAAATGTTTATGCTTCAAAGAACACTTTGTGAAAGGACATTGACAAAATGGGAGAAAATATTTGTAAATCATGTAATCAATCGGTAAGAGATCTGTATCCACAATATATAAAGAATTCCTACAACTCAACAATAAAAAGACAAACATCTAATTTTTTAAATGGTAAATAATCTGAATAAACATTTCTCCAAAGAAAATATACAAGTGGCAACAGCACTTGAAAAGATTCTCAAAATCATTTGTTGTTAAGTTCAGTTCAGTTGCTCAGTCATGTCGACTCTCTGCGACCCNGAAGGTTCTGGACGAGACTCGACCTCTAGGATCATTCAGGTTGGTGCCTGAATTTAGCTCCTTGTGGTTGTGGAACTGAGATCCCCATTTCCTCGATGCCTGACTTCTGCTTCTGGAAGTTGTCCCCATTCTTCCTCAGATGGCCCCCTCTCCATCTTCAAAGCCAGCCACGAATCTCTCTCATGTTTTAACTCTTCTTCCCAGAAAGAGCCTAATGCCTTCTTTTAGAAACAGTTTTATTGATATATAACTCACATACTATTTGGTGTATAATTTAGTAGTTTTAATATACTCACACAATTGTGTGACTATTATCATGGTCTGACTTTAGAACATTTTTGTCATCCTCCCCAGCCAAAGACATCTCCTACTTCATTATCAGTCACTTCTCATTTCCCCCGAGTTCCAACTACTCAGCTTTCTGTTTCTAAGGATTTGTCTCTTCTGGACATTTCGTATAAAGAGAGTTATGTTAGATGTGGTCTCTTGTGATTGCTTTCTCTCACTTACCATAAAAAGCTCACCTGTGCTGTCCCATCAGTCCGTACGTCACTCTTTTCTGTGGCTGAATAATATTCCATTGTAAGGATATGCCACATTTGGTAATCTATTAGCTGATGGACATTTGAGTTGTTTCTACTTTGTGGCTGTTACGAGTGATCTGTGTACAAGTTTTTGTGTGGACCTATGCTTGCATTTGTCTTTCATATATACTTAGGAATGGAATTGCTGAATCAAATAGAAACTCTCTGTTGAACTTAATAAAAAAATTTCCAAACTGTTTTCACAGCAGCTGCACCACTTTATATTC